>OX451412.1:6987182-7463134 GCA_949629135.1 Eremobia ochroleuca
CGGACCCCGACCATCCCGAGCCCAGCGACCCGCACCGGTACCCAGGTGAGCCCAGCGACCCGCCGCCGGACCCCGACCATCCCGAGCCCAGCGACCCGCACCGGTACCCAGGTGAGCCCAGCGACCCGCCGCCGGACCCCGATCATCCCGAGCCCAGCGACCCGCACCGGTACCCAGGTGAGCCCAGCGACCTGCACCGGTACCCAGGTGAGCCCAGCGACCCGCACCGGTACCCAGGTGAGCCCAGCGACCTGCACCGGTACCCAGGTGAGCCACGCCATAGACGTCATCCGCAGCCTTGATTCCACCCATTACCCCCTCACGTGTCTATTGCATTGTATTTATTTAGATCCATGTGAACTTGGAAGTTTTATTGTGAAGTTAGCAGATGAAGATAAAAGATGTGAAGATACCTTGAAATTTTAGGTCTATCTTTCTATTATTGTAGCTAAGATATACAAGGCCCCTAATTTACTCATCGAATGCCGTAATTAGAGACACAATAGAAAGACAATTGCTTATGTCGAACTGTGTAACTTAAGACATTCAAAAGGTTACTGAGTATAGGCACAGAACATTACAATAGTAAGAAAGAAAGAAAGAAAAATGCGTTTCTTTACATCAAAATAAATACACATTAAAAGTATAAAAACAGAAAACAAAGATTATCCCTACGGCGCACAGTGTCCCGCATATGGGACATACCGAAAAATGTCTTATATTTTAAAAATATTGAGTAATGATTTTTCTAAATATTCTTTCGAGAAATGGCATCATATTTGCAGACTAATGTATTTTTTTTAAGCCTATAAGAAAAATCATGCACTGTAGGGTTATAATGCCAAAAGGGCCTCAGCTCAGCATAATGTCAGATGACAACACAGTGTGTATCACCTGACGCTGATTTTCAGCTGCAACCCTAAAAGTACAGAAGATCCCTCCACAAAATCATTTAAATAGAGACTCTTACCGTGACACAATAAAGTGCAATTTAGATCGCACAGCGCTAATTGCCTAGTTATATTCACCTAGAAGTGACTCTCTATCGCATAACTCTTATCTCTTCCGACTACGTTACCCAGCCCACTGAATTGGCCCGACAAGTCAAGCCCGCCGCGTACTTGTAGCTTCATAAATAAAATGGGGAGTGCGCCTGGCCTGGTGTAATAATAATAATATTCCACAACTTTAGAAAAAAGAAAGAAAGAAAAAACGTTTATTCTGCACAAACAAAACGCACGTTACAAATAAAAAATAATATAATAATACAAATAAAGATAAAAAAAAGACATAAAATATACAACGTAGTCCAAAGCCTCGTACTCAAGCGCTTGATGTCAGTAGTCTTTGTTGAGATGGGCCGCCATGACCAAAATACTTTCTGGAGTACTATTATATGTATAATGATAAATGATTTATTTTCTGTAAGTAGGTTTGTACAAACACTTTTACATATCAATCATATTTTTTTTAAACTAGATGAGGTCGGCGTTTCCTATCTGACTACTCTGAGAAGAAAGGCCGAAACAAACTCAGAGGTCACAGTCTCTTTTAAAGTCCAGACATAATCTTGGTCAGATAATGTGAAGACCATGTAGTTTGTGTCTGAAATGGTCTTTTGAGTAAAGAACCACACAGATTGAGCGGACCTGTCCAGTCAGTGCACGCATTTGTCAAAAATCGTGCAGCTCAACTCAGAACTTGAGGAGCCTTACGATTCGACGAACAATACCAATGAAAGGACATTTGGGTAGGCCGCAATCATGCTTAAAACTAACTAAGAAGGAAAACCGAAAAAAAGAAATGACCCACATAGTCTTCACACTCACAGTAATAATAATAAAAATAAGATACTTTACAAAGTAAATATCCATGTCATTGTTTATACAAAATTCATCAATGTCAATGTGTATATAAAAATCCGGATATAATCTTTGAGGACCATGCAGATTGGTGTCTGAAGTGGTCTTTTGAGGAAAGAACCACACTGAGTGGACCTGTGCAGTCAGTGCACGCATTCGTCAGTAACCGTGCAGCTCAACTCAGAACTTAAGGAGCTCAACGATTCGACGAGCAATACCAAGGACAGGACATTTGTGTAGACCGCATACACCACTCAAACTGCCAGACCATGATTAAAACGGAAACAATGACCCACATAGTCCTCACATTCACAATAATTAAAATAATATAAGACTTTAAACAGTAAATGTTCATGTCTATTCCTTGTAATAGGAGCTTTTAACCGAGCATAATTCAATACTCCGAACTGCTACACGGATAGAAAATTCTTAAAAAAATTACTGTGCTCGTCACTGTAAAGCGAGTACAAGTGACATCTACAGAAAATTTTCTGAGTGAGATTGGGAAAAATTCACTATTTGTCCAATAAATTTTACTGTCCTGTACAGCATAAGAATTTTTAATGTGCTAGCATGCTAATTTTTCCATTACCACTCAAATGCACTCAGATAATGAGACAGAACAGTAATTTTTCAAAGATTTTTCTCTCCGTGTACTGTTAAAATAAAGCAGCCTTTGCAGCAGTTTTTTGCGTAAGAAAAATAAGAAAACAGCTATTACGTTGGTCAAAACCATCATGATCCCGCGAGCAGCGATGGCACTCGGGTCGGTGAGATACACATGTTGAATAGTTGTCAACTTGTCTATCCAAAATGTCTATCTCGCTGTACCGTGTGCCTTTATCATCGCGGCGTTACTTGAAGGAGATGAAGACAAGAAGTTCCGGAAAGACAATACGTTTCTGAATTTGCCATGCTTATACAGTCAAGAAAATTACTAGTCCTTATATAGCCTACTAGCAGCGTCCCGCGGTTTCACCCGCATAAGTTTCGATCCCGTGGGAATATAGGGATAAAAAGTATCCTATGTGTTAATCCCGGTTATAAACTATCTGTGTGCCAAATTTCATCAGAATTGGTCCAGCCGTTTGAGCGTGAAGAAGTAACAAACATACAAACACTCACACACTCACAAACTTTCGCCTTTATAATTTTAGCGTGATGGCACGAATGCGTCACCTACGAACAATAAATAAAATAAAAACATTCACGTCTAAGAACGCTACTAGACACATGAAAATACGCATCGTCATTGCGATTGTAGATCGAGTCCAGTAAAGACTGCGACGATGTTCAGTGTTGTTATTAACCCAAATCTACTCAATTAGAAGACATAACCGAGTGTGTCAAGTCAACGAGTACTAACATTGTGGCCAGCTGACGGACCCATAGAATTTAATCCCACGTAGTTTGTGTGGCGTGATCAGTTCACCAAATGTCGTCAATATCGTGATATATCGTGAATTCACACATTCACGAAATGTCGTGAATCGGGTCTATAGTCTAGGATAAAAAAAAAAAACAACATCATTGAGATTCTGACTAAGTTTCTCTTTTGCTATTTTATTTTAAAACGCCACAAAATAGTAATGTTTTGAGAACAACGTTGAGAGAGTGACGTTTTGACGTTTGTACTGGTGGTATTGTTGTCTGGTTTTTTACGTAAATAAAATAAAACAACCACGATACAGTGTCAGAAAAGTATTTAATAAAGTGTATAAGAACATAATACGAAATATACAGTGTAGTGAGGCTTCGTGAGTGCTCCTGAAGTGCATAATTTAAGCTATAATAAATACCAAAATCACACACAAACCAAACCATTTTTATATACCTTCAATTTTTGAAAATAACTGCGACGAACTTTTGAAAATTAGTTTGGTGGTTTGTAATTGTCAACGTCTATATTGACAACATAAACAAACTGTGTATCGTCTAGATAGGTTCATTGAGGTCCTGTTGCAAGAATGCCGGTGAAGTGTGGTGGATGCGGCAAATTTTTGTCAGCAATTGACACAGCGAGGTGCACAAAATGTGCCGTCGCGTATCACCGAGTGTGCGTCGGACTTCCTACGAAGGGCCCCTTAGTGTCCGCCTGGCAGTGTCCTGAGTGCAGGAAAAATATCCGTAGAGACAATAAGGCTGAAACGCCGGTACGAGGTAGTGCAGCAGAAGTGCAGAGTGAGGAGCTGGTGTCCATCCCAACGCCACCAGCTGTGGCGACGCCTACTGGGGCAACAATGTTGGTGTATCCGACGACGCCGCTGTCAACTGCCGCGTCGCCGACGATTCTGTCTACTGCAGCACCACTGACACCCCAGGCGAGCGCTGCACCGCCGTCGCCTGTGGTGGTGGAGGCGCTTATGCAGGTATTAACGCCACCTCCGATCGGAACTGTGGCGATGGACAACACCGCTCTGAAGGCGATATCTGAGTTTCCGTCGGACGTAGGCTCAGCTTTGAAGCTGGTGGTGGAGGAGTTGCGCACCTTGCGGTTAGAGGTCATGGAGCTTCGGAAAGACGTAGCGGAGATAAAGACGTGCAACGAATTGTGTCACAGCCGTATGGAGGGAATCGAGACCAGACTACAAGCACTTGAAAGGTGTCACGATGCCGGTCCCACAACAAGTTTAAGTGCGGTGGAGAGTGTGGTTCAGCAGCTGCAGAGGGACCTCAATGACAGGGACCAAGAACTCATGGCTAACGATCTGGTAATAGCAAATGTACCTGAGTCGCAAGCAGAAAATCCGGTACACCTGGTACAGCTAATTGCCACAAAGCTTGGAGTCGCATTGGAGGACCGCGACATCGTGAGCGCGGAGCGAGTCGGGGGCAGACATATAAAAGCTACGAGCCCCACAGCTTCTACAGAGCCTCGCCCTCGTGCTATCATGGTGCGCCTTGCTCGACGTGACCAGCGTGACGCCGTATTGAACGGAGCCCGTGTGCGACGTGAAGCTACGACCGAGAATCTTGGAGTCTCTGGGAAGCCTGTGCGCTTCTTTGTAAATGAGAGGCTTACTAAACTCAACCAGCAGTTGTTTCGTCAAACCAGGGCCGCTGCGGGTATTCATGGATGGCGATTCGTATGGACGAAGCGCGGTCGTATCTTGGTTCGGCAAAAGCCTGGCGACTCCACACAAAGGATTGTATCTGAAGAAGATATACAGCAGTTTATTGGACCATACACAGACAATAACAAATAAGCTTTTGTTCAATGCTGAATATATTTTATCTCTAGTTGATAGTTTTTTACGTAATAGTCGGTTGTCATACATGGTGTCTGAGTGTCGTATCTGTTGTGATCTGGGGAGGTGGAAATATGAAAGTGAGTACTACAATCATACAAGGAATATAGATATATACATATGTACACATGTTATAATTAACACAATAACAAAAAGATTATTTACAAATAATACATATATATTGTTTGCAGCTCATAATGATTTTAACACACTTATTGCTATACTACTAGAATTAAAACTTATGTACAAAAATTACTTAGTCAAAAGAAATAAACAAAATAATAATACATATTATATGAATAAAATGCCGTCACTACTATATAAATACACATATACAGCCATTACTCCCCACATAAAATGACTAAATCAAAATCATTAAAGTTTGGTTTATTCAATGCGGGCTCTCTGGCAACAAACCAGGACGAGTTTCTGATTGCTATGGCACAACACTCAGTGGATATAATGGCAATTAACGAAACGTGGCTGAGACCTGGGGAAGAGGGACGCGCGCCTAAGGTTCCAGGATACAAGTTGAAGCATGTGCCGCGCCCTGCGACTATACGTGGGGGGCGAGGCGGAGGAGTAGCGTTTTACATCAAAACGGGGATAAGGGCGCGCGTACGGCCGCACTCAGAGCAGTCTGATGTAGAACAAATGTGGCTAAACCTAACTATCAATGGTAGAAAGTTGTTGGTTGGCACTGCATACAGGCCGCCCTGGTTTGAATTGGCAAAATTTCTGGACGGAATAACTGACAGTATTAGCGCGTTGGCACCTTATGATCACTTGGTATTGCTGGGGGATTTCAATGTTAATCTACTGGATACACACAACACAAAAACAAAAGACATGCTGGTATTCTTAAATTATACTAATCTAAATCAGGTAGTGCAGTCACCCACTCATTTTGTAGGGGATAGTAGTACTCTCATAGACGTGATCTGCACTGATGTAAGGGTTCGTAATGTACTGGTCAATCATATCGATGAACTTGGTCATCATTCATTTATTGTATGCGATACAGTCATCAAGAAGGTAAATAGCAAACCTAGGCTAGTAGTATATCGGCCTTTAAGGGATATACTGATGGATTATTTTATAGTAGATTTGAAATTAATGCCATGGCTTGATATAATCTCACTGTCGGACGTTAATAGCATGACTCAACATTTTAATGTCTGTATCATTCAATTGTTTGACTTGCATGCCCCCATAAAGAGTAAGATTTTTAGAGACCGGCCCACACCATGGATAACAGAAAATATTAAATTAATGATGAGGCTGAGAGATGAGGCAAAAAATAATTATCACAAGGACAAGCTAGATACTACAAAAAAATATTATTTGGACTTAAAAAAACAAGCTATTACAGCACTAATGCAGGAAAAGAAGGTATACTTTGACAGGGACATTAATAGCCAGCTAAAAAACCCCAAAAAACTTTGGAAAAATCTTAAAACAGATGTATTTGCTGAACATAGTGAGGGTATGCTTCCTGGACAATTTAATGACCCAGACGAAATTAACAAGGCATTTCTGAATGTACCAGGCCAGTGTATCCTACCCACATCGCAGCTTACATATTTTGATACAAATAGATTTGGTGAAACTCAATTCGAATTACGAAATGTTAATGAGGAAGAAATTCTAAAAATTATTAAAAGTTTGGGGTCAAATGCTAAAGGGATGGATGAAATAAGTCTGGATATGATAATGCTAACATTACCTACCACCCTTCAGGCTATCACTACAATAATAAACAAGTCGATAGATACCCACACTTTCCCTGACTTATGGAAGTGCGCTATTGTGCGTCCTCTACCCAAAATTAGTAACCCAAGCACTTTCAAAGATCTACGTCCTGTCAGCATTTTGCCTTGTTTATCAAAAGTATTAGAGAGGGTGGTTTATAACCAAATGCTGGGATATTTAGAAGAAAACAACATGCTCCCCGACCTTCAGTCGGGTTTTAGGAAGGGCCGTGGAACAGCCACAGCCCTTTCTGATGTAGTGGGGAATATCCTAGAGGCGCGGGACAGGGGGGAGGGAACAATCCTTGCACTTCTTGATTTTTCACGGGCCTTCGATGCAATAAACACCACTCTGTTACTTTCTAAGCTAGCCTATTATGGTTTTACAACTAAAACAATAGAGTGGTTCGCTAGCTACTTGCAAAATAGGTTACAGCTCGTTGAAATTCAGAAGGAAGATGGATCAAAGCTGTCATCTCCCCCTCGCCACGTGCCACGTGGTGTGCCTCAGGGATCAATTTTAGGCCCCCTTTTGTATATCCTTTACAGCGCAGACATTATTAAATCATTCCAGCATTGCATGTATCATATGTATGCAGATGATATCCAGTTATATATAACTTTTAAACCAACTGAAACATTGCAGGCAGTTAAGAAAGTCAATGACGATCTTGAAAGAGTGGTAGTATGGTCGGATGAAAACTCACTTGTATTAAACCCATTGAAATCTAAATTTATGGTTTTAGGAAGTAGGAAGATGATCAGCACTATACTGTCAGCCAATCCGGAAGTTGTTATCAGGGGGGAAAAGATAGATAGGGTAGAGATAGCATGCAACCTTGGGTTAACCATGGATCCAGAGCTACGCTTTGAAAAGCACTTCAGTAACTCCATGAGGAGTTGTTTTTATAGATTGAAACTCCTATATTCAATTAGAGACTACCTGAGTGTTGATCTACGTAAACAATTAGTGGACAGTCTAATTTTATCAAGACTTAACTACTGTGATACCGTGTATGGCCCATGCCTGTTAGCAAGAACTGAGAAGCTGATACAACGCATTCAAAATGCATGTACACGGTTCTGTGTAAACATACCTCGTAGAAGTCATGTCACACCTTTTATAAATGAAAATAATATCTTGAAAATGGCTGCTAGGAGAAGGTTACATATGGCTGGTTTACTTTTTGGAGTAGTCACTACACAAAAACCTCAGTATTTGTTTGAGAAGTTAAGTTGGAGACAGAGTAAATACGAACCACGTTTTTCTACCAAACCTCTTTGTACATCAACACATAGAACCGCAGCATTCAGGGGGAGTTTCAGATATGCTGCCACACACTGTTGGAATAACCTTCCTCCACCAGTAAGAGTCCTGAGAACAAGAAAGCATTTTTTGAGCATTTTAAAGAAATATTTCATGCAGATACAGCAATCCACATAATTAATTGTAAATTGATATTTAATAACCACAGATGCTCTTTTTGTACTCACCTCGAGGGTCACGGCCTATGGGCAATGGATATGGCTCTCCAGCAGTGTGAGTGAGTGGCCTCTGTCTGATTTCTCCCTATTTTTTTGGGTTTGGTCTATGTCCTTGTCACAGGAGGAATGGTAGTCCTCAGTTATCTTGGGCGTGTTTGCTGTGTGTCTTTCTGAAGCTGCATTATCTGAGTTAGACAATAGGTAGAATATTTAATGAAGTGTCACAATTAGTTTATTTAATGTAGGGCTTTATTTCTGTTGAATGCAACAATAATACTTACTATTAAGATCATGGAGGCTATGAAGGCGGTATGGTTCTGAATTCCTTGGGTGCGTATGTCGGAAAAAGCATGGTTGTAGTGTGCCAACGCCATGCACGCCGTTTTGCAGATGGCCGCCATCGCGATCCCAATTCCCCATGGTGCATTCGATCTAAGCAATATGGTTTATCAATGCTGATTTCTTTAATTCATTATGGAGTAAAGATTACGTTATAATTACTAATTAGCAAGTAAATAAGAAAACACACCACACTGTACACAGCATCTATTTCTGTATTTCTTGGTTTATGTATTATTTATTTTTTTGAATTTACTATAAGAGTTACGCATAAATACAGAATTATATTTGTCTTTATTTTATTTATAAGTACACACTATGTTCAGCTAGATCACTTATTTATGCGAAAAACTAGACTTACCCGATTTATTATGTCACACAGTGGGACGTCATTACGTCATTCTAGAGGTAGTTGCTGAAAATCAGCGCTGTTGACGATAGGTTCGGCCGAAGTCACAGCATTTTGCTGAGCAACGACCTATTCTTGCACAGATGCGACGCACGCATGGCACACATGTGAGACGCACGGCTTATTATACTTATAATTATTATTGTTTGTTACAAAAGTTGTTTTTTTCAGTTTGTTTTGATTGTTATTATGTTATTGTTTAGTTGTCATCTGCCGCTGTCGCGGGCGCATCTTGATTAATGTATGTGTTGTCTTTGGTCCCTGGCCCTGACATCAAGCGCTTGAGAACGAGGCTTTTGGCTACATTGTATATTTTGTCTTTTCATTTTTTTATTTTTTATTTTTCATTATTATTTTGTTTTTTATTTGTAACGTGCGTTTTGTTTGTGCAGAATAAACGTTTTTTCTTTCTTTCTTTCTTTCTTTCTAACAAAAATATAGTTAAAAAAAAAAAAAAAAAAACACGCTTTAATAGCAAATCGAACTAAAAATCAGAAAATAACTTTTAATTTAAAATTCTTAAATAAAAATAAGGTTATTAAAAGAAAATTAATTTCATTGTAAAAAAGCGTGGGGTGCTTTTTATCATATTTCTATACTAACTCTACGTTTACAAATAAGTACTAATTATACAACGTGTAACGTTAAATGCGCAAAACCTCAGACACCCCAACTGATTTTTAATTCAATTGACCTATTTCAGAGAGAAAATAAGTCATGAAAAAAATTGTAAAGGTTTTATGTGCTGTTTTAGTTTTACTGGCCATTCTGATCGTTTCTTGCGTCTGCGACGACGCTTTACCGAGGGAGGAGTCGTCACCGGGCCGGTGCGCCGCGCGTACATTGGCTTGCTTGACCTATTAATAAATAGACACGGCAACGTTTTTAATGAAGATTTTTTGAAAAATGTGACCTATATTAAAAAGTGGTTCAATTAATTCTGCTCGTTATTCTGATCAAACTATTTTCAGGTTTTGCGCATTTAACGTTACACGTTGTATATTTACAATAATCAATATCGAGCACCCCACGCTTATTTTTCTAAATGTTTTGTACAATCCCAAAATGTCCCGGTCTCATAATTATAACATTTTTTTATTTATTTCCGCTTTTCTCAATACTAAAAACAAAAGTTGTATATAATGTATTTTTGTCTGAAATTCCAGGTGTACACCGGCAGGCGACATTATATTGCGCAACTCAGGACACCTAGCAGGAGGACGAAGAGTAAATACGGAGGGCGCTCCTATTTACTTGTAAGTATCAAATAATGGCGCCAAACGTGCTTTCCGAGGCACGGAGCGGTCTTGGTATGTGAAGATGGTCACACATCCACGGACCAACCGCGGCAAGCGAAGCTTAACCTGATCGATCGACCCGTGCGGCTGGTATTACTTAGCCACAAGCCCCGACCGAAAAATCATAAAACAAAAGAAATTAATGTCATGATGGTTTTTTTTTCGGGGTCATCAACCGTTGATAGTGTGTAGTCACTTAAAATATCAGTTCGAAAATCATTTCTTTTTTTTTTTTTGTGGAAACTTCACAAACGTGATGGGTATCGATATCTCACATAGACATATATATATGGACTGGAAATACCTACGAAAAAAGGGTGCCTACCTACAACTCATATTGTCTCAAAAAATGGCTGCCATTGCTAGGGTTGTATCAATCAAGGAACATTGGTGTTACTATAACGAGTATCGATACTAAATACGAGTCGTACTAGTTATCACGTTTGGATCATAATATAGTATACTAACTTATAACTAAGGTTGCCTACTTTATAGTAACGTATCCTAGTTTATTTTCGATAAACATACTTTATAATTAGTACTCATAGCACAAGCTCTGCTTAGTTTGGGACTAGATGGCGTTGTGTGAAAGTTGTGGAATATGATTTATTTATTATTACTTTTATATATGTAATTAATATATATCTATTTATTTATTTCAGGCCAAACGGCCAGGCTATTATTAATCAATCATTTTAATACACATTTACCAAAAATGCTGTGGGAACAGAGTTATCATGTAATCTCATTACATCAAGTGTTCTATTGAAACAGCTTTCTTCAAAGTGAAGTGAACAGAGGTACCATTCTTTATGTCGGGGATTAATATTTTCTTCACCAATAGCCTCTAACCACTTTTTCTTTAGTTCTTCCTTTTTAGGAAACCTATAAAAAGTGCAAGTATTTTTATCAATAAATAATTTTGGTTACAGCTATATTATATTAGCATATGAAACTAAAATCAATAGGAAACGTCAGAAGCTATGTGCACGGTTCCAATTGGTGGTTTCTATGGAGAAGAGTCGGCAAGAAACTCCACGGTTACTCAAAATAATTGGCTTTTACAATGTTAATAGGTAGGGGAGGACAGTGTAGGCCTGTCAACAAGTACCAGGTACTTAAAAAAATAGAAGACATTGTAAAAGCCAATTGTTTTTAAAAGAGTAACCGTGGAGTTTCTCGCTGGTTCTTCTGCATAGGAAACCACCATTTGGAACCGTGCATCTAGCTTCTGACGTTTCATAAGTGCCCATGTAGGTTTATGTGAAAGAAAATATTTTGATTTTGGTGCTGTGAACCACGGGCCGGACCTAGCAAGGTCAATCGGAGCTAATAAGACGCAGGACTATTTATGTTAACATAGCAGAATATACCGATATCGTTCCAGCGGAGGAACTAGTTCCGGAAACTATTAGGCAACGGTACAACACTATTCTATTATGACATATTATTGTAAACAAACGAATGAATTAACAAAATAATAAAAAGGTCTGCTATACGGAAATTCACCCAAATATCAATACTTTAGCCATAAATTCATGATCGCGTTACAATTATATCATCGAATGTCTATTATTGTATGTGTTATTGCATGAAAACCGGCTACTAACCTGTGCAAAGAAAGTTGAGGTTGATTTTCATTCTTCCTTGCACCACACTTCACAATATAACACACAGGCATGTTGAATTGCTGTTTTTCAACATTTACATGCAGTTTTAAAGGTAAAGTCCTCGTAATTTTCTCGCAAATCTCAATAATACAAAAAATAAACAACCATTTGACAGCTGAACTACCACGAAACTTGGCGACAAAGATGGCTGCTCTGGCACCTACCTACAACCGTGTATAGAATAACAGGGCATCTCCTGTTATATCCCATCTCAATGATATCTCAACACCATTAAACAGATTTTATCAACTCACACTTTGACTTAAATTATTTTTTTTTTTCGTTTTGACATCGATAGCTAAGTAATAAGAGCCGCACGGGTCGATCGATCAGGTTAAGTTATGCTTGCTGCGGTTGATCCGTGGATGGGTGACCATTTTCACATACCAAGACCCCACCGTGCCTCGGAAAGCACGTTAAACCGTTGGTCCCGGCTGTCATTCGTGGATCTTTGACAGTCGTTACGCGTCGTCAGTAGCCCAAGTCTGACAACCAGTCTTACCAAGAGGTATCGTATTACCCAGTAACCGGGTTGTGGAGGTCAGATAGGCAGTCGCTCCATGTAAAATACTGGTATTCAGCTGCATCCGGTTAGACTGGAAGATGACCCCAAAATAGTTGGGAAAAGGTTAGGCAGATGATGATCGATACCTATCACGTCTGCAGTGTTTCGCTACCTAATTTAATTTGACCCTGTAGTCTTTATTGTTCCCCACTAACAGTCCTAATTGTCTCTTTACAGGAATCCAAGGATTTGACGTAATCTGAACCCTATAGCGAAGGGAACATATTGTACAAGAAAAAGTAACGAACCCCCACTCCATCTCAAAGGTAACGAGTACCAACCTATGTGTACATCAAAAATATAGTTATTAGCGCCTAAACTTAATGACAGGTATATTTGTTGTGTCGGAACGGTGCTTTTATAAAGAGTCATCACCTTAATACTACAATGGATTAGTTTAGAAATCGCGAGGTTTCATGAAAACTTATTCTAGAACCAAAACACTCATAAAAAAGCGTTTAGATCGGAAAGATCTATATTAAAATATTTAAAAAGTCGTGTTTTTCGTAGATGTCGTTAGATTTAACAGTTATACGTTATTTTATATTATGCTTCAATACCTACATAACCGTTTTAATTAATTGATTTATGTAGGTGTTGCTAGTATAAATAATGTAAAAAAAAATTAATGGTCACTGGTAGATTTTAACGTCAGTAAGTTAAGGTCAAAAAATATTTAGTAAAAAAATTGGAACTAATATAACGCGTAATCTATCTGATCTATATAAATAAAAATTAAGTTATTCATAATGATGAGTACAACGACCCCTTATGAAGTTTTCAGTTATTTCAATAACACTTTGTATATTATTAGACACTCCCGAAGTCATACGAAAATCCCATAGAAAAAAACGGGCACCTTTTCCAATATTACTGTGGCGGCATCTACATCGCCACATGCGAACTAAGCGTCACAGTGACATGCAAAATCCTGCATCGCGCAAGCAGAGTTTTCCGAACTAGCATTTAAACAACGTCCGGACATCAATCGTAGACACCCGTTTGGTCGGAGAACCTTCCCTTTTCTATGTAGGATGAGTGAACTTTACATCTTGTTTGTCATACCTTTATACTGGTGACCCCGAAGTGATCGCTAAAAACTTCATTCGGACTATTACGAACATTTTCCAACAAAAAATAGCAAAATCGGTCCAGCCGTTCTCACGTGTTGCGCTTATCAATGAACAGCATTTCATTTATATTTATATAGATTAGATATATTAGCAGATCATTACATTTATTTTTATTATTGCGCACAGAATGACGTCATTTTTGAGTATAATAAAAAATTGCCTATTTTAATTTAGTACAAATCAATTTATTAGTTTTTAATTGATTTAGCCCACCTTAACACGGACGTAAAAATATCGCGGCGTGATTTTATCGCGCACTGGATTTTCAACTCTCAGTGTTGAGGCGAGCGTTGAGAATCTAACAGAGCGCATCCCAGCGCGTCAAAAACACTATTGGATTTTCAACTCTCAGGGCTAAGCAGAGAGTTGGAAATCTAGTGCGCGAAAAAAAACTCGTCACGGGACAAATGCGCCCGTGCTCACCTGAGCTAAGTATATGTTTTACTAAGTAGTAACGTCGGGGAGCCAATCGTCGGACTTTAAAATATTAGGTGCCATATTTTACAAAAACATGTAGTTATTGTTAGTACTTATTTACTTAATCAAGATAACTTTTACATAATATAAGCTAACATTTATGTTAAAATAATAATATGTACAGACGCCAGCACATCAAGCTATCCGAAACTATCAACGTTGAACCTTATGTTTTAGCGATAAAGTTGAAAATCTATTAAATAAATTTGACAGATTGTAGTAGCCTGGTGTGCTGGCGTCTATACAAGTATATGAAAAAATAAGCAAAATAATCGTAGGGCATCAAAAAATTCGTCCGCATCGCTGTCAACAGGAACAGTGCCCATAAGGCTGGCAGCATTGCCACGTTGTATGGCGATGCTGATTCTTTGGCCAAGAAATAGGCCAGCCCTCTGGTCACGTGAAGAATCGACTAACCACTTGGCGATATCTCGAAAAACCAAGTGGGCACTCGGACCCCATGGCCGTAGTGTTTCAACCCCAAACGGTTCGAACATATAACTCCATAACATATAAAACATGTTCTAGTGTAGTCCATTGTTTGTGTAATTATTTAAATATTTTCGAGGGAACTTGGCGAATGGTTTGTGGCATTGCCAAAGTCGGTAATGTCCCAAACCCTTCACGCAGTAATCACTAATACATTATTTAAAAATATATTTACACAATATTATTTTTATAAATGATTTACAAATATAAATGTATTCGTAGATTACCTAATTTTTGGCTCCTACACAATAATTGTAAGTTGATAAGTCGTTACTTTATTAGGTGTCATAAAATCTATGATATACAGGGTGTTTTGTAAAGTATTTCAGTTCTTAAAGGGGAGATGCGGGGGGGTACAACACATATTGTAGTTTTTTGCTCATTATAACGGGAAACGGCAAGCCATCCTGTACAAAAACATTACATAGTTATTTTCGATATATTTTGAATAGCGTTAGTTGAAAAACAAAAAAAAAAAACAAATCCTCAAAGTATCGGTAAATTCTCCTCTGAAATCCCTCTTTTAAGAAAAGGCATCACTTTACTGAACACCTTATTATGCTTTAATAAAAATATTGTAAACAATAAATTTATTAATCACACCCCAATCATCATACAATGGCAAAGCAAATTAACTGACAAAACTTCACAGACTTGATGGAAATATTGATACCAACCTATTATTACCTACTGTGGACCAAATGCCTCTTCTCATACTGAGAAGGCATGAGCAGTGATCACCACGCATGCTCAAGACGGGTTGGATACCAATATCTAATTTTTTTCTTTTAGGTTTTTTTTAAACGACATTTTTGACGTGATAACGTCTTATAAACCGATGAACGCCGGCTGCACGCACGAAAAAGTATAACTCATTGGCACGTTCCGCCTGAGCCGAGCGTGCAAGCGAGAGCGCGGAACAAGCGATAGAGAGGCACGATCGGCCTAAGCGTTCGGCTTGTGACGCATCTATCTCTCTTCCACTATGACGTTATCACGTAAAATTATCGTTCGTAAACCGACTTTACAGACAACCAATTTTTTTACAGTTTCAACGGCTGCTGGTAGTTTAATTACTTGAAATTATAACACATTGCAATCAGTAAATTATAACTAAATAATTTGTATAATTATCATCATGTAAGTATCCATGATGATTATGTGTAAAGTGTATGTTGTAAGCAGTTAAAAACTACATATGTGTCAGAAGTTTCGAAACGTGAATCACTAGCCTCATAGAGTGCCTAAATTATAATGAGTTAATGTAACTAAGATTAAGTGCATTTTGTTTATTGTTCCATTGGTAAATAAAGATATTAGAAAATGAAAATTACTTGAAAGTATGAGTTTAGGAACTTTTCGTTTTATCATCGTCAGATGTCGATACACACGTCTGTGAAGTTTTGCCAGCTAATTTAAAATGACCTCTCATTTGAGAGACGGTTTTAAACGAGATATGACACGACACTGAAAAAAAAAGAATGTACACTTGGCTTAAAAAAATACCTCGTAAAATAATTTGTTTTAGGCAGGCTAATTTAATATGCTATTTTAGGGTTTTTTCTAACTAATCTGGATGTTTATCGATGTTTCAGAGTTTTTAGGCCTAAATTAGATATAGAAATATTTGTTATTATATAAGTGTGTATGATTTGTACCTATCGATGATACTAAGCAAATTTTAGTAGTATTTTAAGTGTACAAGTGACTTGCATGCACGTTTGCAGAGCTCGTAATACAAAGCTATCTAGCTCAAAGCGAACTTAGCGATTACCAGTCTTTTACATGGAGTATTTGCCTATCTGACCTCCACAACACAGTTACTGGGTAATACGATACCCCTGGGTAAGACTGGTTGTGAGGCTTTCGGACTTCTGACTACCCTTAACAACTGTCACAGGTCTTCAAACGACAGTTGGGATAACGTCTTAACGTGCTTGCTTTCTGAGTCACGGCGTGGTCTCGATTTCTAATGGATGTACACCACCATCCATGGACTGACCTCGACAAGCGTAGCTTAACCTGCGATCGACACGTACTACTATTATAACATAGCCGCGAGCCCCTTCTTTGCAATACACTTGTATACTTGAAATGTGACTTGAATTTATTAGTAACTTGACATAGAAAGCCAGTTTTCACTTTAAAAATATTTGCGAATCATGTTAAATGTATTTTCAAATTAAATCTATATTCAAATTAGTTTTAAAATAAAAAATCTGTGAAATCAGTATAGAATAGAAATAGCATAAATAAAACTGATCATGCCTATCCGACATTTTAGGTAAATATATTTTAATATTACTTTTTCTTATTGTGGAGATGAGCAGTTTAAAAATGTGAGATTGTATAGTATGTTGCATACTGAGTAAGACGGTCACATTAGGTAGGTATTTATGAATTTATATAAATATTATGTATAAGTAAAAATGAAAGATTTGAAATATATGAATATTTAATTGTATATATATAAAATACTATAAAATATTTGATCATATCTCACTGAAGAATAATGGTCCCGTTTAGATAGAAAAATGAAGAAAGCATAGATAAGAAAAAAATACTTTAATTTGCAATACGTCCTTTAAGGCTAGAAAGAACGCACAAATTACCTCAAATATATTCAAATTCGTGAAATACACGAATCGATTGATCTCACTGAAATGCAATGTTAAATCTCGAAGCTTTTATCTTATTTTAAATTAATACGGCTATACCTTAGATTTAAATCGTAGATTCGCCTTGCCACGCCAAACGATGGTCGCGCTTCTTTATCGTTCTGACACCTGTCACACACCTGACACAGTGACTTGTTTGACATGGAAACGCCTGTTATATATATCTTTATGGATATACTGGTGTAAATAAAGCTCAGAAATTCCAGTATTATAATTTTTATTTTACGAGAACCTAGTTTACAAAGCTTTTTAATCGGATATTGGCGGGGAAGTCACCACAGATAAACTACAAACTAGTCCTAACGTCACTATGACATTGACAGCGAACACAATGTTGCCAAAATTATAATTGTAAAAACACATAAAATGTTGCCACTTTTAAAGGTTTTGTGATGCCTGGACATCGCTATTATTATCGTGTGAGCTCACTCTTCTCAATATGGACACTTTTTCGCGTGACTTAGTACGTTAAGGCCAATCTACAATTTAAATCTTTGGCCTATAAATATTGTACGAAAGTATATACTATATGTTTGGTATATACCTTAAATCTTCTTTAAAATAACCTATTTTAAGAGAAGGTATAGGCGCAGAATACGGAGCTCTCTATTATATGAAATATAATAAATATATACATATTACTATGTATCCGTAGCCAGGATTAGACAAGCAAAGCAGTTGAAATAGAACCTTCAAAGAGAAAAATCAGGGAAATTGTGTATCAAGTTGACTACCAACATAGATGGCCCGTATATTATTCAAATAACAACCGTTATTATGTGATAGAAATTGACGTAAGGTGTCAATTTGATAAATAATTAATTTCCCTGTCCAGGATGCGCTGAGCGCTCGGTTCAGTTGAGTATCTGGCGGAACAAAATGCGCTACACGAGGCTTCTTCGTGCATCCCAAAACAATGTTCCTACGGTTATAAAAACGAAAATAAAATCCATACTTACTAATAATTTGACTGCATTTGTGGAAAAGATGTTGATCAATGTTTGAAACATAATGACAGATACATAAAATCAACAAAATCTTTGTATTATTCCTTTTTGCTTCGGCCAATTACTTGTCTCATCCTGGCTAAGTTTAAATATTTAGAAAATATATATAAAATTTTATATTTAAAATATACTTATTATTGAAAAATTAAATGTTAATTTACTTTAGACTTACGAAAAGAATTCAATTTTGGAGAAATTTTATTTAAGTTTTAGAAAAGTGTCGACAAAACGGACATAAACAGGTGGCTATGATGTATGTTAGGGCTAAATCTGCAGATGTGCAGAGTTGCACTGTACTGTCTGCTTACCGTACATTCAATAAAAATCATGTTGAGGCAGCAAAGAAAATGCCCAATTTATATTATTCTAAAATATGAGTGGTCCACTATGTGGGGGTCCCACATGAGGAGTTTGTCCGCTTGCTGGTGTTGTAGTTGTGGTCAAGGGTTGCTGGACTGTTAAACCAAGCATTCGAGCCTTCTGGAGTGACGAGACCCGTGTTTCGAGATTTTGTATCATCTGCCTGTCAGCTGCCATTTGGGATGACATGGTTCCTGGTTCCTGATGTCCGCTTTACATCTTTAATGTCTTTCTGTATGCTGGATAGGATGGTCAACACCTCAGGCATTCCCCCTGCCACGCTTAGAAGAGGCGCATATGGCAACACCTCAACATCTTGTTCATCTGCGCGGGATGATGTTATCGACCTGATTACCTTTCTGGTTTTGGGGTTCCGTTCATAAACTCCTGTCTTTCGTGCTCTGCCTCGTGACTGTGCACCTGCTGGTGTCCCTACTTCTTCCGTGCCTGACACCACTTGCTGGATGATTTCTCCTTTTGTCTTGCTGATGAGTGCCTCTGTGGCAGCTCCGAACACATCTTCTTCAGTAGCCTTCCATGAGTGTTTAGGGTCGATTTAAATTAAGCACAGTTTGCATAGTTTATTTTGCCTAATATAAATTGGGCAAACTATTTCTAGAAAAGCTTATAAAAATACGCAACTTGCACAAGAGTAACTTGTACAAAAGTACAAGTTACTCTTGAGCAAGTTACTTGCGTATTTTGTGCAAGTTACCTACTTGCGTATTTTTATGCAAGTGACTAGCGTATTTTTGTGCGAGTTACTTCCATACTTTTGTGCAAGATGTAACTGACATGTGTATTTCTGACTTCAAATATTGCCAGACAGTGCTAACTCTGCACCATTGTGGATAAATCATTCAATATGCGACATACTTAGTAAAGAATTGTATTCAGTATTAATATTTTGTAAGACTATCCATATAAGACTAGGTCCATTCTATATTTGATGTATTTAGTTAAATAAATGCTATATACAGAATTTTTGAGGTGTTTTATTTATTAAATTGTCGTTCTGAATATATGAGCTTAGGCTCCTGTCCCACCGCCGACGAAGAAGCGGCTAGCTATCAACGATTTGCTCGCTTAAGAAACATGTATCCAGGATTTTGTAATAAGTACCCACATAAAGAGAAGACTGGGCGGGACTCATTTTGTTTTACCGCCCGGGCCTCCGACAGTCTTAGTCCACCACAGAATATGACAAGAGCCAGTTAAGCGATCTCTTACAAGAAAAGCAAATCTAGCCATCACAGTTGACTTTTGAGCAAGCGAAGCGAGCTATATGACGCCCCGACTGAGCAGAGCGTGCTCACTCAAGCAATGAGCGAGCGAAGCGAGCCCCCTACACGACCAGCACGTGCAGCAAGCCTACTAACAAATCGAAGCATGCTTTCACATGCTCGATTTGAGAATATTATTGTGTGTTGCACCCGTTTGTTTGTGGGGAACTCGCTTCGCTAGCTCATTGCTTGAATAAGCGCGCTCTGCTCAGTCGTGTTGGCTGCGGGCTCGCTTCGCTCGCTCGTCACGCAACTGTGCTTGATGTGAGTGTCCACCTTTCATTACTAAGCGCTCTTACGCACTAGCGGTTAACCGCGGGGGCGGCTAACCGCGCGGCTAGCCGCCCCCGCGGTTAACCGCTAGTGCGTAAGAGCGCTTAGAATAGAGCAAGCTTGGCGTGAAAGTGACTGGCAAAGTACTAGCACTGACTAACGATGTGTTGATGTTAAGGGGACTCCTCTCACTAGGTTAGGTCAGAAGTAGGCAGTGACCTGTCGCTGCCGGTCGTAGTTGACTCGATGGTCGGCAGCGAAGAGCCCTGGGACACGGTGGTTTCCTTCTGCGAAATGGTCTTCTCGCAGGAGGTTGCGGAAAAGGAGAGGGAGATCTCGTCCACTCACCCGGCCCGCAGCAGGCGCACCGGGCGTCGGCGGAGGGCGGACAACGCCCTCTACTAGCCCCCCTAAATGGGTCCAGGGGCGACGGACTCGGGGACGTCCGTGAGGACCCGTGCCAGCGCATAGTGTTCCACGCGCGACCCTCTTTGACGTCGCGGGGTAGTCAAACTCCTCACTCGCCCCCCTGACCCGAAGAGGCCCGCAGTGGTGGGCCGGCACCAGTCGAGGTTGCGGAAGGATCGTACGTTCCCGCGACCCCCGGTGTAGGTGTGAGATGGAACACTGGGGTGGTTTTTAGTCAGTATGAGTCTGACAGACCCCCCGCCCACCAAATGGCGGCGGACATCCATGAGGATTTTCCACCCCGGGACATAAAAAAATTGGTTACAGATATGCCCAAACGTTTATACGAAAACAAACGGCACAGACTCGAACTGTAAACTTATTTTTTATATATTTCACTAAACAATTTGCATAAATATTTACCAACAGCGCCCCCCTGTAAACTTCATTCGAGCGCCAGATCCTTGTAGCAGTGTATTTGATGGTACCATGGACGTCCGGGTTGGCTGTAAAGCTATGGTTTCATAGAAGAGCGGTGGCCGCCACACAACGGTCACAGTGACGGCAGTTATTATTATTATTATTACTCTTCTCTTTTTAGCGTGTCCATAGCAATCAAAATGGATTCTGCCTAGAATTCAGCTACTTGTTTGGCGCCATCACCAGAGTCCATCAGACACGCAGGACACGATACACAATTAGGTTTAGATACTGATACGGCAATAAATAAAATGCATACATCTGAATAATATTTTTATTTTTATAACAATATAAACACCAGAAGGTTATCCCAAAAAATGCCTACAACAATTAACAACTTCGAGTCTGCATCGTAGTAAACAAAATATAACTGTTATTCAATTAGTCGAATAACATTAGCTGAATACAGTTTAATTGAATGTCGTTGAAGAATTACAAATAAATTGAATTATATCCATTAAGAACATTCATTACATTTTAGTAACTTTTTTTTATTATGTTGTTGATAGCGCTTTGGACGTAATAATTTAAGATATTAATAATGCAAATTTAGAGAAGAATGCAAGTTTTTGCGTACCAAAAGCAGACATTTCTTAGCTAACAAAAATCGAGTAAAATAGACAGTCGAAAATTAAAAAGCCTGGACCCGTTGTAGCATTATTTTATAACATGAAATGGAATGAAAAGCTACATTTATTAGTTAAATAATTAATAAATTGTGAAATACTTTTCAGAATTATTATTAAACGTTCCGGCAAAAATATTTAGTTAACTTTTCAATCAACAAAATGAAATGTAAATTGGAGTTAAAATCATATAGGACGCTTTTCAGCAGCGGCTTGCATTAATTGAAATGGAATAGATTTTTTTAGAAAAAAAAATATTCGTTGTTAAAATAGCATTTTGTACGATTGAGCAATAAAATGAGCATTTTAAATTTTGTGCGTTATTTATTTAGTTAGAGAGAGAGAAATACTTAAATATCCGAAAAGAATTAAAATAAGTTCTGAAATGGAAAATATTTAAGCATTTTTTAATGTTAAGCTTGCTGTTAAAACGCTTGTATTATTATTTTTTTTATATACCTAAGTATTATGCATTTTTTTTACACTAATATTCCTCAAATAATAATTTGGAGATTATTTACTGAGAATTTAATTTATATTTTATATTATACAATAAACGTCAACTACCATAAATGCATTGATGTATACAGGCGCAAAAATTAACATTTTACATAACCATTGAAATACATAATACATTTTCTGTACATTAAATAAATAGGTGAAGACGCCAGAAATAAATTAAATCTTACTGTATTGGACTAAGTAAAAATAACAAATGTAAATATGTAAAAAAATATTACATAAGTATTTGTAAAAAAAAAAAATATTAAGTTTCAAGGCAAAATTCAATATTAACCCACAATTATTGACAAAAAAAAAAACATAAAAAAATACATTTGGCGACTCCACCCAATTTGTGCCTAAAAACAATTAACAAAAAAAAAAAAAATCCCCACACAAAAATACCTTTCTGTACATAAAAATTGCGCGTGCAGCAACGTAAACGTGACAGAAGTGAAACTTCTTAAAAAATAAAGAATAAGAGATATTTGGTGTGAGAGACAGAGAGAGTTATATCTTTCTTCTCTCTCATGTAACGAAATGTGCCTAAACGTGACGCGTCCTTGAAATTTCACTCTAAGTTTATCATCCAATTATCGCTGTGTAAGAAGTTTCACTTCAAAAACATTATTATTAACACAAAACCTATGTTTTCGCCTCATTGCTTAGAGTTTACAATTACAAGACTTTTTTTACATTTTGTGCAATTATTTCATTCAATTCCCAAGCAAGTATATCTTTTTCTGATTAAGATGACATGAAAGAAAATATTCTACAATTCTTTTCGATAATTTTCTTAAAAAAATTGAAATTGTTTTTGTTCTCAAATCAAGAGACATTTTTTTATTGTTTTTTTTTAGTTACTACTATGGCTTATTCTTGTCCCCCAAAAACTTATTAATAAGAGAATATTATTACTATAGTTTGATATAATATAAAGGCACATGGTATAATGCAAAGTAAGCCTATACACATCAATGGGTAATTCCAGGCCGAAATAATGATGAAACCGCTTGATTACGGCCAGCAACCTAAATGTGTAACACAGTTCTAAGGATAAACGCTTTCATTTTGACAATTCAACGACAGTCATTGCGTTATTTTAGCTGTCGAGCATACTAATGTTTCAACCATACGAAGCAATGCGTGTTGTATTGTCAGAATGATGAAACCGCTTGATTACGGCTAGCAGCCCAAATGCGTAACACAGTTCTAAGGATAAACGCTTCCATTTTGACAATTCAACAATAGCCATTGCGTTACTTTAGCTGTCGAGCAGACTAATGTTTCAAACATACGAAGCAATACTTGTTGTATTATCAGAATAATTCTCCTTCAGGATTGTATGATTGTTTTGAAAAGGTTATGGATGAAGTGTTGCACAAAATCTGTAATACAAACAAGTCCATCATCACTTGTGGTGATTTCAATGTTAATTTGTTAGAAAATTCTGGGTTAAGTACTAAAATCATAAGTTTGTTTCAGTCATACAATCTTGCTAACCTATTTTTGGAGCATACTAGAATAACTCCTACTAGTGCCACATGCCTAGATAACATTTAAACAGATATTATACCAAACCACAAAGAAATGATTAATTTAATAGACTCAGATCATTGCGGACAGCTGATCACTATTCCAAATCAAAACAAAAAAGTTATTAAAAAAGATATCACTGTTAACCCAAAAACAACTAAACGCTTAGAAACATTTAAAACTAAACTCTTAAGTAAATTACCACTTCTGTTGACTAATGATGACCCTAACAAACAATATAATGATTTTTTTAATATGTATTGCACACAATTTGATAAAACATTCATTCCAAAGACATTATCAGTCAATAGTAACGCTTCCTTCAGTGACTGGGCCACCATTGGTATACATAAAAGTAGAAAACGACTTTATGAATTATATGATGAACGGATTTGTATAAACACTGCTGAATTTAATTTATATGTTATTCTAAAATATTTAAAACAGTCTGTAGTATAGCCAAGTCACGTTATTTGAGTTCAAAAATTAAAAATAGTAGTAACATTATTAAAATGACTTGGAATGTCATTAATAGCGAAACAGAAAGGTCTTGCAACCGAAGTAGTGACTACAGCCTTGCTATTGATGACAATGTAATTAGATCAGATTCTCAAGTCGCCGCGGCCTTTGAAAATTTCTTTTCAGAGATTCCCGTGTCAACTACTAAATCTCTAAGCTCGTCACCCACTGCTGCAGAGTCTTTACTTAAAGAAAACGTTCCAGTTGGTGATTCTGAATTTCACTTCCAATATGTCACCTGTACAGATGTAATTAAAACTTTTCACATGTTAAATGTTAAAAAGACTGCAGATCTATGGGGTAATTCTGTGGATGTTGCTAAGTCAATTATAAACATTGTAGCACCTACTTTAGCTGTTATATTTAATAATTGTATTGATCGTGGTGAGTTTCCTGATCTTATGAAACATAGTAAAATCATACCATTGTTTAAATCGGGTAGTACATCAGACCCTACTAATTATAGACCTATTTCAGTACTACCTACCTTTAGTAAAATTTTTGAAAAGCTCATTTTAAACCAAATGCAAGGATTTTTTAACAAAAATAAATTACTGCATAACAAACAGTTCGGTTTTACAAGGGGTCGTTCAACTACTGATGCCGGAGTTGAACTTTTAGGACATATTTATAATGCATGGGAGGACAAATGCGATGCTTTGGGCATCTTTTGCGATTTGTCCAAGGCATTCGATTGTGTTCTTCATGAAACCTTAATCAGGAAACTTCACTACTACGGAATTCGGAACGCCTCTCTGGATCTTCTTACTTCTTACTTAAGTGATAGGATTCAGAGAGTTGATGTTAACGGAAAAAGGTCACCCGTATCTGTAGTAAAAATGGGGGTCCCCCAGGGCTCAATTCTTGGCCCATTTTTATTTCTTATTTATATAAATGACTTGATTTACCTCATAAGGGATGAACATGATAAATAGTGTTGTTTGCAGATGACACTTCACTTTTATTTAAACTCAAACGTCAGCAGCTGGTTACTGACAATATAAATAGTGCCCTCGCAAAAGTAGTTAACTGGTTTAATGTTAATAACTTACTTCTTAACGGAAAAAAAACGAAATGTATTAAGTTTACGATACCAAATGTTAGACAAGTAGAAACTAGTGTTCTCATAAAGGGTGAAGAGTTAAAACCCGAAAATACCACAGTATTCTTAGGCATAACTTTGGATGCCAAGCTTCAATGGGGCCCCCATATAGATAAATTGTCAAAAAAGCTTAGCTCTGCAGCATACGCCGTTAGGAAAATTCGTGACTTAAACTGATTTAGAGACAGCCCGTTTAGTTTACTTTAGTTATTTTCATAGTGTGATGTCGTACGGTATTCTGTTGTGGGGAAATGCCGCCGATATTCAGACAATTTTTATTTTACAAAAAAGGGCAATTCGTTCCATTTATAAATTAAGTCCCAGACACTCCCTCAGAGACAAATTTAAAGAGATTAATATAATGACTGTGCCTTCTCAGTACATTTATGATAATCTTTTGTATGCACATAAAAATATTAATCTGTTTAAAAAATACAGTGATATCCATAATATAAATACTAGGAACAAACACAAATATGTTGTTCCTACAACAAGGCTCAAGAAAATAGGTGGCTCGTTTAGATGCCAATGTATACGTTTTTATAATAAACTTCCTAGCCACATTCAAGAACTAAGCATTAATAAATTCAAATCTTTTATAAAGCTAAAACTATGCCAGAAAGCCTATTATACTGTAAAAGACTATATTGAGGACAAAAAAGCTTGGGATTGAGCTGCTCCAATAGGTCTAGACAGTGAATGTTGTTTATTTTTTATTTTGCTGATTTACACTTTTGTTTTTTTAAATACATATCTATTTATATACAGAATGACATGAACATTTACTGTTTAAAGTCTTATATTATTTTAATTATTGTGAATGTGAGGACTATGTGGATCATTGTTTCCGCTTTAATCATGGTCTGGCAGTTTGAGTGGTGTATGCGGTCTACACAAATGTCCTGTCCTTGGTATTGCTCGTCGAATCGTTGAGCTCCTTAAGTTCTGAGTTGAGCTGCACGGTTACTGACGAATGCGTGCACTGACTGCACAGGTCCACTCAGTGTGGTTCTTTCCTCAAAAGACCACTTCAGACACCAATCTACATGGTCCTCAAAGATTATATCCGGATTTTTATATACACATTGACATTGATGAATTTTATATAAACAACTAGCGACCCGCCCCGGCTTCGCACGGGTGCAATGCTGATCACTATCACTACATAGTATAAAACAAAGTCGTTCCCGCTGTCTGTCTGTCTCTATGTATGCTTAGAACTTTAAAAATAAGCAACGGATTTTGATGCGGTTTTTTTTTTTAATAGATAGAGTGATTCAAGAGGAAGGTTTATATGCATATAATACATGCATAATATAGTAGAGAAACACTGATAATTTTAGAGCCATTATTTCTCGTAAAAAGTATAGGATAAAAAATGGTTATTGTAGGTTATCCCTAAGAGATAGACATATGCCATCGCGGACTTTTTTGTAGACCTTTTTAAG
The DNA here is from genome assembly GCA_949629135.1 of Eremobia ochroleuca. Classification (NCBI taxonomy): domain Eukaryota; kingdom Metazoa; phylum Arthropoda; class Insecta; order Lepidoptera; family Noctuidae; genus Eremobia; species Eremobia ochroleuca. Next base: position 7,014,130 of record OX451412.1, read on the forward strand.
GTGTACAATACTGTAGTACATTATTTTGATCTATCTCGTAGGGTTAAGCCAGCGTTTGCAATGTAAGCGCAATAAAATGTGTTTACGACATCACATTAAAAACCCCTAAAATGATCAGTGTTTCTCTACTATATTATGCATGTATTATACATATAAACCTTCCTCTTGAATTACTCTATCTACTAAAAAAAACCGCATCAAAATCCGTTGCGTAGTTTTAAAGATTTAAGCATACATAGGGACAGACAGCGGGAAGCGACTTTGTTTTATACTATGTAGTGATGACATGGATATTTACTTTGTAAAGTATCTTATTTTTAATATTATTACTGTGAGTGTGAAGACTATGTGGGTCATTTCTTTTTTTAGGTTTTCCTTCTTAGTTAGTTTTAATCATGATCTGGCAGTTTGAGTCATTTATGCGGCCTACCCAAATGTCCTTTCATTGGTATTGTTCGTCGAATCGTAAGGCTCCTCAAGTTCTGAGTTGAGCTGCACGATTTTTGACAAATGCGTGCACTGACTGGACAGGTCCGCTCAATCTGTGTGGTTCTTTACTCAAAAGACCATTTCAGACACCAATCTACATGGTCTTCACATTATCTGACCAAGATTATGTCTGGACTTTAAAAGAGACTGTGACCTCTGAGTTTGTTTCGGCCTTTCTTCTCAGAGTAGTCAGATAGGAAACGCCGACCTCATCTAGTTTAAAAAAATATGATTGACATGTAAAAGTGTTTGTACAAATCTACTTACAGAAAATAAATCATTTATCATTTATCATTTATTTAAAAGGGATAGTATGCCTAGAAAAAGTTAAATCGCAAACAGCTGTCAAATATTTCGCCATTTTAAATTTGACAAATTATTAATCAAAACAGCGAAATATTTGACAGTTACCTGCGACGTTACTTTCTGAATGCATCCACTTTTAATTTCTTGCAACTAAAGTGTGCACATTTATTATATCAAACTGTATTTAGTATAGAGTAACTTTTGCCATAGCACCGACACTACACTAGATATTTATATTAGTTTAGTTGCAAGTGACCGAAGACACTTTCTAGACGAATAAATACTTTGACTTTGACTTTGACACTAACTCTTTTGCGCAGCAGAAGTTAAAAGGGCGGAGCGTTGCGTCAGTGCAAGACATATGGCTATGTAACCTACGATTTCAATTCCTGTATATTTGCAAAAGCATGAGTTTCCGCGTATTACAGCTGCAAGATTACTGCCGTCTATACAAAGCCCATTTTTTGACACTAGCTATTAAAAGTACAGCCACCTAATGATACGCTTTGGGTACGGAACCCTAAAATGCCATTTTAATTAGTGTCTTTTGCCACTTACAACTAAAATTAAAGATCCTAAATAAACATAAAGCTTGAATTTCTATCAATAAAGCTTTTAAGACTAATCTAGGAGTAAATAGAGCTACAGTTTATTATGAATACATGTCATTTTAACCTGCATTGATTAATCGATTATAATATTGATATAAATTATAATCGTTTAGGCGACTTATGAAACGGTTGTGGAGGTCAGATACTCGTATTCAGCTGCATTCAGTTAGACTGGAAGCCGACTCCAACGTGGTAAAAGTCCAGGCAGATAATGGTGATGTATCTACTGTTCGTGAACGCATCATGGGACATCTAGACTAGGACTAGGTGTTTGGGGGCGTGGGATAGACATATCGGATAGTTGTCAGTCTATCCAAAAATGTCAATCCCAGCGAGCCCTGGTACCTTCTGGCAACAAGCTGCTTGAAGATAAAGCCGTGATGGACATAACGGTTGGGAAGACTAGGCAGACGCCTGGTGATGATGGCGAGTCCTGGAGTGGAGACCGCGTATCGGCAAGCGTAGTGTGGGACGCCCCTCAGCTAGATGGACGGACGACCTTAGAAGATGGCTGGGGTAGACTGGATGCGGAAGGCTGAGGACAGGGTGTTGTGGCGCAACCTGGGAGATGCCTATGTCCAGCAGTGGACTATGATAGGCTGAGTTTATGATGATGAGACGCCTGGTGAAGCGGACCATCACGGGACACTGCTAGTCAGCAATTTTTTATTATAAAATATACCCCCCCCCCCCTCCCCTCCCCTCGTCAGCAAAAGTAAGCAAAGCTTTTAGCACCCCCTATACTTACGTAAACATTGGTAAATGAATTTTTCAATGTGTTCTGGTTTCTTTATTGATTTATAAAAGCCTGCTGCCCTTATAACTATTTATTTAATTATTTTCGGGAATCCCTGAAAATGCGTTCCGTTTTCAAGCATAGACAAGTAGAGTAGCCATAATAATGTGTCCAAACTAAAATTGACAAAAATTTGTAGAAGATCCGAAAAATTATAGAAATAAATACTGCTGACGTAATCACCATCCATAGCCCCCCCTCCCCCCCCCCCATGTCATTAAAAAATAAGCAAAGCAAAGACCCCCGCCCCCCGGTACTGCTCACGTAATACTTGAATGGCTCCTAATAGAGAAGTATGAAAGAAAACGACACGTTGCGCAGAACCTCAATAAATTGAGATAAGTATTGCTATTCTGTAAAAATCTCACTGGGATAACTCGGGTGAAGTGAGCTTAAAGTGAGCAGTCATTAGTATGCCTAGCATCCGATGGAATAACAGCTCACTTCACCTAACTTCTCACGGTGAGATTCTAACAGAATCGAGCGGAAGGGCTGCGAAATTACGATGATGTCATTGGTCGACTAAAGGATTAATAATTTAATTTTACAATATTATTATCGATATGATCAAAACTCATACTATCAACATTACCAAAGTTCTGTACTTTGTGCAATATTCATAATGACTGGGCAATGCCAATAACATGAGCATTGACAAAAAAGTATTACAAATATCAATTAATTGAATGTCACATTGAATTTAAATAGGTTTAACCAATTAATTGATTACAATAAATTATTCTTTTTACAATTGATTACAATTTTCTAATGGAATAAATTGTTACTTGGAATTTTATGAGTCTAGTTAGCTGATAATTAAAGATTACTTATTTATTTTACTATGATAACATTTTCGCCGTTCGAAACTAACAAACTTACGGTAATGGTAGAGGAAGGGACGCCCTCGTGGCTAAATAATAACAGCCGCAAGGGTCGATCTTCAAGGTTAAGCAAAGCTTGCCGAGGTCGGTCGGTGGATGGGTGACCATCTTCACATACCAGGCCTTTCCTTGCCCCGGAAAGCACGTTAACCCGTTGGTCCCGGTTGTCATTCGTAGATCTTTGACAGTCAACACGGGTCGTCAGTGCGCGAAAGTGTCCATACAGAGAAGAGTAAGCTCACACATTATTATATAGCGTTTCCATGACATTCAAGTCAAGTCACTCCGTCATTGCGTGTCAGAGGTGTCAAAACGAAACAGAAACGCTACTATCTTTTGACGCTGTAAGTATCTAACGATTTAAATCTGCCGCTGTCATAATTTTTATGACAGCCGTTATGTGCAGTCACCGCTGTTCCAGAAAACCGTAGCTTTAACCTCACTGGCACACCTGGGCGTTATTATGACACATCGAGCTTTAGAAAGAGACTGTCACACAGGTATGAGTGACAGAGAAGACGCTCTACAAAGCCGGGTTTTGTCTAAAACTCCACGTGCTGCCCGTCTTTAAATCAATATAAGTAAATCTCTAATCAACAGCTTACAAGACCTCAAAAACACCAAACATGTATAATATAGAAGTATACTCCGTCATACGTTCGCGTACAACTTCGTAAAGTCTTCAAGTTTAGCTACGGTGGTTATACCCCAATCCCGACTAATCGACTAATACTAACCTCCCACTAGCGTTGACTCGTACTGGAATACAAAAATAGTGTTATTAAAGCATGGAATACAATATAACAGAACTGCCGTGCGATTCTGTAATCATCTCATCGTGAAAGCTTGGGTGAAGTGAGCGTGGAGTGAGCTGTCATTCGCTAGGGATTAACGCTATCAAGTGCTCACTTCAATTATGATTTCACGGTGAGATTTTTACAGAATCGACCGGCAGTTTTAATAAAACTTGGGATCGAGATGACACGATACTAAATATTCACCGTCTTACTTGCATATTTTATGACAGCGACTCTTGGCGTTTTGTAACGATTTACAATTACTCTGACATGAAAGATAGTGTGTGATAAGTGGGGGTATCTTTAGAAGAGAGATTTAAGGCAAGATTCAGAACATATTTTGACTTGAATAAGTAAGCCGTTCACACGAATATGAACATACATAATTATGACACGAATATACCTATATTCTTGTCAAGATAAGGTTCATATTCGTATGTAAAGCTTGTTCACATTCGCTTATACGACTATAAACATAACTCGAATAATATAAGGTTCATATTCGTGTGAAACGTTTACTAATCTTAGCATAGTAAAGTGTAAGTGCGTTCTGAAAATCTCGCCCTTAGGGGGTTTACTGTGTTGCTTCGGGAGGTTCCTGTTCCGGATAAGGAGGGAGGAAACGCCCGGGTGTCACCACTATATTTATGGATCGCCCGGTGGACACGGTGGAGCATACGGTGGAGGTCTGCCCGGCTTGGGTGGAGCACTGCCGCGATCTCTCGCGTCCGGCCCTGGTCCAGGCCATGGTACGGAGCGAGAGTGCATGGGAAGCCGTCACCTCCTTCTGCGAAGCAGTAATACTTGCGAAGGAGGAGGCGGAACGCGTGAGGGAGAGGCAATCTTTGCGCCCTCACGCCCCTAGTCGCCGCAGGAGACGCCCTGGGCGTCGGGAGTCAAGAGCCGATTCCGGGCCACCGTAGGCGCGGGCTTGCGGACGGTAAGGACGACGGCGCGTTGTGTTCCACGCGCGCCTCAAAGAGATGTCAGCAGTTACTGACGGGGCCCACTGGGGCCGATGCCTGCCAGCGGTCGCGGGTTGTTCGAAAGAGTTGCCGTGGCCCTTGGCAAAGGCAACTGAAGGAACATGGGTGGGTTTTAGTCAGTAAAAGTCTGACATGCCTTCCCGCTCCGTTCAGAGCCGGAGAGGTTATTTGACAATTTCCCACCCAAACAAAAAAAGGGATTACTGTGTCAGAATGCATTATCCCAGCAGCAAGTTGAGCCCGTGAACGCTAAATACTGAATCAAGTTTTCAGTAACAGTATAATAATTTACCTGTATTTGTCTCTACAGCTATGTCGAGTTTTTGAACGTAGTGCCAGGTGCTTCGACTTTATCTTTTTCTAATACTTCCTGAAAACAAATACAAATTAATTAGTGAAAGATTGAAGTTTTTGCCACCATTTTTCGATATTTTTTCTTGATAATTGGTTCCTGCTATGGCCGCCTAGTGGTTGAGGCCTCGCCTCTCGTGTATGAGTGTTGTTGGGTCAAATCCGGGCAAGTACAAATGTGATTTTTCCAATTCATATATCCGTCTAAGTAATAAAAGCCGCACGGTTCGATCGATCAGGTTAAGCTACGCTTGCCGCGGTTGGTCCGTGGATGGATGACCATCAAGGCCTCTCCGTGCCCCGGAAAGCACGAAGAATAACTCGGAAAATACATCATTCTTTCTGCCTGCCTTTTCCCAAATAATTTGGTGTCGGCTTCCAGTCTAACCGGATGCAGCTGAGTACCAGTATTTAACATGGAGCGACTGCCTATCTGACATCCACAACCCAGTTACTGGATAATACGATACCCCTTGGTAAGACTGGTTGTCAGACTTTCGGGCTGCTGACGACCCGTAACGACTGTCAAAGATGCACGAATGACAGCTGGGGCCAACGGCTTAGCGTGCTTTCCGAGGCACGGAGGGGTCTTGGTATGTGAATATGGTCACCCATCCACGGACTAACCGCGGTAAGCGTAGCTTAACCTGATCGATCGACCCGTGCGGCTGTTATTACTTAGCCACAAGCCCCGATGTAAGCCTAGTACGACGGGTGCTAATTATTGGCTCAGTGACTCACTGTACTACGCTGGTAGACGTCCACCCTCCTATCACTTCCCGTGTGCTCAAGACATCGTCATAATTTGGATATATTCTATAGAACAAAGTGCTTTATGGATCTTTTAGCGCTTTAATGACATTGACAGGGTTTGAGAACCTTTGTGAAATTGTATTGAATAAACAAGATGGCGTTAGTTCCTATTTTGGCCGTGCACCAAGAGTTCGTTGTGCAATTAAACCAACAGCAACCTTATTACAATGAGAATAAAGATCACTTTGATTTGGACAGTGATACAAAATCAGAGGAAGAATAACTGTAAACGGACTATACAGCGTGTAACGGAAGGGGGGTATCAACCCTGAAGGAGGTGAATGTGCTCATGAAACTCAACAACTTTCCCCAAAGAACATAGGTCGAAATATGAAAAAAAAATTTGGCCCTCCCATAGTAAATCAATCAGCTGGTAGTCAGTTTTGTAAGGGAGGGCCAAATTTTTTTTTCATATTTCGACCTATGTTCTTTGGGGAAAGTTGTTGAGTTTCATGAGCACATTCACCTCCTTCAGGGTTGATACCCCCCTTCCGTTACACGCTGTATAAAGTTCAGTTGTAAGTACTATGTACCTCGTCATGTAGCTCGTTGCTCGCGTGTCCGTTGCGCAGCGATTCCCTGAGAGTGTCGTCTTCATCGTCATCCGTGGGTACGTCGTAGAACTCTTCGCTGTCCATCTCGCCGTCTGTGCCTGAAAAAAATTAAACATATACATATAATAAATTAAACATATACACCCTTCATCTGTGTCACTCGCCCGCTGCGGGCGAGTACACAGATTACCGCGCCTGTGTCCGTGTGAGCGAGATAGATACAGTTTTTATAAACAAATTTACTATGACAGTAATTAACCGCCCACTCCGGACGGGACAGAGACGCGGTAATCTGTGTACCCGCCCGGAGCGCGCGTGTGACACAGATGAGCTATTAAGTACATAGAAAATATAGCGAACTCGGAAAATACATCATTCTTTCTGCCTGCCTTTTCCCAAATAATTTGGGGTCGGCTTCCAGTCTAACCGGATGCAGCTGAGTACCAGTATTTTACATGGAGTGACTGCCTATCGGTCCTCCACAAAAATATTCTTTCTTCTGTTAGGCACCTCGCGCACTAGACGGCCACGACCACGACCAGTCGTGCCGGCCCGGTGTGCGGCCAGTTGGCCCGGTGTGCGGCCAGTTGGCCCTTGAGGCCAACTGCGCGAAATGCATATGGTTTCTTTAGTTAATCTGGTCGTTGTGGCCACTGGTCGTGGTCCTTCCTAGCGAATACAATCCCAGAATCCTAATCCCGAGATCCCGGGATCCCGTCCGTTTTCTGTCCCCGAAAATTCCGAGATTGGCCAAGTACAGTCTCGGGATTTTCGGGGTCAGAAAACGGACGGGATCCCGGGATTGTGTTTTCTAGTCCTTCCCCAGGATGCCATCTATCTCCTTGACAATTTGATCAAAATCTTTTGAGTGGTTTATGCGTGAAAAGGTAACATACAGACAGAGTTACTTTTCAGTTTATAATATTAGTATGGATGCATTTTTACCTAACACAGACTGGTAGTCAGTGAAATACTCGGAGTCCGACGCGTAGCTGTGTTCAGCCACTTCAGTCGCGTCGCCGCTGCTGGGAGCCTTCTTCACAGACTTCTCCTTTCGAGCCTTCCTATGTTTTAAGCGACGTAGGGTCCTGGGGAAGAAGAATGTTTACGTTGAAAAATTTGTGTTTACATTTGATAATGGATGTTTACATTTGATAATGGATGTTTACATTAGATATTTTTATGCTTACGATGAATAATTAAAATTTACATTGGGTTATTAAATGTTTCCAATAAATTATTTTTTGTTTACATTAAATTATTAATGTTTACATTGTATAAATCATGTTTACAATTAATTGATATTTATTTTAATTTTTGCATCATGAACAGTAAATATTAGAGAACTGCTGGACATAGGCTTCTATAATCGCACTACTGCGTGTTTACATTTAAATAGTTACATTTCAAAAACCCCTATTTTCATGAATTAAACTAATTGTAACTTGTCTACAATGGAATTAGCAGTTACATTTGAATGAAAAAAAAAAATAAAAAAAAAACACATCTATACAGCGTGTAACAGAAGGGGGGTATCAACCCTGAAGGAGGTGAATGTGCTCATGAAACTCAACAACTTTCCCCAAAGAACATAGGTCGAAATATGAAAAAAAAATTTGGCCCTCCCTTACAAAACATAACAACAACAATCTATACAACAATCTATATGGTGTACATAATAAAGAGTTTTCTATTCTATTCTATTCTATTCTACCAGCTGATTGATTTACTATGGGAGGGCCAAATTTTTTTTTCATATTTCGACCTATGTTCTTTGGGGAAACTTGTTGAGTTTCATGAGCACATTCACCTCCTTCAGGGTTGATACCCCCCTTCTGTTACACGCTGTATAAAATTCTTTTATTCATGGGAAGCTGAACAGTAGTGCCGGGTGTCAATGGTGTCATAGAAATTTTACGCGGACGACCCTAGATGGCAGAACCTAGTTTAGAATAAAACGTGAGAGTTTAACCAGACAGGAGTCTATTTAGCATATTCAACTATTAAAATGAAAGATAAATATGCTAATTTTATATTTATGAACCGTGACATCCATCGGCGGGGTCGGTCATTATTCGCGAGATAAAAAGAACAATGGGTTATTTAATATGGAGCCCAACCCAAAAAAATAATGCATATATTTGTCAGAAATACGTCATTCTTTTGACTGATCGGAACGTTAGCGCCACCAGGTGGCGCTGGACAGTATAGCCTGAGTACGTGGGGGTCGAGTAGAGCGAGCAGCGACGTGGAGCGACTCACAAAAACTTGACCATTGGACATCGTACGAACAACATGTGCTCAGAAACTGTCTCGCGCTCGCGTTCCGTATCGTTGAGTTGTGTACCTACAGTGTGTGATTCGCTAGTCTGAAAAAACTGTTCGTAAAATTATAATCTGATTTGAACTGTAAGCCGTTTTTCTATTGCGCAATAACCAACACTACCCATATACAAGGTGTAACTTAAATCGCGAAAACAAAATCAGCTGTTCCCTACATTTTGACGAGTTATGCGAACATAAATGTAGGGAACAGCAGATTTTTTTTTTCGCGATTTCAGGTTTGGTCCCATAGTAAAAGTTGTTCATAATGATGAGTACAATGACCCCTTAAGAGGTTGTGCGTTATTTAAGTTACACCTTGTAGAGCGAGAGCCCGCTGCATAAAACCACAAAAGTTAGTACTCACAGTCACTATTCATAAAATCATTACGTGCCTAGGCAGAGTCTGAACCCAAAGTAAATATATTTTTTCTACGGTCAATTTTTTTGAACCATACCTATCGACCAACAGCTTAAATAGGCTTAAAATTTACCTGCTTTAATTATACAACGTGTAACGGAAAGGGGGTATCAACCCTGAAGGAGGTGAATGTGCTCATGAAACTCAACAACTTTCCCCAAAGAACATAGGTCGAAATATGAAAAAAAAATTTGGCCCTCCCTTACAAAACTTACTACCAGCTGATTGATTTACTATGGGAGGGCCAAATTTTTTTTCACATTTCGACCTATGTTCTTTGGGGAAAGTTGTTGAGTTTCATGAGCACATTCACCTCCTTCAGGGTTGATACCCCCTTTCCGTTACACGTTGTATATATATATATTTTTTTTTAATGGTCGATAGGTATAGAAATGCTCCAAAAATAAAAATAAAAAAAGTTATGTGCCAAAGCATTAGAACAGGAATTAATAAGGCACTGATTGATATTCTTTTTTTACTCAATTCATAGTAAATTTTAAGCCTAATTTTAAGCTGTTGGTCGAAATGGTTATAATATGGTTCAAAAAAATTGACCGTAGAAAAAATATATTTACTTTGGGTTCAGACTCTGCCTAGGCACGTAATGATTTTATGAATAGTGACTGTGAGTACTAACTTTTGAAATACATTTTATTCTGTTGGGCGATTGTAGTGGTTTCATGCGGCGGGCTCTTGGACTAATAGTATGTCCACAGTAAAAATATGCCTGATAATAACGTAATAACGTAACGTAATAATATGTAGTGCTCATTGAATAGTAAAATATTTTTATCCCACGGTACAAACACGCTTTTTAGTCACCAAGTGTACAAGCGCTTACACACACACAGCGTGTGTGTGTGTAAGCGCAGGAGCTCTCGGTACCGTCCGAGACAATGGCGGCGTCAGAATTGTTTATGTGTGCGTTATGTGTTAACGCTACACACATTCACAGCGTGTTTGTGCACGTGGTTACCACAAATAAAGCGCGCCTCGTTTTGTGAGATAAACATTTTGAAATAAAACTTCATTCAAGATAGCATGTCTAAATTCACGAGTAGAAAAAATCTCCTTAATTCTATAAATGCTTTGTGTTATAAGCGCAGAGGCTCGTGCAAGTGTGAACATAAAACATAAAACGCCGTCTTACTCAGATGGCGAACATTTATACAACGTGTAACGTTAAATGCGCAAAACCTAAAAATAGTTTGATCAGAATAACGAGCAGAATTAACTGAACCACTTTTTAATATAGGTCACATTCTTCAAAAAATCTTCATTAAAAACGTTGCAGTGTCTATTTATTAATAGGTCAAGCAAGCCAATGTCAGCGCGGCGCAGTGACGACTCCTCCCACGATAAAGCGTCGTCGCAGACGCAAGAAACGATCAGAATGGCCAGTAAAACTAAAACAGCACATAAAACCTTTACAATTTTTTTAGTGACTTATTTTCTCTCTGAAATAGGTCAATTGAATTAAAAATCAGTTGGGGTGTCTGAGGTTTTGCGCATTTAACGTTACACGTTGTATATCTTTTCTACACTAGTGTGTGTAATGAAAATAAACTTACCTTCTTACCTTTGTTTGCTAGTTGCCGTTGCGGTCTCAGGGACCGGTGGTAAGTGGTTACGGGTTAAGATGATGATAATGTCAACTTACGTTTCTTTCTGTAGCTCTCTCAGGGATTCAAGTTCTGTCCTCATTGAAGAAACCTGCTTATCTAATCTTGCTACTTCTCTTACTGAAACAGAAGATAGTTTTGTTGTAGAAAAATAAAATAATAATATGTTGAAGAAACCCATACTTTCATACTTTATACAAGGTGTAACTTAAATAACTCACACCCTCATAAGGGGTCACTGTACTCATCATTATGAACAACTTTTACTATGGGACCAAACCTGAAAACGCGAAAAAAATCAACTGTTCCCTACATTTATGTTCGCATAACTCGTCAAAATGTAGGGAACACAGCTGTTTTTTTTTTTTCGCGAGCGAAGTAATAGCGTCGACGGGCGATGCGATGCAATGGGGTGGGTCGGGGCGATAAGAAATTTCACGCGGACGCGAAGTCACGAACAAAAGTAAAAAAAGAAAAACTTAAAAAGAAAGAAAAGTAACTTGTGTCTGTTAACTTTTCACACCTTAAGGTCTGAACGGCGGGGTAATTGCGTAACAAACTATCAGTAGCAATGGGTTTAATTTTGACAGTTCAACAACATTCATTGCGTTATTTACGTTGTTGAGCAGACACATTTTTCGAACAAATGTCTGCTCAACAACGTAAATTGTTCAGATTGAAATCGGTAGTGTGTTAAATGAGGTTACTGATTTCAATGGAATTTGGCGCACAAGTATGCTATGACCTGGTTTAGGACAACAGAAACTTTTTATTTCTTTAGTACGATTCCGGTATTTTTCAGGATTATTTCCGACTCTCTCACGCGCGAAGTCGCGGGCAAGGCTAGTAATTGTATAAATTGCACTATTCGCCTACAGCTTTGGTGCATATAATATGATTGGCATTATGAGTGACTAGAAAATTAGTGAAATAACATTTTGAACTTAATAAGTAGAGATTACGTTAAACTTTTACTATTATTATTTATTTATCACTACATAGTATAAAACAAAGTCGCTTCCTGCTGTCTGTCCCTATGTATGCTTAGATCTTTAAAACTACGCAACGGATTTTGATGCGGTTTTTTTTAATAGATACAGTGATTCAAGAGGAAGGTTTATATGTATAATACATGCATAATATAGTAGAGAAACACTGATAATTTTAGAGGTTTCTAATGTGATGTCGTAAATAAACACATTTTTTTGCGCTTACAATGCAAACGCTGACTGAACCCTACGAGCAGAAATAATGGCTCTAAAATTATCAGTGTTTCTCTATTGCAACCGTGCGAAGCCGGGGCGGGTCGCTAGTTAATTTAACACTTCAAGCACATAAATGAACAGAGGCGGACTTAATGCCATAGGCATTTTCTACCAGTCAACCTTTGGGTGATGCAGACACAAACAGTAGTAGGTGCAATCATGAAAATTGAGGAATATATATTTTAAATATAAATATAATAATTATAATGTGGTTGCGAACCTTAACTTACTCGTATTTATTGTATGTTCTTGACTTTAGATATAAGAAAGAAGATATTTTGTCTATGGAGTTTCTTGCTTATTCTTCTTCATACGAAACTACCTTTTGGAATCAATTAGATTTGCTTGTAAAAAGTATTGAAGATTTTTATATGGAGCCTGGTATAGCTACTGAGGCGCCATTTTGTATTTTTTTTTTTAATGACGGCCATGCATTAAACCTATACAGGTGTCCCTGGAAGTATGGTTCAAATCGAAGAGGGGCGTGGGCAAGGTCATTTCCAAACGTTTTAACCCTGAGAAAGTTGGTGCAGTTGAATAAAATTTTTGCTCGAAAATTTAACAAAATTTTTGCCAGCATGTAGCCTTTGCAGTAAATGTTTTTTTTTTTTTCTTATTGAACACATGTTTTCTAGCTGCATAAAAGTATTACCACAAGAAAGGTCTACTCTTCTACAACCTCCTAAAAAAAAATTAATTAATAGCCCTGACAGTTTTTTTTAATTATTGTTTTCTTTGAGCACTATGGAAAGTGATTGGAAAAAACTTTTGAACCATAAAAAAATTCAGTGACATTCTCAGGGTTACAGGGTGTTCCCTGTATAGGTATTCATGCTTGGCCGTAATTTTGTAAAAAATGACGGTCAATAAGCACATAGTAAATTATGAGTATCGGATCGAACTGAAGAACTGAAGACTAGTCTTAGTGCCAATGTTAAGCAGTTTGTAACACATAAATGAAATAAAAACAGTGTAAATATTTTATTTTATGTTCTAGTTCTTATTATGTTTTGCAGATACACAGGTAGATTTACATCAGGTTCTCAACGTGGACGAAAACTCCCCTTCGTGGATGTTTGAGACTCAGAGAAAATGATATATCCCATTTGACAATTTTTTGGGGTTTTTATCTGATTAGAATTTAAAATAGTTTATTTTTCAAATATACCTATGAGTGTTAAACTATGGACTAGATTTATGTCTGAAATAAATAACTTATTATTATTATTATAATACCTTTAAAAGATATGCAATGATAATATTTGCAGTAAGCACACGGCAAAAATATTTTGTAAATCAAAAAAGATATTTAAGATAAGATAAATTTTACTTTGAAATTCTTTCGTCATCAGTGTTGCTAATCTTATACGTACTTACTTTAAGAGTGAGTTCAAAAAACGATAAGAAAAAATATGAGAGATAGAGTTTTTGCTTCTAAACACAAACATAACCTTATATGACATTGCAAAGTTCAAAAGCAATCGTGTGATAATCTTTGCTTTTGATATGTATAAATTGTTGAACGGTAATCTAGCATATGCTGATAAAATTGTAGAAGAATACGTTTTCTAGGTAACAAAAAAGGTGTTCTACTGACCCAACATAGATCTCCGCTTCTCAGCATAAATCTGTTCATAAATAAAGACTCCAGCGGCTCCAACGATGCCTACAATAGCAGCCCCAACCATGAGACGAGGAGAAACATAGCTAGTGCTATTCATGATTAGACCACAAATTTTTCTCCTCAGATAAAAATCTGATTTTAACTATTTTTAACACTTCAACGCACGACTAGATGCACCGAAACGAAGCAAGAACGTTAATTAAGCGAGCAAATGCTGTTTCGTAGCAATATTTACGATGATAGTCGCGTAAAAACACTAATTGTTGGAATAGCAGTTGGAATTTAGCAGGAATGAAATTAAACGCAAGAGTGGTGCAGCGATGAAATTGAAAAATATTGTTTTAGAATAAATTTTGGTGCCACAAATTAATTGGAATTCGTTATATTAATTAGAAATTCCACATAATTTCGCTGAATTTGCAAGCGAAATCGGCAGTCAAGTCAATCAAAGCAAACAAAATATTTATGGTCGCGTTCCAGACCAGACCTTCCAGATTCCGTGTATTTAGTGAGTCAGAGTGAACAAAAGGTATCTCTCCTATGTCTTCTTTTCGTACAAGTCATGCCTAACATACAGAACCTGTATGTTTGGAACGCATATAAAACAGGAAAAAAATTAAAAAAACATGGCAAGGCTGAGTGTCTACTCTTTATATGTCTGTGGTGTGGATGCGTTAGTGTTCCGTAGTTAATTTTGTTTACTATTTCAATAGAAACCAAAACCTATTAAATAATAAAAGACAATTGATAATACTTACACTTACTTACTTACTTATACATTTCACTAATATCATCTGTCTAGCCTTTTCCGAAATTTGTTAGGGGGCTTCCAGTCTAACCGGACGCAGCTGATTTTACATGGAGCGACTGCCTATCTGACCTCCACAACCATTATACTCTCGACTCAGACTTTCAGGCTTCTGACTGCCCATAACGACTGCCAAAGGTCTACAAAAATGATAGCCGGGACAAACGATTTAATCTTGAAATGGTAACACAGCAGACAGACAGAGTTAGTTAGTTAGTTAGTTACTTTTGCATTTATATATTAGTGAGGTAGGGGCTCGTGGTGTATCGGAGTCTTCACTTATGCTCGGTTAAACCACTGGAAGCAGCCTGGAACCATTACTTTTTATCCTCAATACTTGAGAATTTCGAAACACACCGACAAATTCACGGGCACCAACTGTATTACCTATTCTACATAATACGGATTTATGTAAGTCGGTCTATGAGTGGTAGTTAAAAATAACGCTATCATAAATCGACTAAAGTATAAAGAACTAAAATTCCCAATAATCAAGTATTTTATGGCAAGACTAAGAAAAAACTGTCACTTCAAAAAAAACTTCAAGTTTCAATGTGTCAAATCGAAAAAATGGCAGATGCATTTGCATTGTTGCTGGTGGTGCATTATTTTACTATATATTGATTACAATAATTATAAAGTGCATATCGTTGATAAAATAATTCTAACAATCCAAGCTCATCAACTTTATCCAGTGTTTCGCATAAAACTCGTGTATATTCACTTATTACTTACAACTCGTTTTCGCCGTTAATTTTATTTCTTTTAGTTCAAAATGAGTGATAAAGAAGAAAAAAACAGTAATGATGAAGAAAAAACCCGAATAAATCAAAACGAAGGCAGCAAAAACCCAGATATAATAACTGAGGGTAATGTATCATTAGATTCTAATAAAAATACAGAAAATAGTGGCGCCATATCTGAAAATGTGCCTTTAAAAGGGGCTGGAGATGATGAAGTGCGCATTTTACAAGATAACTTAGAACTTGACAAAATAGAAGCAGAGTTGACAGAAATGTCTAAAGAAATTTTAAATACTGATGCTGGTGACTATACAGATGAAGCAAAGGTCAGTGCAATAGACGATAAAAAAATTGAGGATGTTAAAACTGAAATTGATGCAAAAGTATCTATAACCGATGTTACTGTTGAGAAAGATGAAAGCAATGATACTTCCCTTGACAAATGTAATGAAAAGGAATCTAAGGAGGCTTATGATCTTGTTGACATTGAAGATGATGATTTGGAACTAAAATGGGATGATGATGATGCTAGCAATCATGCTATGGGTGATGATAATGGAAACATGGACATTAAGAATGATTATATTCTGTCCAAAGACAAACTTTTGGAAGATCTTTCAGATGTTTCAACTAAAGATGTGACTGAAATGTCTTCTGATGGGAATCCTAAAGTTTCTGAAGCCAATATTGATAGTGATGTGTTAAAAGTCAACAGTGAAGAAAGTAGTCTTACAAGAGATGATCATTGTAAAGAAATTGAAACTACTAAAGAATCAGAAATTAGACAAAAACTGGACATTGTTAAAGATGAAAAAATCTTGGTAGATAAGCTTTTAGAGGAAAATGATTTAAACACTGAAGAAATAAATAGCCCAGAAATGGACTATTCCGCAGAAGAAAGCATGGATCAAGATGATATGAATGTCTTAGAAGAGAAACTATTGGAAGAATCTGAAATTGGCACTGAAGCAACGGTAATTGCTCCGGCAAAAGAGATTCTTGAAGAGAAAAGTTTGGATGAACCAATAAAAGAGTCAGAATCTGCTAAAACCAATCTTCTAACAAAGGTTACTAATGATGAAGCTATTATTGAAGAAGACCAACTTTTAACTGAATCTAAACGTAATACTGAAACGGAGTCTTCAACATTGAAGCTGAAATCTTTTACAGATGTCATCTTGAACAAAAATATTGATGATATTATGTCAGAAGAAAAGCTTTTAGAAGAACCTGATTCTAAGGGCGAAAGTTCTTTGATTACGGATAAAGAAGAAGAAGATAATGATGATGCTCTGCTAGAAGAAAAACTATTACAAGAAACGGAAACAACTGAAGTTATTCCTGAAAGTGATATAACAATGGATATTGATGATGAAGAAGAAGGAGAGTTACTGAAATATGATGAAATTCCAGAAGATAGCTGCACTCCTATGGATGTGGATAATACTGACACATCTATTGGAGATCAGGCTAACGTAGAAGACAAGATTATAAATCAAACAATGAATCAATCTGAAGTAGCAAAGAAAGATATAGCTCTGCCAATAGAAGAACAAACTAATATAGAAAAGGAAGATGAAACAACAGATGGAGTTAAAAATATGGATCAATGTGATGATCAAAGCAGAATAGTTGAGAAAGTTATTGATCAGCCAATCAAAGATAGATCTAAAGCAGTAGATATTGTTAAATATACACCTATTGAAGATGAAGTTAAAATAGATGAGACAATTGTAGATCAAGCTGTATCTGAAAAAAAGAGAATTGATCAACAAATTGATGATCAAACTAAAATGGAAGACAGCAATAAAGATCAATTAATTCTTGCATCTAATACAAAAGAACAGTCTATTAAGAGTCCTGTACAAACAGATGCACTCACTGTTTCTAATACTCCTAACATTCTAGTTGAACATCTAGAGAAACCTATCCCAGAAGAAACAACTCTTGAAGAAGAAATTCAAATTAAAATAGATCCAGAAAATACTAAAGATATTAACCAAGAAATGGATTTAGACAAACCTGAAAAAGATAAAGAAATTATCAATCCAGAAACTAGCTTAGATAACAACAAGGAGGTTGATGAAATTTCATTTTGTAACAACTCTTCAATATTTCTAGAAGATTTGTGTCCTATCAAAACTGACCATGGAGTACATAAACCTGACGTGATGTTAGAAATACCTACACAAGAACTAATTGACATGGATGATACAGATTTGTCTATGAATTTAGACCATTCTGTAATGATTGACAGTCTTAATGATCTTGACAAAAACGTTGATGACAACATAGTACATGATGAAAAAATTGATGAAACTGTTGATGATGTCATAGGTGATAAAATAGTTACTGATAATTCTACAGTAAGTGAGAAATCAGTAGACCAAGCTAAAGTAGATGAAGACGCAGCAAAAGAGAAACCAGTAGATCAAAAACTCTTGGTTACTGAATCCACAGTTATTGATAAAATCATAGCTGAAGATGATGCAGAGAAACCAGTAGATCAAAAAGCCATAGATACTGAAATGACAACTGTTGATAAAACCATTGCTGATGAAGAGACAGTAAAAGAGAAATCAGTAGCTCAAGAAGCCATAGTAACTGGATCAACAGTAGCTGAAGTCCAAATAATAAGTAGTATTGTGGAAAGTGAGAAGAAAGTTGAAGATACTGTCTTTGCTCCAGCAACAGTTGAACAAAATATGGAAAGATTGTTTGCAGAGGAAGAGCTAGAAGTTTCTAAAGAAACTTCAGAGTGCAGTGGTAAGTTAATCCAATTTATCTTTTACTAGCGACCCGCCCCGGCTTCGCACGGGTGCAATGGAGAAACACTGATAATTTTAGAGCCATTATTTCCCGTAAAAAGTATACGATAAAAAATGGTTATTGTGGGTTATCCCTAAGAGATAGACATATACCATCGCGGACTTTTTTGTAGACCTTTTTAAGGTGTACAATACTGTAGTACATTATTTTGATCTATCTCGACGGGTTCAGCCAGCGTTTACAATGTAAGCGCAAAAAAATGTGTTTATTTACGACATCACATTAGAAACCTCTAAAATTATCAGTGTTCATCTACTATATTATGGATGTATTATACATATAAACCTTCCTCTTGAATCACTCTATCTATTAAAAAAAACCGCATCAAAATCCGTTGCGGAGTTTTAAAGATCTAAGCATATATAGGGACAGACAGACAGGGAAGCGACTTTGTTTTATACTATGTAGTGATTATAAACAAGAGGACTTAGCATATCCTAGCCAAAAAAATTGTTAACTCATTTTCGTTTAGAAAATTGGGTTTTTGACAATTACTTTTTATGGAGCTGCGGTGGCCAAGTGGTAACGGCCGCGACATACGAGTTGTGTGAGGTCGTGGGTTCGAAACCAAGCAGGCACTTGACTTTTTGTAAATTATTTCATCATAACTCCTCTCAGAACGGTGAAGGAAAACATTGTGAGGAAACTGGCATGCCCTAGAGCCAAAAATTCGAAGATATGTGACATCCACCAATCCGTGTGGTGATTTATGGCTCACTCTGACAGAGAGGTGGCCTGTGTCCCAGCACTGGCTACATGTACATTATTGGCTAGTTATGCTTATGCTACTTTCATGAATGTGTAACCAATTCCGTTTACTGAGTGATTGCAAAAGAATATAACCTTCGTGGTAATTGCGAACACACTAAAAATTGCAATGCCTTTCATTTTGACAATTCGATAACATCCTTTACGTGATTTACGTTGTGGATCACACAAGTTTTTAAAACATATGAAGCAATGGATTAGGAATTCCCTTAAAAGGAATAATTTAATTTTCTAATTTTCTTCAGTTTGTGAACGAAAGTGAGTAACGCAATTGGGATGCTGAACAGGGTTTATTTATTTAAACTTTTCGCACAAAAGGTACAAAGGCGGACTTAATGCATTAGGCATTCTCTACCAGTCAACCAAGGGTGGTGAAGAGATTAGGTGGCAGGTGCTTTAGTTGACACGACGATGATAAAAATAAAAAACTAGACAAATGACAAATTATTTTATACATCAATCATATTATAAAAACTAGATGAGGTTGGTGTTTCCTATCCAACGACTCTGAGAGTCATACTCACTCTTTTAAAGTCCAGACAAAATCTTGTTTGTTTACTTTCGTCAGATACTTTGGAACAGTTATTTTTACCCTTTTTCAGCATCTACAAGCCAAATTCAAGTACCCACTGAACAGCCACCAGCATCCGTAACACGTATGACTCCAGACACATCGGATGAAGTTCCAGAGATAGATGACAGTCTGGGTCTGTTGGCTGAGTCTGCGGGACGGATGATGGAAGATGATGAGGAGCCTGATGATGATTTTGATGGCGATGATGATGACGATTTTGATCATGATGGTGAGTAATTTTTTTGTTTTTTGTTAATATTCAGGGCGTATTTTTTTTTTTTAATGTATTATTTGTGAACGAACAGTAGTAGAACTTTTTGAGTGCTTAATATGCTGGTCTCAGGGGCGATCACTATGCATGCATAATGCTGGGTTTTTTGTTTAATTCCGAGCCGGGTAAAGTGTTTTTCCAATTTCTTAGCGACAGCCCAAATTCTGGATTTGAGCACGGTTAATGACAGTACGCTCGCCCCTTATTACATTGAGACTTAGGATAACCCTTTCCAACCGAGTTGAAGTGATCGTGAGTTTCGACTTTACAAAATTCTGAGCACGATCGAGCAACTAGCAAATTATTCCTGAACCGAAAAAACCAAATGATTCCTGAGGGTCTGAATGCTGAAGACCAGGTTGCATGAGCTTTTTCCCAATATTTTTCCCAGGACCTCTGAACACTTTCCAAAGGATTAATAAGTTTTTACTGATTTATGCGAAATTTTTACTCCCGGTTGCAAAGGGATAATTGGCGAAGTAGAAATGTACCCTCGGGTGTCAATGTCGCCCTTAAGAAAGAGACAATCACACAGATATGTGTGTCAGATACGTCGAACTACAAAATGTTTTTTTCTTTGTTTTTTTTTTTTTTTTTTTTTTCTTGAAGATGTGCAATATTTACAATTTAGTTTGATGAGGCTGGCATAGTAATCCAGAGTGCACTGAAGCCTCTAAAACATATAGATTAAAAAAAAAACGACCTTACACTGTATTGTACAAGTCTGAAAAAGTCTGAAGTCTCAAAAAAAATCAGCTGTTCCCTACATTTATGTTTGCATAACTCGTCAAAATGTAGGGAACAGCTGTTTTTTTTTTCGCGATTTTCGTTTTGGTCCCATAGTAAAAGTTGTTCATAATGATGAGTACAATGACCCCTTAAGAGGTTGTGCGTTATTTAAGTTACACCTTGTATAGCAAAATCATAAGGTTCAAAATTGATTGGGAAAATTTGACAGTTTGGGTTAGCTTGATGTGCTGGCGTCTGTACAATGTTATATAATCATTAAAATTCCAGAAAGCAGTAACCAAATCTCAGCAGAACAGTCGGAGGATTCGAACTCAGCGGCTTTAGAGTCTGAACCAGTAAGAGCCCACGAAGACAAAGAGTTGGAGACTCCAGACCCTAAGGATGAAGAGTTCATCATGTGTAACATTACATCCCAGGATAAGCCGGAGAAGATGGATGTGGAAGAGGAATATGGGACTGTGAGTTGTTATGTCTTTCAGCAAAGAAAAGCCAAGAATTCCAGTCATAGTTTTAGTACAAACTTTAACCCTCTGGCAGAACCGTCGGTCTTAGGCTGCCTGTCCATTGACGCGGAGCGAGGCTGCGGAGCAGAGAAACAGAAACCAATAGAAAAATGTCACTAAGATTTTATGCAATCAATCCTATTGGTTAATATTTCTCCGTTTTTCCGCTCCGCCGCCTCGCTCCGCGTCAATGGACAGGCAGCTTTACCCCAGTCTTTCGGTTGCTGTGCCAGTAATGAGACTTATTCCTTTTTTTTTTGAGTGAATGAGGGTTTTCTAAAATGACGTTCACTAGGTGGCAGCACTGAG
Organism: Eremobia ochroleuca; assembly: GCA_949629135.1. Lineage (NCBI taxonomy): Eukaryota > Metazoa > Arthropoda > Insecta > Lepidoptera > Noctuidae > Eremobia > Eremobia ochroleuca. Next base: position 7,035,523 of record OX451412.1, read on the forward strand.
ACGTCAGGTCCGAGCACCTGGCAAAAGTGTCAAAGCGCCTGTATTTTCTTTATTCCTGACTGAATCTAAAACGAATGAATGAAACGAATGATGAACATCCTCATATATTTTAAATTCATTGTCGAAATGGAAGACCTCTTTCCAAAGTGGCGCCAACTGGTGGCGTAAAGGAGGATGACCAAATTTGTATGGGCTCTGGTCCAAAAAAAAATTTGCTGCCCCCAGGTTTGAAACTATTGTTGGTGGACTTATACTGATGGACTAACTATGTGTACACATACGCATCAAATTCTAACCCACAGTTACAGAGTAATTCAACGTTATTTAACACTGCAACGATACACTTCTGCTTGCGTTTATTTTTTGTGTATCTTATTTATATTCGTTAAAAATATTGTTTCAAAAACTCACTAAATAATTAAATGGATTATGTATTAAAAAAAAAAAAACAACAGTTACTTAAAAACCGTTTATTTCCACACAATTTTTTAAAAATGTTTTTTTATTGAGGACAATTCTGCACAGCTTATTTAAAGTGAATAGTTATTATAAATCATTTTCATCGATTATAATATTGTCTAGAAACTGTGCTGGATGGTCAATATTGTCATATCGCGCATTTGCCAAAAACCACACGATAGACTTTATATGTGCACACGTGCCCAAAGTACGCCTGCCACTCTTACATGAACAGTAATAATGATTGAGAGCCTCCAACCCAAGGTGGTCTGAGTTCACAAGTATATATGTGTGATAAACCCGGCTTCGGGTATGCCTAGATTGAACTTTCCCTCTCAATAGCCAGTAGTTATTACCAGTTATATTATAATTATTTAAAAGGCTATTCAAATCGCGGTTTTCTCTGTACACTTCTATTGTATAAACGCCATTACGAGCGTGTTCACTGTAATAACTCCTGGCCAGTTTTATTTGGTACGTGCCTAACGCAAACATAACAAGTTCTTCCTCAGAAAACCTTGGAAATTCTCTTACATCAGGTAATTCTGCAGACATACTTTGAAACGGAACTCGGCGGCTGTTGAGGTTATGGCCAATCACATACTGTGCGAGACAGTTTTCAACATTGATTCTATTGTTAATTCTCTCCACAAAAGCTAAAGCATTAACGTTATCAGTGATTGGGTCGTGGAAAGCATTTGTAATGGCCGCGGAATTCCTAAAATCATCCTGCATATGAGGCAGAGCTCTTTTAAAATAATCTTGTCTGAATATCTTAAAATCTCTCTTGAAGCGGCCATTCACTACTTCCACGACCCATCGACAAATCGTCACTAATCGCGATTTATTGGCGTCAGCCGTCGTCAATTGAGTTTCGCCTCTTATAACAGATTTAGGCATATGGGCATCATAGCCACAAGACTCTATATGTGGTACGGCATCTCGGAAACCTCTATCCAAAATCAGAACGTCTCCTTCTTGGAAAAACCAATGAAACACGCTGTTCTCATCAGCAGTTAAATTCTTTAAAATGCTTGCATCGGATGTAGTCGCTGAATAGGGACCTGCTACTTGAATTATATAGCCATCACAACAGACTATTAGGAATGGTTTTAGTAGATTTAAGAACTTGTGATGGCTATACGTCAATCTCTGGAAGAGGAAGTTGCTACTTTTTTGTATGTATACATAGGTACCATCAAGTATAATTATGCAATTGTTTTGTTCTGGGTTTCCGAACAGTGCCTGAGGTATAAAAAGGTTTCGCCTAAGCACTTGCTCTCTTGTCATATGATCCCAACCCAAATGTAGAGGTGTAAATTCTTCTTTTAGACAGTCTCTTGCCGTTTTCATTTCTCTTTCTAAAGTTGATCTGCTTGTGTGAAACATATCTGCCAGTCTTGTATTGGGTTCACCAGTTCTTAACTTAATTAAAAAACCCCAAAGCGGTTTTGGGGTTTTTGCTCCTTCTAGACAAAGATGGCGTTTCTTCAAAAATTCTGTTGAACTGTTGGATACTTCGACCAGTCAGATAGTAGACTTCATTTGGATCCATTGTTTCCATATTTTCAAAATCCACCCTTCCCTCTTGCGGCATAGTTTTCAAAATCTGCATCATGTCCATGATGTGAGCTTCGTTAAAGTCATGACTTACATTTCTGGCTGACAATAAAACCTCAAACTCATTCAAAAGCAAATGTTCTTCACAAATGCGTGCAGCAGGTGGTGCGTAGTAGTTAAAATCTTTCAACAAACGGATTTTCATGTGCTTTGGTATTCGAAGCCTTGTCTCACCTGTACATCCGAATACAATGCAAGAGTTTGAAGTATTCGGTGCCCGACTGACATGTGGCATCCGTATAATATTATGTTGAATATCTTGTTCGCCAACTACTGCTCCACGTTGATCACCAGCATGCGGCACCTCAGCTTGATCTGGTTGTGCCAGGGGTTGATCTGCTACGTCCGTCGCCCCCCACACATCTGGACCCGAGGCGGCGGCGCGTAGTGTTCCACGCGCGCCCCTCTTAGACGTCGCGGGGGGAGTTTAACACCTCACTACCCCCCCCTGACACGAGGAGAGGCTGGCTGGCTGGTGCTGGCCCGCTCCTGCGGAGCGGGCCAGCACCAGCCGGGGGTTGCGGAAGTATCGTTCGTTCCCGCGACCCCCGGCGTAGGTGAGAGAGGGAACACCGGGGTGGTTTTTAGTCAGTAAGAGTCTGACAGACCCCGCCGCCCGCCCCAGGGCGGCGGACATCCATGAGGATTTTCCACCCCGAAACAAAAAAAAAAAAAAAAAAAAAGGGGTTGATCTGCTGGTTGCTCAGTAGGAAGTACTGGTAGTTCTTGTTCTTGTCCACTGGCTGAACGACGTCTTGGTGGGTACGCCTCGCATCGCCAGCGAGGCTGGCAGATAATCTCGGCGTTGTCAAATACTCAAATTGTATCTGAAACATAAGGTTCTAGGCTCTCATACACATATCTTTTAAACAAAAATGTTATTTAGTAAATGAATATACATACGAGTCCGCGCCACCACTAAAGAACTTAACGTGGCGCTAGTGTCTACGTCATTGCATCAAAAAAGTGGTTCCACAATTTTCCGCGGGCCTTCTATCGTGGCGCGCACTCTGTGTGTTGTTACGTGATTAGATAACACATAAATTCAACCAAAATACGTCCACTACTGGACATGGGCCTCCCCCATAAGGAGTTTTTTGCTATAATCGCTACGCTTAACAGGCGGGTAAGTTCGCGGGTAAGGTCGCAGTAAGTTCGCATTTATACTAGAGAATGCTGCTGCCCATGCACTAGTGAATCCCTTAGTCGCCTTTTACTACACTTACGGGAAGAAATGGAGTGGTGCTATTCTTTGTGTCTGGCACCACACAGACAAGACTAGAAAAGAATACTGAACAAAAGTAATTCAACATAGTTAGTCTTATATCCACCTTGTTCTCATTAGTGATTAATCTTTTACAGTACTATATTTTATGTAGATACATAAGGTATTTATATTGTATATACTAATTAAGTTTGAATGTATATCATTTGTTAATACACAATTAGATTATGTCCCACATAGTCTTTTACATCATAGCTAGAGTGAGTTGACTGAAAGAGATCTCTACTTACTACCTTTACCGTATCATTGTGTGCAATTATTGAATTACCTTTGTTCAGTAGCACATTTCAAAATACAAAGAACGTAAACTGTAAATTGCAGTAATTGCAGCATTTTATTTAAAGTCACTTACATGATAAGGGAGAACTCGTTCTGTTATATTGCTTGCAGCGATTGGATATTCTTCAAAGAGCTGCGTAGTTAATGTCCTTCTTCTGATCGATAGCACTGATCTACTACATAATAGACACACCTGTCCAGCAGATGCACGAAACACCTTAAAAACAATTAATCCAAATCACAGGGCTCAAAATCAGGTCCAGGTAACGTAATGCAAGGGTCAGACACTTAGCACAGGATATCCACAGAAATAATCGCACAGCACACAACTATAAGCGAAGAGCGTTAGAGAAGGACTGCGCAGTTGCAATGCAATGCACATACAATAGAGCTTTCTATTACCTTACTTGAGCTTTCTACCCTCACACACAACTATACAACGATGTACAACAAGGCAAACTCGCGAGTAAGCTAATTACCTGCGATAAGAAAAGGTCGCTACCTGTAAAACTGTTGCTACCTGTATAAAAAAGTGAAATGTGCAACTTTTTCTCTAGGTCACTTTTTAGTTAATATCTATGTTTCTGTGGGACAGATTTTTTCGGTTCTATAGAAGAAAATGTTGCGTTTGAATCCGTCTATCAAATGAGCTATGTGGTAAATCTGGGGGCACACCTTGATTTTTTTTTCCAATTTTTGGGCCAATTTGGTCATTCTCCTTTTTATGAAAACCCTCTTCGCCAGTGAGTGTCGTAAAATGGGACTAAGGAACTTTAAGAGAATGAACAGCAGTGTCCAGTTGTCTCTCTATAATAATCAGCACTCAATTACTCAATCACAAATCTGTCTGCCGATCGTAGTGATTACCATGCAGGGACAAATAAAATTAGCTAGAGAAACTCCAAGACGTGATGTGTATCGATATCTAATTACGATAAAATAAAAATAAAATTCTAGGTTTTTTTTTTTGGGAGTTAAAAAAAGTTTTTATTTTTATTTATTTATTTAAAGTTTTCGCACAAAAGGCACCAAGGCGGACTTACTGCCTTAGGCATTCTCTACCAGTCAACCAAGGGTGGCGAAGGGTGGTTGGGTGGTGGATTTTTCACTTTTTAGTTATACCTAAGTTATGCCAGAATTTACTTGCAAGATTAGAGGTACCTCAATAACAACTTTGACAGAAATGAGGGTGTACAGTGGTATACTGAACACATCTGCGTACCTACTGCATCTGCGTTTATAGGATACAGACGTGCTATGTTGTGCGACTGCGTAAACAATGCATACATATGCGATAGCAGCAATCGCGCTTGTTTTACTGGTATTTATCTCCGAAACTCATCACCAGATCTTTACGAAATTTAAATGGGACCATTTCGGGATGAACTTTTATCGAAGAAAAATTTTGGAAATCCGTTTATACAGGGTCCCATTAAAATAGATGGACAAATTTTAACACAGCGCTCAGTACGTCAAACCGAAGATATCCATGCAAAAAAAAAACACTGGTTAAAGTGATTTTATTTTGACCTAAAATTAATAAATTGCCGGCACATTAGTGTATTTTTGTTAGCTGATTGTTATTTTTGTAAGTATCTGGTGCGTTTTTTTTTTTTACCATTGCCCTTATTTTGGTGGTCTGAATGTTTGCTAAAAGTTTGTCCATCTATTTTAATGGGACCCTATATATGACGGAGTTATGCCCGAACAGAAATAAAACAAAAAATAAAAAAAAATACATCAGAATTGATAACCTCCTCCTTTTTCAAGTCTGTTAAAAAATGTAAAACGTAATCCAAGTGTCTCATTACTTTTGTGCCAACCTGATAGTATACTCTGAAACTTCGGGCATCCATATGTTTTATTCAAAAGTAAATACATCGATGAATTGTTTTTGTAGGTGGAGTTACAGGCGGAAACAATAAATGAGATGAATGAAGAGGCGAAATCGGCTGTTGATGCGTTGTTGAACGCTGATAACTCCGCCATTGAACAAACTCAGGTACTATACTGAATGATTTTTTTTTCAGGCTCCAAATTTTTACAGGGTGTTCTACAGTCCGCGCGCGAGCTCCGAGGAATGATAAGGAATGTTGACGTAATGAGCTGGAGTTGTGATTTAGTCGATATTGCACTGTCGATACTAATACATCTTGAGCCTCCGCGCGAGTGTAAATCATGAAATCATTTTATTCATATTATGTACAGACGCCAGCAGGTCAACCTACCCAAAACTGTCAAATTTTCCCAATCAACCTTGAACCTAATTCTTTAGCAATAAAGTCGAAAATCTATTAAAGCGACGATAGTACAGACGCCAGCACATCAAGGTACTATAATCTGTCAAATTTATTTAATAGATTTTCAACTTTATCACTATTTGCATTAGGTTCAAGGTTGATTACGAAAATTTGACAGTTTCGGGTACCATGATATGCTGGCGTCTGTACTATCGTCAATCTCCTCACGCACTTCAATAATAAATGAGTCGACAACATTCTCCATTAAACCATCCCTTTGCTTTCCTTTCCTTTTTTATTGGTGTAGTACTATTTTATAGTAGAAAATAACACTACCTACTATCGCAAAATTAAAAATGACTCGATAAGCGTGTTCTCGCGTCAAGGTCGACACTAGTACTGGGAGAGTGCGGGGGATGGAGCGACGGTCGGGCGCGGCGCACACCCGCCCGCTTCCTCAGCCACCGATTCTTCGGAGCTCGCGCGCGGACTGTACTTATGAATATGAACAACTTTCACTATGGGACCAACTCTGAAATCACGACAACAAAATCAGCTGTTTAATACAGAAGTTCAATACCTACTAGAACAAAATGTGCCAGGGGAGAGGGGGCATCCCCTCACTCGCTTCCCCCTCTCTTCCTGCCAAATGATACTAAATTTTTTCCAGTAACAGTGTAGCTTTCAGTGAAAGAATTTTTGTAGTTTGGTCTGTTCTTTCAGAGATGACGAATAAACAACTTCTTTGTAATGTTAGTATTGAAGTGTAGTTCTTGAAATGGGCAACTAGCTTCAACGTTCTGACTAACATTATAAGAAAAAGTGTATCGTTGGTGGCGGTGCCTGGAACCGAAGAACTCATTGTACGTGGGTGAATCAAATATAAACCGGACTTTTTTTATTACTGGTCGCTGAGTGAACTGACCCACTTGGTGCTGTTGTATGTGTTAGGGGGGATCATCTAGGGGAGGGGGGGGATACTGCTCCGGCTCACTATAGTTTATTGCGCGCCAGTAGCATCATGTATGAGCAGGAGGTACATAAGTCTGTTGAGCAACGACTTATCATAAAATTTTTAACACGGGAGGGCATAAAACCTTCCGAAATTTTGCATCGATTGAATTGACTCTACAGTTCGATAAGAATACGCTTTCAAGAACTGAAGTGTAGGAGTGGCACAAAAAAAAATTCAAGTGGAGGACGCCGTTTTCACACTGACCAGATATTGGAATCATTTGTGTGCAATTGGCTAAAGGCACGACCGACTACTTTCTTCGATAATGGCATCAAGAAACTTCCCCTGCGCTGGGAAAAATGTGTTAATAGAAGGGGAGATTATGTAGAAAAATAAAATATATTAATTTTTTTTTATAATTATACATGCGTATTTTTTTTTACTTAAGTCCAGTTTATATTTGATCCACCCACGTATCACAGTCACCAGAAAAGTATTTAGTACATATTTCTCTTCACAGGATCAACAAAAAACCACGGACGAAATAGACATAGAGACGGTGAAACTGTCAGATACGTCCGACAATGAGGTTGACGTTGAGCCTGATGAAGTTCAACGGGCTGTGGCTGAATCAAGCAAGGAGGGCAAAGGTAGGTCATGATATAATAGTGTAATACTGCAAGATATAATGTAAGTGAAAAATAGTGTAAAATACTTCAATAAGTGTATACAACGTGTAACGTTAAATGCGCAAAACCTCAGACACCCCAACAGATTTTTAATTCAATTGACCTATTTCAGAGAGAAAATAAGTCATTAAAATTATTGTAAAGGTTTTATGTGCTGTTTTAGTTTTACTGGCCATTCTGATCGTTTCTTGCGTCTGCGACGACGCTTTATCGAGGTAGGAGCCGTCACTGGGCTGTTGCGCCGCGCTCACATTGGCTTACTTGACCTGTTAATAAATAGACACGGCAACGTTTTTAACGAAGATTTTTTGAAAAATGTGACCTATATGAAAAAGTAGTTCAATTAATTCTGATCGTTATTCTGATCAAACTATTTTCAGGTTTTGCGCATTTAACATTACACATTGTAGAGGTCTGAGAAACAGGGTGTAAAGTTCATTCATCCTCCATAGAAAAACCCCCTCTGACCAGACGGGTGTTGTGTCTGGTACTTGCGCGGTAAACTCTGTTTGCGCGATGCAAGATTTTGCGTGAAGACAGTGTGATGCGTAGTTAGCGTATGTAGGCATCTACATCGCCACATGCTAACTACACGGAGAGAAAATTCTTATAAAAATTACTGTGCTCGCCTGAGTGAGATTGGGAAAAAATCACTATTTGTCCAATAAATTTTACTGTACAGCATACGAATTTTTACTGTGCTAGCATGGAAATTTTTCCATTACCACTCAAATGCACTCAGATTATGAGACAGCACAGTCATTTTTCTAAGATTTTTCTCTCCGTGTACGGTTTCCGGATGACAGCAATGCGGACGAGTACTTCGACGCCCAAATATATATTTTTTTTAACGTTGTCCTACTAGGAATTTCTCCTGTATTGTGGGTGCGCTTATAAACATTTAAACACATAAACGAACAGCCAGACCCGGAACAACTACTTGTAGGTCATACAAATATTTGTTCCGTGCGGGTATCGAACCCGCGACACGAAGCGCAGCAGTCAACCGCTTAACGTTACACGTTGTATTAGTTTGCGCACTCTGGTGCACAATAAATCGATGCGTTTGCGAAAATTCAGGTTTGTGTCAATCGCGACGTCTAGATATTTAATATGGTCTGTTTTAGCTAAAGTGGGACAAGAACACGCAATGTCAGCATCATGTAAATTGCAATAATAATTGTTATGCGCTTGAATGATTAGCTTAGCAAGCGTTGGATTAGTATTTCTCATTGTAAATAATAGGTACTTGTTTTTATCCGTATTTAAAGTTAAGAGATTTTTATGAAGCCAATTAGACCATTCTTTAGCGGATGAATATTCAAAAATCCTTCGCTAGTGCTCACTTTTGCTATAAAAACTTTTTCAAAATTTCACGCTTGCAAACCCAACGGTTTAGGCTGTACGTTGTCTGTCAGTGAACGAATGAATTGTAAGATTTTTATTAAGTAGATTGTCTTCTTATACTTAGAGAAACAAAAGCGCTCGACTTCTAAATCACCGAGCAAGAGCAATATATCGCCCGAGCAATCGCCAAGCCAGTCAAGCCAGTCGCCCTCTAAGCAATCCCCGAGCAAGATGAAGAATTTGGCCATCACTAGGCAAGCAGCTAGCGCGGTTGTCAACATTGTGGACTTAGAGGAGAGCAGTTCTTCCGAAGATGGTAAGTTATTGTTTATTGAAATAATTGATTTACATAAATATTTACAAAATAGGGCCAAATTCAATTTTTCGGACGGGCAAACACATCAGGCGTAGGGACAACTGTCAAATCGTGTTGTCATTCATTCGTAGTTCGGAAACCGACCTAATCTTTCGATGCCTCCCACGTAAGTTGTTGTAACCCACAAACTCAAATTTTACAAGAGAGTGTTTCAAAGATACGATTGGCAATAAAAACTGCATTTTTCAATGATTTTTTTTATAAAATTCAGTTTGTGAATAGAGTTAGTAATAAAGTATTACTAAATAGTAGTATTATTAGTATGTCAATATAGTTAGTAATAAAGTATTACTAACCATATTCACATACTGAATTTTGTGGCTTACGATAACTTACGTGGGAGACATCGTTATGTCCGTAAGTGATGCGGAGTAGGAAACGCCTTCGGCAGAAACTACGGGCTTCGTGGTGCAGGGGGTCACGGACAAATCAAATTAAAAACCGTTTATTCAAACTAGGCTGATTCTCAGCACTTTTTGAACGTCAAAATTACATAAGGCTGCCCCTAAAACGATCGCCCTTCACCCCTTTCCTATTGTTTAAGCTGGGCAGACGTGGCGCAACAAAATAAACTCCCCAGACAGTATTACAGTGGATCCCCGGTAATCCGACAAACGTTTTGCAGGGCAGCGTCGAACTATCGAATTTGTCGGATTGTAGAGTACACAATACAGTGGACCCCCGGTAATCCGACAAACGTTTTGCAGGGCAGTGTCGAACTATCGAATTTGTCAGATTATATAGTACTGCCTATAAGACCCCCTATAGTCCGGAATTTAGCGAAGATCTACATTAGCGAAGACATGTCGACAAGACATATCATGTCTACATGTCGGATTACAGGGGGTGTCCGATCAGACAGGGCCCGGATTACTGGGGGTCCACTGTATTAGCTCTCAAACCAGTCCATTCACCGTTTTTTTTTTTTTAATTTGGGTTCCGTACCAAGAGGGTGCTAACCGGACCTTATCAAGTTCAGTGCAGACAATGCCTGAACATGTTCTTAGCTGTCAATCAGGAGTACAAATACGTGCGAACATTCAACACACGCCATATGGAATCATCTCATGCACGCGATTTAGAACTCTGTTTAGTTCTGATTGAGTTCATTTTCAATTTATCAATGAAAAACGTGCCTGAACAGTTTGTTGCTCTGTCTTTATAACCGCTGCTAGCAAGTTGAAATTTTCTTAGAATACGTATTACTATGGTTTTTATCATGGTGAATAATAATATGAATTAAATGTCTAAACTCAAGGATACACTGTTAGCTTGGGGAGCAATAAAAGAGTGGACTGTATGAAATAAGGCTTGGTATACAAGGTGGGAGGGACAACGATACGCAACCTGTTACCATACTTTACCATGGATTCAGTACGTGATTCTGAAACCTTCGTTTCAATTTTTCATCAGTTACCAAAAAAATAAAAATTAGCTGTATCATATAAAAGCCAAAATGTTTGGAACAGCATTTTTTTTATATCTATATTTTGAAATCATATGTTCTAAATTCTTTCATTCTCAAAACGCCCTCAGATATTCAAGAAGTACAAAAACAACCGGAAGCAGAGACAACACAGGACGACACGCCTCCTTCGCCAGAATCAGATGTTACCAACGTTAACATACCAACGGGCATAGACATAATGTGTACTTCCCGCGGAAATACGTCAGAGATAACGACTAAAGACAACCTCTCCCAGGTTGTTATCAGTGGCGTGCCTAAGCCGCCGCCGCATAAGCCTGTAAGTATATCTAATCTTCAATATAGAGTTTCATGTTTTTGAAACATAAAATCACTGTCTATCATGACCACGAAACAGAAAAAACAAACTGGAATTAGCATGAGAAAATGTTTGTACCAGAACCGGTGTCGGCAAACTCATACATTTACGATTTACTCTTACTGCAAACCCGAAAATACGATTGGCTAAAAAAAAATAAGGGCGTAAACAAAATGCAAAAAAAATATTATACGAAATGCAACTTTAATTTCAACAGCTTATAAATCAAATTGACAAAAACAAGAAAGAAATACATATTGGTCTACCAAGTACTGCCACTCGTCGCTAGATGGCATTGTTCAGTATGAACTGTAACTACGTAAAAATAAGGGTGGTATTTGAATGGCGTATCACTGACACGAATGCAGGTTGCTACTCAAATAGTGATGTAACCTAATTCGATCGAAAATTCGATAGTATATAAACGTATTTAAAACATATAATGCGAAAAAATATTGTATGCGATAGTGTGATAATATTAAAATAATGAAATTAATATGACGTAGGGCAATTTTTAAACGTATTAAAAATGGTATTTATTTGCATGTAAATGAATACCTTTTTTTTAATTTTTTCATTATAAGTATACAGGGTAATTGAAAAAAATGCTGAAAACCTCGCAATATTTTATTATTACATTGCTATGTGAGTTTTAGATCATATAAAACAGTGAAAAAAGTATTATACAACATCAAAATAAAATAATTTATTAAAAACATTTACGGGCACTTTTAAATTATTATGGAAAACGTATAAACGTACTATGGATAAAGTTATAATATACAATGTGTAACGTTAAATGCGCAAAACCTGAAAATAGTTTGATCAGAATAACGAGCAGAATTAATTAAACCACTTTTTAATATAGGTCACATTTTTCAAAATATCTTCATTAAAAACGTTGCCGTGTCTATTTATTAATAGGTCAAGCAAGCTAATGTCAGCGCGGCGCAGCGGCCCGGTGACGACTCCTCCCTCGGTAAAGCGTCGTCGCAGACGCAAGAAACGATCAGAATGGCCAGTAAAACTAAAACAGCACACAAAACTTTTACAATATTTTTAATGACTTATTTTCTCTGTGAAATAGGTCATTTGAATTAAAAATCGGTTGGGGTGTGTGAGGTTTTGCGCATTTAACGTTACACGTTGTATATAATATTAACTGTATTATATTATATTACTTACATACATACTCGTATTTAAATACTTTTATTTTAAAAAGGCAAAGTAATACATGTCGATTGATTTTATCGATAAAGGCACGCACTATTTGGATAGCGTTAAAAGTATAGGTAGACAAGCAAATATTCCAGAAAGGCTAATAACCGGGAAAAGAAAATCAACTTTGTTGTCATGATATTAAGGACAATTTTTGTTTGTATATCTTGTGCAATATTTGACGAAATTTTATTTTTTCATTTTATTAAAATAAATCCGAAAATAATACTTACCGGTGGTATGATACAACTCCATGAGTTAGATTTTTAGTCCGACTATGGTTTTTACAGTCCAGTATGGCACAATAAGGCATTTTAATAATATTTAACTTAAATTGTTTGTTGACGCAGTCTAGTTTGCGAATGAGAGCGCTTGAACAGCAAGTGCGTACTGCAGTATTTACTAGCGGCGACACTGCCACGCCTACTTACTATTTCCAGTGTTCTTTCTTTTCCGTGATCATGACAAAGTTCAAATTCTATTGCAATCAAAAGGGGATTTAATATTTTTATATGGAGCCTGGCATACCTACTACCAGCGCCATTTTTTTTTTCAAAATGGCTGCCACGCAAGTATCCTAACTATATAAATCGATAGCTGACATCAACGCAAACATAATTTCGATCCAGCCTGTCCCTTGCTGCCCTCTCGCAGCGACGCCCTAAGCCGAGGTCTGTACCCCACAGGGGGTGTCCTTAGCGTGTAGTCGCTTAGTTTTTAAGTTTTTTAAGCGTTGGATGGAGGCCTTAATTTATTGAGGCATCCACGTCCAAGCCCGGTTAAGCAGTCGACAACCTCATAGGTTGAACTGCGAGAAGCCACTAAAAAAAAAAAAGCAATGCAAACAGAAAACATAATAAGACTAATCCCCGTAAAGTGTCACGTTTCCGAGATTATTATAGAAAAAAATGGCGGAAAGCTATGCCACGGACCTTCAAAGCGCTTTTATTTAGGACCTTTTTATTATAAATGTGCAATTAAACCTCAACTTAACCCATTCCCTGTCCCATGAATCACATATGATTCATGTTCATTGTTTAACTATTGTGTCTACTTTGTGGACAGGGAACCTGTTAAACTAAATGACGTTGAAGTATATAGCTAAGTAAGTGGCAATACATGTAAATTATTTATGAAATGAAAATATTTATTTCAGTCTAAATAATTGATTACAAATCCATATGTTGTTAGTAGATGGATACTTAAGCTATGTTAGTAAAATTTAATAAAAATAATAAATTTATTTTCAGTAACTATGCTACTTCTACAATATATCTTACATAGGGGTCTCCTTAAAAGCATGACTAAAAAAAAAAAAAAATTTTGGACATGAGTTGACGACCAATGTCTCAGGCATTTGGCCGTCCATTCCACCCGACACTAGTGTTGCCTATCGATAGTCGACTATCGCTTAACTATCGTTAGATAGTTGACGTCATATCAATAGTATCGATAGTCTATCGATAGTATCGATATTATCGATAGCATCGATACTATCGATAGTATGATACAGGGCAATAGTATTGATATACAAAAATAGTATCGATACTATCGAAGACCAGCATATGTTTAGGAGCAATTAAAAGTATTGATAGTATCGATAGCTCACACTATCGATAGTGTTCCTTACGGTGGTAGTAATAAGGTTCAGTTTAGACTGTGGACTGTATGAGATAATGAAAATACGTGTCGTCGATTCAATGTTTTAATGCAGACTAACTAGGCATGTAATGAGTAGAACATACCGCCCACCAAAAGGGGCTTGACACTTTTAACATAAATCATGTACTTATATTGTAAGTAATTGTTTGTATACGTTGTAAATAGTGTTTCTTAATCAATCTCAAAATAATATAATGTACATTTACAACATATAAACAAAAAACCCTTGTAATACTATATCAATTTAAATAACATCACTTCATAACAACATGCCATAAATTACGTAAATTAATCATCTGTACTATTCACTGGCAGTGAACATAATTTAGTGATACATCTTTTAGTTACATTGTCCCCACTTTTGACGCTATAAACCCTTGTAACATTATCTGGTCCAGGATGCTTTGCCATAATGCGACCAAGCAACCACTTTCCTGGCGGCAGATTATCTTGTTTTATTAAGACAATGTCATTAATTTCAAACTCTTTCCTGTGTTTTATCCATTTGGGCCTCTGTTGTAATCTAGAAAGATATTCATTCTGCCATCTTTGCCACAGTTCTCTCAACAGCCTCTGTGTATACTTCCAGCGAGATAAATGGTTTAAATTGACATCTCGCATATCGGACGTAGGAACTACAATAGGGGCTTCTCCCATTAAAAATGACCAGCTGTCAAAGGATTGATAGTGTCGACGTCATGATCATCTATAGGACACAGAGGGCGCGAATTTAAGCAGGATTCGATCTCACATAGAAGAGTTGTCATTTCTTCATAGGTCAAGTTCGTTGTTAGGATCCTTTTCATGTGGTACTTTAAGGACTTCACACCTGCTTCCCACAGGCCACCAAAATTCGGGCTGTAAGGCGGGATGAAATGCCATTGTGTGCCGTCTTGCGCTAGAGAATCTGCCACTTGACCCTTGAACTCCAACTTAGCTTTATTCCATGCCTCTACTAGATCCTTGTTAGCTCCGATGAAATTTCTGCCCTGGTCGCTCCACAAATGAATGCATCTGCCTCTTCTAGCTATGAAACGTCTGAAGGCTCCAATAAAAGCTTCCGAGGTAAGGTCACCAACCAACTCAAGGTGAATGGCCTTGGTACTCATGCATATAAATATGGAAATATATGCCTTCATGGTTCTGCCTCCCCTTCCTTTGGATAACAGAACTGTGTATGGGCCAGCAAAATCTACACCACTGTGTAGAAAAGGGCGTGATGGTGTAACTCTAACACGAGGAAGATCTCCCATTATTTGAGTCCTGGATTTGGCTGATACCCTGGCGCAAACTAAACATTTGTGTATATGCGATTTCACCGCATTCTTCGCTTTTACGATCCAGTATTTCGATCTCAAATAACAGAGCATCAACTGTACACCTCCGTGGAGTGTTCTTTGATGTGCATCGGCGATAATCAATTTACTAAGAGCGTGTTTACTGTCCAAAATAATAGGATGCTTATTCTCATTACTAAGGTTGGCGTGCCTAAGCCTGCCACCAACTCGTAATATTTTCTCGTCATCTATGAATGGATTCAATGATTTTAGATGACTTTTCTGTTTCACTTGTTTCATTCTTAAAATTGTTTCTATTTCTTCTATAAAACTTTGATTCTGTGATATTCTTATACATATCTTCAATGCATTTTCTAACTCTTCGGTAGTGACATCTTCTAGAATATTATCAGTTTTCTTAAACTTTAAAAATCTTTTGCAATATATTAATGTTTTCTGTAATTCTTGTAGACTAATAAAGTTTTCAAAATTCAAAAAATTTCTGTCTTCTTCTTCTTGTACTGTATTTAACAAAACTTTAACTTGCCTTGTCTCTAAATCTGTTTGACTTACATTTGGCCTTTTAAATTCCATATTTCTTTCCAATAGAAACTCTGGGCCGTACCACCATAATGAGTTCTCTTGCAATTCTGATATTGTCGTGCCACGTGATGCAACGTCTGCTGGATTTTCCTCAGAGTGAACATGGTACCACTGACTGTTGCTTACATTTTCTAATATTTCTACCACACGATTAGCCACAAAAGGCTTCCATCGATTAGGCTCGCCTACAAGCCAGGACAAAACTATGGATGAATCAGTCCATGCGTAGACTTGTGTGGATTGTATTCTCATAGCCTCAGCAGCGTGATGTATCAGCTTTGACAGAAGTACTGCTCCGCATAACTCCAGACGAGGCACAGATATTGTCTTTACAGGGGCCACCTTGGTTTTCGCAGCGACAATGCTCGTTTTGATGGCTCCGTCTGAATCTATAACTCTAGCATATACAACTGCTGACATGGCGTGCATGGACGCGTCGCTAATTCCATGAAGGGTGATATTATGCTTGGCGGTACTAAGTGTATTGAGCCATCGTTTGATCTTGATGCTATTGACATGGTGTAAATCGTTTCGAATCTCGAACCAGTGTTTTTCTAGGTCATCACCTACGTGTTCGTCCCATCCAATGCCCTGTAGCCACAACCTTTGTACAAATATTTTGGCTCTAATAACTACAGGTGCGATCCAGCCGAGGGGATCGAACAGTCGTTGTAAATCAGCTAGAACTGTCCTCTTTGTTGTGACTTTTGAAATAGGTGGTACTGTCAAAGTGTACTGAAATTCATCATCACCTAAATTCCAAGCTATTCCTAAAGCTTTAACAGTTCCTTCCATTTTGATATCTAAACTTGCCTTAGCCGATCTGTCGTTGGGTTCTATGGATTGAAGGAATTCAGCATTATTAGATGTCCACTTTCTTAGTTTAAACTTGCCTTTATTGAGAATGGTTTGTAATTGTTTGCTGACATCAATAGCTTCTAAAACAGTGTCGCAGCCAGAAATGAGATCATCGACGTAAAAATCTTCTTCGATCATTTTGCATGCGACTGGGTAACTTCTACCTTCGTCATGTGCCAACTGCATAAGAGTTTTGATGGCTAGGTATGGTGCCGAAGCAGTTCCAAAAGTTACTGTCAGAAGTCTGTAGTCCTTGACCTCATCAAATGTAGAAGTATTCTGTGTCTTACGCCATAATACTCTTTGGAAGTCAGAACTATCTTTGGTGACTAAAACCATCCTATACATCTTCTCAATGTCACTTGCAAAACAAATTTTGTGTAAACGGCATCTCATTATGATACTCCTTAAATCTTCTTGCAGGACTGGTCCGGTCAAAAGTTCATCATTGAGTGATATTCCGTTGACACCCTTGCATGAAGCGTCGAATACTATTCGTGTCTTGGTTGTCTCTTTTTCGGTTCGTAACACTGCGTGGTGTGGTAGATACACTGAATCATTATGAATTTCTTCTACTGATACTTCTTCCATATGTCCCATTTTAATATATTCTTCTATCACTTCAGTGTAGGCTTTCTTTAATTCTTGGTTTTTATTTAATTTTTGTTCTAGGTACTCTAATCTTCTTAACGCAATGCTTCGCGTATTTCCTTCTACTGATTTAGGATTGTTTGTTTTGAATGGTAGCTTCACGATATATCGTCCATCCTCGTTTCTTCTGTAGCTTGTTTCGTATATCTTCTCACAAAGCTCTTCATCTTTTGTTAACTTTCTTGATTTGTTTGTATCTACTTCCCATAAGATCTTTAACATATCGTCAATTTCTACCTGATGATGCATGACGATCATAGATTGCTCTGGTTGTGTATTGTCATCTATTTTTCCAAATAAAATCCATCCAAGGCTGGTTTTTTGCGCGCATGGTGAACCTGGCGGACCCTTCATGACACCGTTCAGTAGTATTTGTGCATACTCTTCATGACCCAAAAGCAAATCTATTTTACTTGAGGTGTAGTAGTTAGGGTCAGCCAGACTAAGCCCTGTAAGATGAGGCCAGTCTTGTACCCTAATTGTTGTTTTGGGAATCTCAGTAGTCAGTTGTTTGCTTATGACGTAAGCATCAATCTTGAGGCTGTATTTTGAACACCTTGACAATACCTCGACCTGAACTACTTGGGTGATTTTTGACTTCATAGATCCCATTCCTAAAATGCTTCCTGTAACTGGTTGCCTTCTAAGCTTTAATATTTGAGCGGCTCTTTCGGTAATAAAACAACTTTCTGATCCGGGGTCTATTAACGCCCTCAACACAGTAGTGTGTCCATCATTACTTCGTACTATAACGACTGCCGTCGCTAATAGTGCAATTCTTTTTCCTTTCCCGGTGTAAATTTGTGATTGTGACGTCATCACTGTATTGACGCTCGTTTTGACTTCTTCTCCACCTTCTACATTACTTTGCGTTGTTTCCTTCGGTTGAATTTCATTACTTGATGAACCTTGGGTAGCTGTGGTGGTTCCCTTTCGGTGAAGAAGCGTGTGATGACGTTTTCGACAGAGTCTGCATGATGTGGATAGCCTACAATTCTTAACGGAGTGTCCAGGAACCAAGCAATTAAAACAGATGAACTTGCTTTTCACTACTTCATATCTCTGCGTCGGTTCCATTTTTCCGAAGTCTTTACAATGACTGAGTGAATGGTCACCCTTACACATAGAACATTCATTCTTTTCAGCAGTAGAAATATGCAGCGAACGTTCTCGAACCTTTTCCTTTGACGAAGTAGGTGAAATCAGCTCAAGCGTACGAAATCTTGATTCTAAAAACTTCATTAATGACGATAACGTTGGCAGCGTATCACCGTCATTTATACTGACATGTTCTTCCCACTCTTTATGTAACTCCATATCCATCTTTTGCACGATTACAAACACAATTATTGGGTCCCAAGTTTCAATGTTAAGGCCCTGATTCTTTAGACTATGAAGGCACTCTGTAGTAGTATCGTGCAAGGACTTAATGTGGTTGGCAGTCTGGTTGGGCAGTTTCTTTTGATTGAACATGCGCTTGAGTAATGACGTAACTATAAGACGCTTGTTACTATAACGATTCTTCAGAATGTCCCACGCTTGGGTATAATTCTCTTCAATAATTTGAATATGCTTGAGTAAAGCTTCCGCTTCGCCAGTGACGCTCGTCTTCAAATAATGCAGTTTCTGCACACTGCTGAGTGTTGCGTTTTGGTGAACCAATGACAAAAAAAGTCTTGAAAAGTTGGCCAATCTTCGTAATTACCCGTAAATGAAGGCAATTGTATCCTTGGTAATTTGACTTGTGGAGCTTGTACATTCTGGTTTGTGGTGTTGGAAGCATCGACAATCATTTTAGCCTGTCCAGACGCTGCTGATGTTAACAAATCCTTAATGTCGGCTTTGATTTGCATAAACGTTTCTTCACATAAACTGTATTCATCCTTATTAAAATACTCGAACTGTTTACGTTTATCTTTCGTAACCACTTTTAATAAATTTCTATGAGCACTTTTAAACGATACCCAATACTCGTCAACACATTGTATTTTTGCTTCTAAATAACCTGTGGTTAGGCGCGCTTTGGGACACTTCTTAAAGTTATCTTTAGTTTTAATAATGATGTTGTATAAATCTTCCAATTCACTAAGAATTTGTTCGGCTGTTTCCATCGTTGTAGTGGTTCTTTGTGTGTAAAATTTACACCAATGTGTAGTACATTTCTTGAAGAATGAAGCTCGATAACACAAGTCACTCGAAATGTCTTGAAAATCACCAATTTCTTCTTAATTGTCTAAATGCAACGAACACGTGTTTAATTTTTACAATAACAATTTTTTGCACTGAACTCGGCGTTGGAATGCGGTCTCGTTATCGCTTGATCTATCCGGCTCGTTTGGACCAAAATGTTCCTTACGGTGGTAGTAATAAGGTTCAGTTTAGACTGTGGACTGTATGAGATAATGAAAATACGTGTCGTCGATTCAATGTTTTAATGCAGACTAACTAGGCATGTAATGAGTAGAACAGATAGTTTTATAAACGGCGATAGTATAATATACTATCGATACTATTGCTACCAATCAATAGTATTAGTTAATTTGTGATATTGATAGTATCGATGGTATCGATACTATCGATAGCACTATCGATATTGTTACTAGTTTCCGAGGTCATCTATCGATAGTGAAATTATCGATAGTTGGGCAACTATACCCGACACCACGTCCAGAAGCGTGTTGGTATCTTCATACTTTTTAATATTTTCAGGCTAGACTGAATACCAGTGAAGTTACAATCAAAACTGTTAGTAATACAGAACCATTGATTATACCTGAAACTATGGTAAGTGAAATAATCATTGGAATGTCGTTCAGTGGCGCGTATTCCTTTGTTCACAAACTAAACTAAATTTAAGTTCAGTGCATATTTTTCATTCTATTTCATTAAGAAAATGACAGAGGATAAATATTAGTTCAGTCCTGTCAAATTAGTCGGCCCCTGATCACATTTAAAATTGTCTATGGAGTCTCTTAATTTGACAGGACTAATCCTTATCTTCTGTCCTTTTCTTAATGAAATAGAAAGAAAATATTTTAAACTATGTTCGATTAACCCTAACGTATTTTTAAATGTGTTGTTTTGCTTTCAGATTAATGAACAGACTCAAACAAAGTCTAAACCTAAGCTAAGTCTAGAAATATTCAGTCTAGATTCTGACGACGATGAAAACGTTGGTAAAGGTATGAATGAATTATTCGAAAGCTTACTTTATGGCGCTTAAATTCATCATCTGCCTAGCCTTTTCCCAACTATGTTGGGGTCGGCTTCCAGTCTAACCGGATGCAGCTGAATAACAGTATTTTACATGGAGCGACTGCCTATCTGACCTCCACAACCCAGTTACTGGGTAATACGATACCTCTTGGTAAGACTGGTTGTCAGACTTTCGGGCTTCTGACTACCCGTAACGACTGTCAAAGATCTACGAATGACAGCCGGGACCAACGGTTTAACGTGCTTTCCGAGGCACGGAGGGGTCTCGGTATGTAAAGATGGTCACCCATCCACAGACCAACCGCGGGAAGCGTAGCTTAACCTGATCGATCGACCTGTGCGGCTGTTATTATTTAGCGCTTAAATTAAGTAACGGAAATTATATTGAATTCTACTCGTACTAAAAAAAAATTGACCCCGTAACCCCGTTCTGCCTAGTTGGTATTTTAATCGTAAGCGCGGTTGTTGAGCACGTGTTCCTGGGCTCGATTCCCAGGTTGGGTAAAGTGGTTTTGGGTTTTCCCATCAGGAATTTCTGCTCGGAGTCTGGATTTGTGCTCGGTTGAGGGCAAGAGGCGCGCCCTCTATTACTTTTGACTTAAACATAAGTGGAGAATTTATGTGGTACACTTCGTGGATTACAGTCATGCCGTTATGTCGATAGTATCGAATCAGGATATCAACAGACTTAGATATTGAAACATCTATAAATCGTATTATAACACAAAAAGTAACCAATTTATCATTTAAAACGGTTGATTTTTTAGGTTATGGTCGTATTTCTCAGTATTCCCGTTAGACAAAGTATAATTATTACTACCACTGTAATCTAGAGATCATAAGGAACAAATCAATACTCGTTCCATTAATAGACGCCACAATTTTTTCTGGGCCTAATCGCCATACAAAAAAGACTTTCCTTTAAGTGGGTGAATAACCGCTATTTCCACCGTATTTTGCACCGAATTTAAATAAATGACTATCTATATTTTCAGAACCATCAACACCACCTCACAAAATGACGGCCTTAGAACTAGAAAAAGCTCGAGAAACATCCAAATGTATCAACTATTGTTGCACGAGCAACAACAAAGTGTCTTACAAGGTGGCGGAGGCGTCAGTGATCGCGTACTACGACGCGGGCAGGAAGAGACGCTCCATGGTGTGCCAGCCATGCGCCGATGTGGTCGCTGCTAGGACTAAGGTAATCATTTCTCGAGTCAACTAGCAAATAAGAATGCCGTGGGACCGTACTAACTTGCGAGGGAGCGAGTCACAACCAAATTTAAAGTTCCGCCGTCACGGATGACGTTACTTTCAATATTGGTTTCATCTGAACTATTTAAATATAATTAAAATCCTTATTAACCTTCAAGCAGTCGCGCGGCGTCGAATCGACCGCGATTCGATCAATTCTCGATACATTTATGATGCCAAATTGCTTACAAATCCAAAGAAAATTAGAATATTATTTTGATTTAATATTTTTGTTTATGTCCTAACATAATGATAATGTGATAAATACGAAAAAATATTAAATAATTAGTGTTTTAAATCCCTAAAATATCCTATAGGTCTTTTAGGCTACGCGCGACCGCTGGCGTTACAAATGACCGCGCGCCCGCTTGAAGGTTAACGAAAACGTTCAGGTGCTTTTCCATAACGTAGTTTTTGTGTGATAATCCTTTGCGATGCTTCCATCATTCATCGTCATCGTTCATTCGTCATTTTCTCGAGCATCAGCATCCCCAGAAGAAGAACTGACTTCTCGACCCCATTGGCCATCTGTTCTGCGAGCAAAGTGCCCTTCCCAGTGCCACATTAAGTTTGGCAATCGTTCGGGCTATACAACGTGTAACGTTAAATGCGCAAAACCTCAGACACCCCAAATGATTTTTAATTCAATTGACCTATTTCCGAGAGAAAATAAGTCATTTAAAAAATTGTAAAGGTTTTATGTGCTGTTTTAGTTTTACTGGCGATTCTAATCGTTTCTTGCGTCTGCGACGACGCTTTACCAAGGGATTAGTCGTCACCGGGCCGCTGCGCCGCGCTGACATTGGCTTGCTTGACCTATTAATAAATAGACACGGAACGTTTTTAATGAATTTTTTTTGAAAAATGTGACCTATATTAAAAAGTGGTTCAATTAATTCTGCTCGTAATTCTGATCAAACTATTTTCAGGTTTTGCGCATTTAACGTTACACGTTGTATAGGTTAAAGAAAGAATAGAAAGAAGAAAGAAAAAACGAGTATTTTCTGCACAAACAAAATGCACGTTACAAATAAAAAATAAAATAACAATAAAAAAAAGGACATAAAATATACAAAGTAGTCAAAAGCCTCCATCGTACTCGAGCTATAAAATATTGACAATTTTGTCCAATTGCTTGATGTCAGGGCCAGGGAGCAAAGACATAGACAATAGAGGATGGACTGCGCGATCCACTCAGAAAATTGTCCACTTTGTAAGAAAGGGACAGTGCGATGATACTCCCCTGCTCTCTCTCTCTGTAGGTTTGTAGTTATGATCCGCACCTGCAGAGTTGTGACGTGGACCAATCAGAATGTTAGAAAGAGATAACAACAGGGGAGTATCCGATAGCCGTCTCTCTCACACGTTTTCTGACCATATTTTAGTTACTGCTAGGATAGGGATTGCACAGTACATCCTCTATGTCTATGAGCAAAGACAACACACATTAATTGACATTGAGATTTAACAATACATACATTAATAAAGCAAGATGCGCCCGCGACACTGGCAGATGACAACAAATCAACAACAATCAAAATAAACTGGAAAAATAACTACTTTTGTAACAAACAATAATAAGAACAACTAACCCGTGCGTCTTAAATATGTTCCTTGCGTGCGTCGTATCTGTGCAAGAACAGCCGGTCGATTCTGTAAAAATCTCACCGTGAAATCATAAGTGAAGTGAGCACTTAATATTGTTAATCCCTAGCGAATGACAGCTCACTTCACCCAAGCTTTCACGGTGAGATGGTTACAGAATCGCACGGCTGGTCGTTGCTCAGCAAAATGCTATGACTTCGGCCGAACCTATCGTCAACAGCGCTGATTTCCAACAACTACCTCACCTTTTACCTTACTTTGTTCTCCTGCGGATCTCCTTATTTCTGATTTGATCACGAATCAGCGTTCCTTATGCATTTTTAACGCCTCCTAAGCGTGGCGTTTGTGGCAAACCCCCCTCCCTAAAAGACAAGCACCATGAAAAAATGGGGACCATTTGTGAGTGCTGAAGTAGTAATGCCATAATACAGTGTCGAATTTAATTAGTTAGCGAAACTCCACAGACTTGATGGGTATCGATATGTAAACAATAATAATAAATAATAATAATAATAGTCCACAACTTTCACACAACGCCATCTAGTCCCAAACTAAGCAGAGCTTGTGCTATGAGTACTAGACAACTGATAAAAATACATATCCCTAAAACACGATGAAATTAAGAAATATTAGAAGAATTCCTTTTGTTCTGTTACAGAATCTAATTCAAGGCATAAAGGATTTAACTCCACTATTTGATTTAGACATGAGCAAGTTTTCACAAGACTTGGTGGAGATATCCGACTCGGAGTCTGAAGAAGAGGATATGAGTATTGAGGAACCCAAGGAGAGTATCGGAGAGAAGGGGGCTAAGTATGTAATTTTGTTTCATTGTTTAGTTTTATTAAGTGAATATTTTTTTTTGTCTCCTTTACTATTTCACACGCGTTCTACATCTCTCTATCTATTGTTCTATCGCTGGAAGAGATTTCTTATGAAATAAGCATCACCTTTGTACCTAATTTTCTGTTCTGTTTTTTCTTGCCTGTTTATACAACGTTATATAAGTGCTGTGCACACCTATAAGTGACGAATTCACCGCAAACCTTTGAATTATAGCACAATAATAATGTAATGATTTAGTGAATAAGTCGTTGGTGTGTCAATAAATAAATAAATAAATAAATTACTTTTAGTATATGGCAAACCCGAAACACGTGTCTAGTTTTTTTATGTAAAGAATCTATGTACAAAATTTCAAAACTGTATCATGAAAAATCACGAAGTTGTAAGCTTGTTATGTTACCTGATTGTCCGTACAAAAAGTTGGTTACCACTTAACACGCGCCGCCGGCCGACCGGCTGGGCACTGTGTTGTGCGCATATAATTGCGGATATGTACTTAGTGTCGCTCGGTGTCCAACTTTTTACCATTTTAAAATATTTTTGGGATAAAATATGGTGTAAGAATTACTAGAATCGATTCAGTTACTTATTCTGAACAAACTATATTCAGGTTTCCAGGATACTAAAAACAATGTGGTATATGTGTGTACATAAATGGTAAAATAAATAAACTTTTAGAGAGAATCTTTCCCCGTCGTCATAAACTTTCGACCTAAAAAGCCTATAAATAACCCTACTATATTTGTCTACAGATTTATAGAAGACAATCTGGCCAAGTATTTGAACGACACGTGGAAGAAGTACGAAATGGACGTGCGGCTCACAGAAACACAGATTATGTTAGACGATGAGATTGATAAACTTGATCGTAAGTGTTGAAAACTGCTTTCTTTTTCTCCAAAAGGCATTTGCAAAGGGTTTTTTTCGCGCATTAGATTTTCAACGCTCTGTTTAGCGCCGACACTTGAAAATCCAACAATGTGGAATGTTTTGACGATTAAAATACTAGTTTTGAAATTATATAATATGATCAATAGAATTAGAATAAAAAATATTATTAAAATCTCGTCTATGATTGTAAATTAATGCTTGGTCAATCCCTAGTATCAGGTGGGATGACACTGACAGCTCACTCCACGCTCACTTCATCTAAGTTTTCACGGTGAGATGGTTACAGAATCGCACTGCAGCCGGTCGATTTTGTAAAAATCTCACCGTGAAATCATAAGTGAAGTGAGCACTTAATAGTGTTAATCCCTAGCGAATGACAGCTCACTCCACGCTCACTTCATCTAAGTTTTCACGGTGAGATGGTTACAGAATCGCACTGCTGTTCCATATTTCTACCTATAGATTTTAGTACCACGGTCTCAAAAAACTAATCAGAATATTGGTTTTTTTTATTTTTTTTATAGAGGAGAGCAAAGAAATTGACGCAATGCTAAACGAGTGCCAGGTAGCGACAGACAAGCTTCGCTCCGAGTTATACGCGACGTTCGAGTGTCGGCGACAGAAACTACCCTCCTTATGTATATACGACACGCCTGATTCTGAAGTAAGTAATTGTAGCGGTATCACTTACGAACCACGCGTCATACTGTGAACTTTATATGGTTTTTATCTTTGAAATGAAAAGTGTTTTTCTTAAAAATTAAGGTGGACTGAGTTTAAAACTAAAATATGAAAAAAATCAAACATCACGTTTCCGAAATATTTATTATTTTTGATTTACAAAAAAATGCCTACAAAAATATAAAAAAAAAAATTAAAAATGAATTGCTCTAGCTTTGTTTTTAGGGTTCCGTACCCAAAGGGTAAAACGGTACCCTATCACTAAGACTCCGCTGTCCGTCCGTCCGTCTGTCACCAGGCTGTATCTTATGAACCGTGATAGTTAGACAGTTGAAATTTTCACAGATGATGTATTTCTGTTGCCGCTATAACAACAAATACTAAAAAACAAAATAACATAAATATTTAAGGGGGCTCTCATACAACAGACACGATTTTTCTACCGTTTTTATAGATAATGGTACGGAACCCTTCTCGCGCGAATCTGACTCGCGCTTTGAGTTTTTGATTGAGGTGAACTGAGTTAAAAGAAAAATATGAAAAAAATCAAACTCATCACTTTTCCGAAATATTTATTATTTTTGATTTACAAAAAAATGCGTACAAAAATATTAAAAAAAAATAAAAATGAATTGCTTTAGCTTTTTTTTTGTATTTATTTGTGTCTGTGTCTCTTATACAGGAAAATTTTTTAGTCACCGTCCAAATTTTGATATATTACTCTTTGGCGAAAATCATTGAATACTTGTTTTTTTCTTTTAGTATCACTCAATACAAAAATATTGAGATATCATACCACAAAGTAATCTATAAAAAGTTTATGTTTCTGGACACTGCCGCGCCGTGCGTACGCGCTTGATGAAGTTGCGCGGGCCGCCCCGCCCCGCGCGCCGCCGCAATTCATTGATAACACAATAATAATCAAAGTTGCAAATTTTCCCTTCATACTTTCACGGGCTTAGGACCGTCAATAAGCAAAAGCTTTGTGCTATGTTCATTAAGATTAGAATGTAATCCTTAATTAATCAATTACAAATAAAGTAAAAATAAACTAGATAAATAAGAACTTTAGACCTTATTAAAGCCGTGCCAAAACGTTTTGCTACTAGGCGTATTTAAAAAATTTGAATCAACTTATGTACAAATAATTAAAAATTTAATCAAAATCATCTTAGAACAATCACATTAACAGTACTTTAATAAATGTTCAAAATGCATACCGTTTCTCTCTAAACAGAGTCTTGCACGTTTATGCACATTGTTTTTAATTTTGTTGAGCACTACAGTGTCACTTTTCACTTGGTCGAATGCACGTACAATTTGCTCTTTTAATTGGTCTAGGCTTTGGGCTTCCTCCACATACACTCGTCGTTTTATTTCGCCCCACAAAAAAAAGTCACATGGAGTAAGATCTGGTGACCGGGGTGGCCAGGCGACGGGCCCCCCGCGACCGATCCAACGATCACCGTGTTCTATGTTTAAATAATCACGAACGGCGGCGGAGTAATGAGGCGGTGCACCGTCTTGCTGATAATAAAAATCTCGAAGGGAGATTACCGGCACGTCATCCATGAAATCAGCAATTACTGTGCGTAACATATCTAGGTACGTGCCCCCGGTCAGCCGTCCCTCAATGAAATATGGCCCCAGTATTCTGTTGCCGATAATTCCAGCCCACACATTTGCGCTAAACCGCACTTGGTGATATGTTTCTCGTATCATGTGTGGGTTTCGAAATGACCACCAATGTTCATTATGCTGATTATACAGCCCCACTCGAGTAAACAAGGCCTCGTCAGTCCACAATATGTTAGCATCGGGGTGTGCGATCAGCCACTCGCAGAAGGCTCGACGGGGAACGGCGTCTGCGTCGTGCAAGGCCTGTGCCTTTTGAAAATGGTACGGGTGCAACCCAGCAGTATGGAGAAGTTTCCACACGGCATATTGGCTTACGCTGAAGCGCTGCGCTGCATCTCGCGTACTCGATCTAGGGCTCCGTTCAAAGAAATCGAAGATATCTTCTTCGATCTCTACTGCGAGTCTCGGCCTGCCACGTCCTTGAGCGTGTGTAGGAGCTATAAATTGGCCATGGTCTAATAGCCTCTGATTTGCGGCCAAAATCGTTTGGCGATTAGGTACTGAAGGATTTATTATCCCTTGATTGCGAAGGCGAGGAACACTTTCTGCTTCGTACAGTCTCTGGGCACCGTTCAAACTTTCACCACTAAGTATGTAAGATCGCACCATTTCATAATACTCGCGGTAGGAATACATCGTAAACAAATTCACGATAGCGCGGGGCGCCGCCGGCGGGATGCGCGGGAACACGGAAGGAAGCGCTTGCGTCGCGAAAGGGTGCGCGCGGCCGACTAACGATGATGTGACGCGCAGGTGTAGCGGGGCGGGGGTAAGCGGGGTGTGCGCCGCTGCCCTTTTCATTGATGATTGCGCGGCAAGTGTAGTATTATTATCGTTTAACTTGTGACCACGCAGAGCGGATAATTCTTTCGAGAAAATGATTTAATATCAAAATTTTACGTATCGATTTTTTTTCAAAAATGGAGTTAGTAAATGATACCTAATGCATAGAAAAAATTTGGACGGTGACTAAAAAATCTTCCTGTATATCTTTGTTCTTTCGATTAAACCCAAATGTCTTAGTGACACAGAAGTAACAGTCATTTTCATGGTTGGACGGCGCACTCCATATCATTGGCATATTAAAATTCAAAAATATTGTTTCATCTGTTTAGCGTTTTTCTACATCTTTCACAAAAAACGCGAGACCCCATCTTCCTCACGATGTTTAATTTTTTTTTTCAAACATCAGCAGCAGTAATATAAAATACTCACTCTTTGTTGCAGTATATCGGACCAGAAAAGTCTCATTCTACCGCTTCCGAGGCAACTGAAGTAAGTTTTCTATTCTAGCAATTTTGTGTAGCCAAATTAACGTACCGAGTGGCACGGGACATGCGTTCAAAATTTTTCGTCCGTTATTAAAAAAAAAAAATTGCATTTCCATACATTTTGACCGCGTAGGTGTTACATAAAGCGTCGTCGCAGACGCAAGAAACGACCAGAATGGCCAGTAAAACTAAAACAGCACATAAAACCTTTACAATTTTTTTATTGACTTATTTTCTCTAAAATAGGTCAATTGAATTAAAAATCAGTTGGGGTGTCTGAGGTACCTACCTGCATTGTATTTGGGAATATTTTTTAATACTTTAAATAACTTGCAGACACGTCAAGCCAAGCGTCGTTTGTCGTCAACGAGCGAGACTCCAGCCAAACGTCCCGCTATACCACTTGGATACGCACCTTTAGATGGCGGCGACTCTAAGGTAATCAGAGTTACTTAAAATCCGAAATTTATAATAAACATCAAATATTTGATAAACAACATTATTTTTAGTATATCGCAAACCTGAATATAGTTTGTTCAGAATAAGTAATTGAATCGATACTAATCATTTTTACACCATGTTATATTTTGTCCCAAAAATATTTAAAAAAGGTTACAAGTTGGACACCAAGCGATACTAAGTACATACCCGACAATAGCTTGTAATGACAAAACCGCATATGAAGATGACATTAAAAATGCACTAAAATCTAATATAAATATTAATTAATTAACACTCTCAGCGCCATGTGGTCCGCCGGCCGCCCACATGGCCCGCTTCTCTAGAAAATCATGGCGCTGAGAGTGTTAATTATAATACATTTAATTATTAATATTATATTATCTATTATAATATTGGTTAAATGATAATAATTTACTAATTACACTTCAGACAACGTACACAAACAATCAACAATCCTAATATACAATTTAATAATATAAATATCAATGAAGCTGACACAACAAAATTTCTGGGACTAATAAAAATGAGTAGTGCAGCCTACGCTCTGAAACAGCTTGCTGTGGTTCTCAACACAGATGCGCTAATTACTACTTACTATGGATTAGCCGAATCAGTTCTTAGATATGGAGTCATCTTTTTGGGGAATAGCACGGACAATGAAATATACTCAATACTCAATACTCAATCTTTTATTGCATTCCACAATGTATATGCTTAGGTGGTAGGTAACATTTGTTGAAACAATCGTGGACCCTGTCGGGCACAGCAAAACAAAAGAAAAAAAAAAGTTTAGGAAGCGGCCTTACATGTAAACTAACTTAATCTAAGTATAATATAATATGATAACATTTTATTACTTAAATCAAATTAAAAAAAAAAAAAAAAAAAAAAATCAATATGTATTATTAATTATATTATTATGTCAGTTCTATGCATTTGTCAATTAAATATTCATTTATGCTATAATAACATTTATTCAGTAATATTGTTTTTAATTTATTTGTAAAAATGGCAATTTTTTCTCATTTCTGAGTACCTCGGGTAGTTTATTATATATTTTTATCGACATAACTAGTGGACTAGATGAGTGCATTTTCAATCGGGATGTCGGTAAGTTTAATCGTGTTTTGTGTCGGCGTTTCGGGCACAGAAGAGGTGCATCAGATCGATGTTTAGACTGAAAACAACGGACAGCTGTAGATCTTATTTTATAAAACGTAAGATATTGACATTGCCCTCATTATATATCCTGGAAACAGTTATGTTCATTAAATCCAATTCTCATTTATTTCAGCGTTAGTCTGATGCTGTCCATAGGAATAGACTTAACTTATGCGTAAGAGAATTTGCCCAAATCATGGAAAACATTAAATACATCGGCTCTTAAAAGTAAATTGAAGAGTTTAATAACTGAAAGAGCATATTACAGTATAGCAGAGTTTATGAAACAGGACAATTTTCTTCGTTTTTGAGATGACAATATTGTATTTTTGACATGTTATTGTAATGTGTTGTATTTTTTTTTTTGGAATAATTGAAATTTTTAATGACAGTAAATAATTCATATTTTTACTGACAATTTTATTTTATGACTACTTTGACATTGGATTGTATCTATAAAATATGCTTATTGAATTGTAATTATAACTAATCTTTAATGAATAATGATGAAATGTAATTTTGATGAATATTATCACGGTTTAGGCACGATCTCTCCCTACCAAATTGTACGCCATGATATGCGGCTGAACATGTTAGAACTTTTCTGTATACCATTATTATCCTGCATGCAATGTATCATGTACACCATGTTTATACAAATAAAACTTACTTACTTATTTAGTTACTTATCCGCAATCTTATGCGCACAACACAGGTCACGGCCGGTCGGCCGGCGGGGCGTGGTAAGTGGTAACCATCTTTTTATACGGACAAGCAGGTAACATAACAAGCTTATAACTTCGTGATTTTTCATGATACAGTTTTGAAATTTTGTACATAGATTCTTCACATAAAAAATACTAGACACGTGTTTCGAGATTCGCATATACTAAAACTAATGTTGTTTATCGAATATTTATTGTGTATAAAAAATGATTCGATTTTCATTTTATAAGTGGTTTAATATGTGTTTTAGTTGTAGGCTATATCAGTCTTACTTACAGCGGAACCCAATTACCTATATATCACCAGTTTTGGCATACTGGAGGTAGAAAAACCTCTGTATCTGGTTTTAACGTCCCAATAATCTATATCAGTAGAGATCTGTATGATTATATATTATACATTATTTTTAGTATAATGCAAATCTGAATATAGTTTGTTCAGAATAAGTAATTGAATCGATTCCAATAGTTTTTACACCATGTTATATTTTGTCCCAAAAATATTTAAAAATGGTAACAAGTTGGACACCGAGCGACACTAAGTACATACCCGCAATCATATGCGCACAACACAGGTCACAGCCGGTCGGCCGGCGGCGCGTGTTATGTGGTAACCAACTTTTTGTACGGACAATCAGGTAACATAACAAGCTTATTTGTAACTTCGTGATTTTTCATGATACAGTTTTGAAATTTTGTACATAGATTCTTTACATAAAAATAATGGACACGTGTTTCGGGTTTGCCATATACTAAAAATAATGTTGTATATGTATATATATATATATATATATATATATTTTTAATGCTATACTGGCAATTATGATTAGACGTCAGTAGTGATCTGTCTTGTAACTGAAAATAAGTTGTTGGGTTCGGCCGTTACCCAACAGACTCTACAAACATTTTGCTTTTTTTTATCTATTTATATTTTGAATACTGAATGTTTTTCTTCTACAGGAAAAAGCAGCAATCCCAGATAGTAAACTAGATGATGACGTAAGTAGTGTTCTATGATTCCTCACTTTCGCAACGCCATTTTTCCCGCGGTGATTTTTTTTCGCGCACTGGATTTTCAATGCACTGTTTAGCGACGAGAGTTGAAAATCCAACAGTGTGTTTTTTGACGCGCTGGGATGCGCTCTGTTGGATACTCAATGCTCGGCTGAACACCGACAGTTGAAAATCGATTGCGCGATAAAATCCCGCCGCGATGTTTTTACGTAACTAAATTATTGCACGTGGAATGTGGAGTTGTTGAGGACTTACTCCACTTATTGATGGACTGTGTGCGGTATAAGTCTGAGAGAAATTAATTGTTTAGAGTCTTGATATTGAACAGACTTGAAGTAGGCTCATTAAATAAAATTTTGGCTCAACCAAATAGTGACGATGCGAAGAGTCTGTTTAGGTTCATGGCCCAGATATGATTGATGTGTATTTAGGGTACGATGGGACTGACATACGCAATGCGATTATAAAAGTCCCTAAATAAATAAAGGAAAAAAATATATATATTGCACATTATGAACGTAGTTTGTTCAGAATCGTTTACTGAATCGATTTCTGTCATTTTTAACATATAGGTAATCTTTTATCGTAACAATAATATAAACCACGTCTTACAGTCACATTTCCGCTGTACAGTAAAAATAAACCAAAATGGACGAAGTACCCACCTACTAAGTTAGACCCCTATACGTGTGCGACTGTGTGCGTGCGTAGATTTGTAATGTGACCACATTTTCTCCCACAGTCAGTATAACTAATTAAATAAATAAAACAATGTTTTATACATAATGGAAAAAAATAAAAAGTTTTTTCTATTTCCAAAACTCTGATTTAATTTAAAAACTGTATCTACAGTAACTAATATTTTCGGTTGTATCCCACAGAAAGACATATCAGTAGTGAAACTGTCAGCAGAAGCTGCGCCCGCAGACCTGCCCCCTCCCGGAGAGATCTCCCGTCCGCCGCTGCGCCTGGGCATGCCGGTCTACGCCATGAAGAACGCCTTCGGACCGTGGCTTAAAGGCAGAGTGGTGGAGATACAGCCCAAGAATACGACTGGGGTTAGTATTTTATTTAAACACATTATTTTTTGTAATATCTTTGATCGTGTTTTTTTAGGAGATTCTGCATTCTTAGACGTTATTTAACCTGCCTAGCCTTTTCCCAACTGATGTGCTCCTTGCTCCTAAACATATTATTGATCACTCTAATATTTTTTTTTTTACTCTAATTGTGAACCTCAATTCGTTTTTTGGGTCCTAAAGATATTAAACAATAATAATAGTAATAAATTTTTATTTGACATAAATAGGTACACAAATACAAAGTGACACTTAATTTAAGCGTGCGAATAGCCTGGTCCAAAATAAATGATCAATGACCCCCGTGCTAGGCAAAAACCTGTGTTACAGGGGTCATCCATCCGTCCATTCGGAACATTACAACATTACAACATTAAACAGCCGAGTAACTGCGACCAGCTGTGTCACTGTGATAAAAGGCCAGAAAGTTAAAAATAGCTTAATTATTTAAAAAAATGTGTATCAATAGAAGCGCAAAAAGTTTATAGAGAATCCCTTTTATATTTCAGGGCAACCCGTTCTCTGTGTGTCTTGTGAAATTTGACCACAAAGTTAAGGCTAATGGGAAAGTTTTGCATGCAAGATGCATCGCGTATTCTGAGCCCTCTGATGTTAGAATGACTATTGGTAAGTACATACAACCAAAAAAAAGCATAACTAAAACTTGTATAGTTTTAGTTAAGTTAGGATATAATTTTATTATTTTTATTAATTAACGCGTTCAACGCCCATTGCTGTCCGACATTCCTCTCTTCCGTATACCTGTTTTACTATGTAAATAATAAAATAACTAAACTCTTTAAAAACTGTATAAAAAACCTGGTATGTAATATAACATTACAATATTTGGTATATTATTTTACAGGTACACGCTTAATAGCCCTGTTCAAGGATTCGAACAAACGTGAATCTTACTACTCAGGTGTTGTAGCTGAAATACCTAATCCAGTCAATAATTATAGGTGAGTGCATGATGTCTCTTATAGTATTTTTATCTCACGAATCGGCGCGGGCTTAACTTGTGGTTACCCAGTGTACAAACACGCTGCGAATGTGTGTGTAAGCGCAGGAGCTTTCGGTACCGTCCGAAACAATGATGAAGTCGGAAGTGTGTATGTGCGTATGTGTGTGTGTGCGTATGTGTGTGTGCGTGTGCGCGTGTGCGTGTGTGTGCGTGTGCGTGTGAGTGTGCGTGTGTGTGCGTGTGAGTGTGTGTGCGTGTGTGTGTGTGTGTGTGTGTGTGTGTGCATGTGTGTGTGCGCGTGCATGTGTGTGTGCGCGTATGTGTGCGTGTGCGGTTGTGTGCGCGAGTGTGTGCGCCTGTGTGTGTGTGTGTGTGTGTGTGTGTGTGTGTGTGTGTGTGTGTGTGTGTGCATGTGTGTGTATGTGTGTGCGTGTGTGTGCGTGTGTGTGTGTGTGCATGTGTGTGCGCGCGTATGTGTGTGCGTGTGTGTGCGCGAATGTGTGTGTATCTGTGTGTGTGTGTGTGTGAGTGCGCGCGTGTGTGTGAGTGCGCGCGTGTGTGTGTGCGCGCGCGCGTGTGTGTGTGTGTGTGTATGCGTGCGTGTGCGTGTATGTGTGTGTGACTGCGTGGGCGTGTGTGTGTGTGTGCGTATGTGTATGGGCGCGTATGTGTGTGTGAGAGTATTGTTTTCTGGCTGTACTATGTATAGGCTGATATATTTTAGTTTTATGTCAGTTTTTATTGAAATGTCTTCCAACCTTGCATTTCCTGTGCAACAATAGCGTTTTTATTGCTTTAAACACCAGTTTAGTTAACTGCCTTTTAAACTCTGCATATGAGCAGTGAGTAGTGGTGGCCCAGTGGTAACGGACACGACTTACGAGTTGCAGGTCGTAGGGTCGAACCCAGACAGGCGCTCTACTTTGTGTAAATTAATACATCACCACTGCTCTCAAAACGGTGAAGTAAAACATCTTGAGGAAAGAGGTATCTTTTAGTAGGTACCAAATATTCGAAGACATGTGACATCCATCTACCCGCGTGGTAGATTATAGCCCACTTGCAAGTGGGAGGCCGCTGTCCTAGCAGTGGGAACATTACAGACGCATTATGCATGTTTGTATGTACAGTATGAACACATGCTTGCCTACAATGCCGGCAACACTAACAAGAGACAGAATAATCTTGTATGCATATCTAATGCAACCTCAAAGCATGTCTTTGTAGAAAGATTTTTAACTCTTAGGCCCATTACTGAACAGACGCCAGCACATCAAGCTACTACAACCTGTCAAATTTCTTTAATAGATTTTCAACCTTATCGCGAAAGCATAAGGTTGAAAGTTGATTAGGAAAATCTGACAGTTTCGGGTAGCTTGATGTGCTGGCGTCTGTACAATAGATTAAATAGAAAACTGTATTTATAAACTAAATTACTATTACTGTAAAAAAAAATTACTTAAGTATTTACTAACCCTCGACTATGCACAGACAGAAAACCTACTTATTGTCTGTAAATAGAACTGCTAACATACTATTTTACTTTTATTTATATAAGTTTTAATTTAGTTTTTACGTTAAAATCAGTGTTAATTTATTACATTAAGTATTCATGCATTTTCTAGCCTGAAGCACAGGCTCAACTTAGTTCAGGCAAATTAGCAACTGTGCGCTATCGTAATTGTTAAGGTATTAACTGTAAATGTATCCCCTTTTTATAAATAAACGATTTTATTATTATTACATAACATAACTCATATCATAACTCTTTCCCCAGATACCTAGTTTTCTTCGACGATGGCTATGCTCAGTACGTCCAACACCAATTCACCCGCCTAGTATGCGAAAGCTCCCCTTTAGTATGGGAGGAAGTACATCCATTCTCTCGGGAATTCGTCCGCCAGTACCTAATGGAGTATCCAGAGAGACCCATGGTCAGGCTACATGAGGGGCAGCATCTGAAGACTGAGTGGAACGGTGAGTTAATAACACATATCGTGCGTTATAAAGGGACTGCCACACAGGCGACATAGACAATGATTCACAAAGCCGAAGCTTGTCGATGTTCATGTTTAAGGTCGAGTGTTGTATGTGCAAAAAAAAAAGTCTGTTGATATTGTCTTAGGGGCGTAGTTGTAGGAGTTGGAGTATACTCTTAGGCGCACTATGAGCAGCCCAGAATACAAAAAATGTATTTTTTCGGAAAACAACCGATTTTGTTGCAGTATCAGGTTATCCTTCACTATAAAACTATTTAGGTACTGAGAAGCATGGCCCTACGACACACCGTTTCAGAGTTGGGAGCTTCCGATTTTTTTATATAAAACGCTCTATACAGGTTGTCCCAAAAATAGTGTCTAGCGGAAGTCCAGAGATAGAACACCCCTTGACCCCTAGTCGAAAAATCAATCATAACACGAAAACTATGAAAAATCGCGGAACATACATGGAGGTGATTCAGGTACCCCAAGGGGTGCTCTATCTCTGGACTTCCGCTTGACACTATTTTTTGGGACAGCCTGTATATTCAAAATGGAAGATCGGATGAAAATCTTTTGTGGAAAGAAATTGTTGCTCTAGTCGAAAACCATGATATAATTTAAAAAAAAAACCCGCGAAATATTGAAAAACAAAAATCTAAAAATTGGAATGTTGCAAGACATAAAATTATCTTCCATAAACGTTACTATTTCGTAGCGTTCCCCCCCTTTTTTTTTCTTTTTTTGTTCTCGGTGTGGAAAATCCTCATGGATGTCCGCCGCACTGGGGCGGGCGGCAGGGTTCCACCTAAACGAACCTATACAATCGAAACCGATAGTTAATCGAACGATTTTTCAATAGCTGTGCTGAGAGGTTGCTAATATCCCTTATTTTCCGAAAATAAAGAAAAAATAACGTTTATTATGCACAAACAAAACGCACGTTACAAATAAAAATAAAATAATAATAAAAAATACAAAAAAGACATAAAATATACAACGTAGTCAAAAGCCTCGTACTCAAG
This sequence comes from Eremobia ochroleuca, assembly GCA_949629135.1. Classification (NCBI taxonomy): domain Eukaryota; kingdom Metazoa; phylum Arthropoda; class Insecta; order Lepidoptera; family Noctuidae; genus Eremobia; species Eremobia ochroleuca. Next base: position 7,072,640 of record OX451412.1, read on the forward strand.
CGCTGGTAATGTCGTCATTTAAGTTCAATACTTTTTCGAAAATTGTATCTTAAAAGTACAACCATTAATTCAGGAAAATGGTGGTCATCCCGAGTGACCCGCGTGGACGCGTCGCTCGCGCAAGTGATGTTCGTAGGCGACGGCCGACGCGAGTGGATCTACCGCGGATCCACGCGCCTCGCGCCGCTCTACCTCGAGCTGCGAGCCGCCGAGCGACACCGGCCCAGACCCATGCCGCGGAGCAAGGCGCAGCCCAGGGTGAGTTTCACTGTCTTGACTAGCATGGACCATCATGGCCACCTATGGCCCAGCATGGACCACCATGGCCAGCATGGACCAACATGACCCAGCGTGGTCCAACATGGTCCATCATGATCCAGCATGGACCAACATGGCCCAGCATGGACCAACATGGCCCAGCATGGTCCAACATGGCCCAGCATGGTACATCAGCACGGACCAGCTTGGACCTACCACCTACTGGAGTGTTAAATCAAATAGACGACCGCCATTCTTTCTATGGTTATTTTTGTTGTTGCCGCCGACAGCAAATATCTGTTGGAAAGGCAAATGAGTAATTGAAAATGTGTCGTTTTCGATTCGACAGCTTGTCGACTGGTTGTAATAGCTATACAGATGTGGTATGTTTATAAGTTTGAACCCTCTACTCTATGGTACCCAACTAAGGCGAAGCCCTGGCAACATTTTTTAACCGACTTCAAAAAGGAGGAGGTTATAAATTCGGATGTTTATTCACGGTGCGTAAAAATCGTAGATCAAACGAAACGGGGCGATAGTTGAGGTTATTTGCAGTAAAAACAACACAACAAAACAACAGTAACTTTTAAGGAGATCAAGTGAGAGCTCTGCCACAGAGATATTCTTTACTGCAAATAACCAATCATCGCCCTGTTTCGTTTCACCCACGATTTTTTTCCCAACCTGTATATATATATATATGTATGTTCGGGCATAACTCCGTCATATATGGACGGATTTGCAAAATTCTTTTTTTGTTCGATAGAGGTTTATTCCGAAATGGTCCCATTTAAATTTCGTAAAGATCTGGTGATGAGTTTCGGAGACAGACAACGGAACTCTTCAATAAATACCAGTAAAACAACCACGATTGCTGCTATCGCATATGTATGCATTGTTTACGCAATCGATCGCAATTATCTCATTTTTTAATGGATAAGGTATGCCTTAGGGGTGGTCCCATATTAATTAAAATCTTATTAACTTTTCTTGGGTAGTTTTTGAGTTAGCTTCAATAATTCGATTTTTTTTCCACTTAGTTTATATTGACGATGTTTTAGTAGCTTCCTGTCACTGATATTTACACAGCAAGTAGTGTTATATGAATTTGTGTGGGGTAGGTATAACTAAAAAGTGAAAAATAAAAACTTCTAACGACAAAAAAAAAGTAATTTTTCACTTTGTAGTGTTTTTTTTTGGAAATCGGCTGGTTTTTTTTTTATAAAAAAGTTTTATATGTAAAAAAGTGAACAATAAAAGTGGACGTAGTTACACAAAAAGAATCCAATCCACACAAAGTCACTTTAGAGATATTAACATTTGAAGTTGGGAAGATATTTCTTTACTGGTATTCATTTTAAAATTAATTGAAAGCAATGAACAAATTGTTATCACCCAAAAAAAATCCAGACTCCTTGATTCGTTTTACTTAATTGGTTGGTAATATTGCCTATGAATCAGGAAGGTTGGATTGTCGAAGGTGATTTTATTTGAACGTGCCATTCATGTGGGGTGGTTCTGAGGTTGATAAAAAGTGATAGACAGTTTTTTTTGCTTGGATCTTTTTTAATGGCCGATAGTACTGATATTTAGCATCAGTTTGGTGTACTTAACTCATTTTTGACCATGTTGTGGATTGGATCCTTTTCGTTTAACCATGTCCGTGATTGTTTTGTTTGTCTACAGTTCAATATGCCGTACGTGGAGTACACTCGGTCGGACGAGCAGGAGTCGAACAAGCAAGTGGATGCGCAGGCGCAGCAGCAGCAACAAGGGCAGCAGCCACAAAGTGAGGTAAGAATCGTTTGACTATATATAACTTACCCCACTTGGTTACTGAAAGACAACAAACACCGGCCAACTGCGAGTCGAACTCGCACGCGAAACAAAAAGAATAGATATTTTCAGTGTGTACACGGTGAAAATCTCAACTGTCTACCTATTACGGTTTATGAGATACAACCTGCAGACAGACAGACGGACGGACAGCGGACGCTTAGTAATAGGGTCCCGTTGGCACCCTTTGTGTACAGAACCCTAAAAAGTATGATGGCAACTGTCAAAATTTAAAAATACACTGACTAAAAAGGAATTTATTAAACTGGAGACGACAGTTTAGTAATTGTATATTATTACGTCACTCACATCCGCAGGGGTCCACACATTCAATTTAGAAATAATTTGACCGATTTAACTTGAAATAATTTTCGTCTATTTCCCATTTCGCCTACTTTCCCAAAACGACCACAAATTTACAATGCCCATAGAGTCCACTTCCCATTTGTCTTATGCGGGACTGGAACCAGTAACACTTTGATAAAAAAGAAACCTATTTGGAAAGTGGACGCTTTGAGAGTTGACGTTATGGGAAGTGCATTTTTTGGGCATTGTAGATCTGTGGTCGTTTTGGGAAAGTGGACGAAATAGGAAATAGACTAATTTTCATTTTTATATTTTTTTTTTGCCGTGTCAGATTTTTGGTCGCCATAGTAAAAGTTGTTTCAGTATTTTTTTTCTCACGATACGACACGCGCTTTCCTTGTGTTTACCAAGCGTACAAACACGCTGTGAATGTGTGTGTAAGCGCAGGAGCCCTCAGTACCGTCCGAGACTCCTGAAGTCGGAAGTGTTTGTTAGTGCGTGTTTTGTGCTGGCGCTACTCGTCTTCACACACACATTCACATCGTGTTTGTACGCTTAGTTACCACAAGTAAAGCGCGTGTCGCTTCATGAGAAAAATACTCTAGCAAATTTTACTATGTGCGACCAAAAAATCGCTTTGCGAGATGAAAATACTATCCTGAGGACTTGAGGATATGATCTATGAATTAGCATTGTTCGCATCTCTGGGCAGTATGTTTGGGTTTGTTAGTATTTTTATTAATTTGCATTGCCCTTTGCCAACAGACTTGTGTTGATTTGCTTAAAAATCGGGTGGTAGCGTCGTGGCAAAAAAAAAACAATCTCGTATAAACTAGTTTCGAGGGTCGTTCTAGGCCTGACCCAGGAAACAGGTTTCTGATGGGCAAAAATTATAAATCCAATGATGTGCCGTAATTAAATCAACAATTTCCTAGAGAATGTTTAGCAAAAACTTCTTAACGCATTTTTTTTAGCGATAAATTCTAAGATTAACACAGCTTGCCACGTTTTGAACGATAAGTGCAAACCTTTTGGACTTATTTGCTTTATTTTATTAATACAAGGTGGGGCAAAAGTAATCACCCTATTGGAATGTGCTATAACTTTTGCAAATGGCGCCAAATGTTAATTCTTTTATGACATTTGTGAAGTAAACAGATGCAGAATCCACGTCAATAAGTCATAGAACGCTATACTCCTCAAGAACGCGAAATAATCGTCCGCGTCGTCTAATCTCTCGCTTTGGCGATTTGCACTGGCCGGCCAGATCACCCGATTTGATCGCTCCGGACTTTTTTTTTGTGGGGTTACTTGAAGTCCCAGGTTTATGTAAACAAACCTCAGACTTTTGAAGCCCTTAAAGAGTATATCCGACAGGAATGCGAGAACCTAGCCAGAAGTTCTGACACAAGTGATGGAAAATGCCATAAAACCCGTATGGTCATCAATTTTGACGGCGGCCACTTCACAGATATAATTTTCTCGACTTGATGGATATAATTCAAATTCATTAAATAAAGAACTAAAATTTTTCATTGTTAAAAAAAAATTATAAAATGACATCGGGTGATTACTTTAGCCCCACCACGCATGTAGGTAGGTAGCCGCTGATTATTTCGTAAATAGTTTTCTATAATAGGTTAAGTTTGGCAATAAAGGATCATAATTCCGATCCAGCTTATCCCTTTATGCCCTCTCCCAGCGACGCCCTAAGCCGAGGTCCGTGCCCCACGGGGGGTGACCTAAGCGTATAGTCGCTTAGTTTAAGTTTTTGAGCCCCGGAGGCCTTAATCTATTGAGGCATCTACATGCAAGTACGGTTAAGCAGACGACAACCTCCTAGGTTGAACTGCAAGAAGCTATTAGAAAAAAAAAGGTCATTCGCATTTCATTCGTCTTTCACTCCAGACACCGCCAGGGACTCTTACCTCAACAATCCCTAAAAATACTCTGACAATTTCTCTCACACAATATTACCATTACACAGGACATACGTCGCCAACGTGCCGTGGCCAAGAAGTCTACCTCAGCACTTCCTCAAGTGCTCCCGCCATCGCAACAGGTTATGCCCACACAGTTGGATACTGTCACCAGCAGAGTTGTGGTAAGTGGAAAGAATTATATCTGAGGATATTAGCATGACGCTGAAACTGGCAGACCAGTCTAGAAGATCGCGCGACGGTCTGTGGAGATAAATAATTGTTTAATAGTACATTATGATATAAGTGCGGTAAGTTGAAAATTACAGCTGAGGCGATATTGCTAGCCCGAGCCGTAGGTGAGGGCTATAAGAAAGCAGAGGCTGTAATTATCAAACCGCACGTATATCATACGACGTTTTATAACACATTTGTGAGGAAATAAATAGAGCTCGGACTTTCTTAAACGAATAAATCTTTAATTACTTGTTGAAACAGTTATTAATTAGCGATGCGCGCGCATCAGCGTCTTTTGTTTATGGCAAAGGCACAAAAAACAGCCAGTATTACTAATAAAGTAAATGAATACTTTTGTGTTTTTGTTACAGATAAATGGTTGTAATTAATTGTCAAAATTAATTAAATTAAAGAATTAAATGTTTATTTATTATATTTTATCTCCCAAAGTTAATTTTATTCATAAAATGTTGACCACTTTTCTGACATAAAAACTCTATGCTAAGATTTAAAAAAGTACCGTTCGTTTTAGACGGAGCATCTTGATAAACCGTGCGCTTTACATTACAATTACGCACAAGTACGTAATGAGATACATTACGATATTGAAATTGGTGCAGTAAGAGACCTTTTACGAGCAAATTTGTTATAAAAATTGTTTAAAAGGTCATCGCTCTGGTTTTGATGATTTGTTTGAATTAACTATTTGCAAAATTTCAAGTCTCTAGGTTCATGCGTGTGACTGGCTGCTAAGAAAAACCATAAAATGTTTATCACGCGTAACGGTCTGCTGGGAGAAATAATTGTTTAAAAATTGTTTAAAAGCTCGTCTCTCTAGTTTTGATGATTGATATTGTTTTTATATTGTTTGAATTAACTATTTGCAAAATTTCAAGTCTCTGGGTTCATGCGTGTGACTGGCTGCTAAGAAAAACCATAAAATGTTTATCACGCGTAACGGTCTGCTGGGAGAAATAATTGTTTAAAAATTGTTTAAAAGCTCGTCTCTCTAGTTTTGATGTTTGATATTGTTTTTATATTGTTTGAATTAACTATTTGCAAAATTTCAAGTCTCTGGTTTCATGCGTGTGATTCAATTATTAACGGCTTATCGTGCTTTCTGAGGCACGGAGGGGTCTCGGTATGTAAAGATGGTCACCCATCCAGAGACCAACCGCGGCAAGCATAGCTTAACCTGATCGATCGACCTGTGCGATTGTTATTATTTAGCCACGGGCCCCGTTATATTTTGAATTTTATTTGTTCTACAATTATTTGTCTTTTTATTTCGCAGTACTACACACCAAAGAACGCGGTGAAACCATTGAAGATGGTGCCACACAGATGTGGTCCGAGATGCAAGAGAAGCGATGTACTCTCACTAAAAGAGTTGAGGACTTATAATCCTCTAGCAAAACCACTGCTCAGCGGATGGGAAAGGTGAGTTATAAAAATTATAATATAGGCCATTGTCTGCCAACATAGCCCACAATGGGTCAACGTGTGAAGGGGGCAATGGACCAGCATGGCCCAATGTGTGAAGTGGCCCACTGTTACCCAACGTATGGAGGTCATGGGCCATTATGTATACTATTCTCCTTCTGTTTACAACTGGCGCCGATTTCCTTATTCGCGAACTAAACTAAACTTAAGTTCAGTGCATCTTTTTCTTTCAATTGCATTAAGAAAAGGACAGAAGATAAAATATGAGTTTAGTTCTGTCGAAAATTTATTTGCTCAAACATGTGTATACATACAGAATTAATTAATACATTCATGCAAGATCTTAAATAAGAGTGGCTCACGACATGTCTGCACTTACTCATGGCGTGCAAATATCTTAGGTGTGACAATTATTATTATTGAATCAATGATTTTTAAATTTTACACTTATACATTAAAATATCAGTTAACACGTTGACGGGCGGTACCGCCAATAGGCGTTAATGTCTCAAAAATGATACGACAGTACGTCGCGCGACGTCTAAGTTTTTACTTAAATAAAATCAGTACGTTCGACGACGATCGATTTTGCATACTTTCATAAGGCGCAGCAATTCGTACTGTCACCATATCCACAGGTACAATTATGACTTCCGTACTGGCACAATATTATGATTAAACATTCGTTATACATATATGTTTTCTGATGATGTGTACTGACGCTACGCCCATAGGCAATGCATTGAAATTAGTACTGTCTCAGTAGATGGAATTAGTATATTAGTACCGCCCGTCAAAGTGTTAAACAAATTTCTTATATTCTATCATTTACATTATCCAATTATTTATTTTGGTAGGCCTGTTGGTCTAGTGGTCAGAGGCCCTGACTACTATACGCAAGGTCGTGGGTTCGATTCCCACCCAGTACAAATGTTTGTGTGATGAGCACGATCATCTGTTCTTTGTCTGGGTGTAATTTATCTGTAATATGTATGTATTTAGAATTATATATGTATGTTTATCAGTTGTCTAGTACTCATAGCACAAGCTCTGCTTAGCTTGGGACTAGATGGCGTTGTGTGAAAGTTGTGGAATATTATTATTATTATTTATTTTCCATGTCCAATATGACAGATTACAATTACAGCAATATTTATTCTGTCTTTTTGTTTCAGACAAATTGTCCGCTTCAAGGGCCACAAAGATGTGATGTACCGAGCGCCCTGTGGCCGTCGCTTGCGAAACATGCGCGAGCTACATCATTACTTACGTTCTATAGACAGCGACTTGCCTGTGGATCTGTTTGACTTTCATTACTCTACGCATTGTCTGGCAGAGTTCGTCCTCAACAAGTGTTTAGTTGGGAAAAAGGTATGTCAATTTATATCATACAGTGAAGCGTCGATTATCCGAACGTCGCTCAACGGAACGACCGCTTATCCGAACTACTACGGCCGCCCGACTCGCGTGCCTCTCTCCCGCCTCCCGCGCTACAGTGCTTGCGGCAGTCACTTGTCACGACTTGTCCATTTGTTATGTAAATGTAAATATGGTTTTCATTAAACCTTTACGTAAATATGTATGGCTGAATCAATATGCATATAGGTAGTTCGATTATCCGAAAATACCGATTTTCCGAACACCCAAGTCCCAATTCATTCGGATAATCGACGCTCTACTGTAATTTATTTTAGCCAACATGGGCCATTATGTATCGTCATTCACACGATGGCTCATGATTGCCAATAACTGCCATGTTAGACGACAATCATAGGACCATATTAGTTCATCAGGATGAGCTATAATAAGAATAATATTTAATAATAATATTTATTTATTCGTCCTCACAATAACAAATTATTCTAGGTTTCACAAGTTATTTGTTTTTTAGAAATGTGAGGAGCTGGTGTCTGAGTTAGGCGTAAAATGCTATATAGGGTGACTGGTAATTAGTGACCGATACTTAAACACATGATTGTACTCATCATTACAAACAACTTTTACTATCGGACCAAATCCGAAATCGCGAAAAAAAAATCAGCTGTTCCCTACATTTATGTTCGTACGAGTCGTCACAATGTAGGGAACAGCTGATTTTTTTTCGCGATTTCGGATTTGGTCCGACAGTAAAAGTTGTTTGTAATGATGAGTAGAATCATGTGTTTAAGTATCGGTCACTAATTACCAGTCACCCTATATAATGGTATATCTTGGGGTTCTCTCATCGTCATAAGCGAGTTACTTAGTTAGTTGTGTACAGTAATCCCCCCTATAACGCAGTAGATTGGTTCCGCGTTATAGGAAAACGCGTTATAGGGGTATTCCCGTATAACGCGTTTTTACGACCTCGTATAAAGCGTTACGCATAAATAATTCATCACATTTAACTTTTCTCGCTGCAGGGGGTGTAAATCGAATATTTAAATTTCACAGTACAGAAATATGTATGTGGGAAATCCCCGCGTTATTTGGGGGAACGCCCGTGTTATACGGGGGATTGAAATCGCGTAATATGAAAACTCGTTATAAGGGTACCGCGTTATAGGGGGGATTACTGTACTTACGTTCAATAGACAGCTACTTTCACGTGGATCTGTTCGACTTCCGCTATTCAACGCATTGTCTGGCAGAGTTCGTGATGAACGAATGTCTCGTGGGGAAAAAGGTATGTGAATTACCCAATTGCATGATGGCCCATGTTTGACAATAATTCATTCACACGATGGCCCATGTTGGACAACAAATCATTTACACGATGGTCCATGATGGCCCATGTTTAAAGACAATCCTATTCACATGTTCGTCCACGATGGCCCATGCTGGACAAACAATCTTTTTATGCAGCTATATATTTTTTAAGTTAATTAAATACTGACTCTTATGACCTACCCACTAAAGGTCATTATAATCCATATAATTTTTAGAATTATATATAGCACAGCTTATACCAACTTCCATTTTATCTTTCTCAGGACCTCTCCCACGGCAAAGAGAACGTCCCAGTGCCCTGCGTCAACTACTACGACGACTCGTTACCGGAGTTCTGTTCGTACAACACCGAGCGGACTCCCACCGCCGGCGTGCCGCTCAACCTGGAGCCCGAGTTCTTATGCGGCTGCGACTGTACCGACGACTGTCAGGTGAGATAAAGAAAAAAAAACTACGTGTATTTAGACAATGGCCCATCATGGACCACTATGGCCCAATGTGTGAAGGGTCAATGGACCACTATAGCCCATCACGGACCATTGTAACCCAAAAATGGGCCATCATGGACAATTACCATCATAGACCACTATGACCCAGTTACTGGGTAATACGATACCCCTTGGTAAGACTGGTTGTCAGACTTTCGGGCTTCTGACTACCCGTAACGACTGTCAAAGATCCACGAATGACAGCCGGGACCAACGGCTTAACGTGTTTTCCGAGGCACGGAAAGGTCTTGGCATGTGAAGATGCTCACCCATCCACGGACCAACCGTGGCAAGCGTAGCTTAACCTGATCGATCAACCCGTGCGGCTGTTATTACTTAGCCACAAGCCCCCCAGAAGAAGATAGGTGCACGGTTCCATAAAAAATAGTGGTCGTTTCCTATTGAGAATACTCCTAAGCTTCATATTCTTTTATCTGCTGTATACAACGTGTAACGTTAAATGCGCAAAACCTGAAAATAGTTTGATCAAAATAACGAGCAGAATTAATTGAACCACTTTTTAATATAGGTCACATTTTTCAAAAAAATCTTCGTTAACCCGTGAGAAGGCGCGCCTAATTTTCTTACACGAGTAGGCGCGTGCGAGCAAATTGCTCACACTATCATAAATGTTTATATTTTTAGTGTTTCTATATTTATTGGCTTATAATGTATTTAAATAAATAACACAAGGTTTAGTAAGTAAGAAAACAAGTATTTTAATCAAAACTATTAAACATAATAGCAACTTCTAACGCAAATAACAAAACAACCTAGTATTAATTAATTTTTTTGGCACGTTTCATAAAAATCACAATAAAAACTGTTCCATAACAAAAACTAAAAAGTGTTATTCATCCATTAAATCTACACTAATGTGCCTCTCGAAACACACTGAACACATGTATTTTACATGTTCGGTGCAAAGTAATTGCTGGGCGCGTGATGAGCAAATTGCCGCACGTTGGTACACGGCCTCCACAAACGCCTTGCTGCGCGGTCGCAACGCCATTGAGCGGATCGAAAATTGCGTCAGGGGAGAGGGGGTGAATATTTAGGAAGGTACTTAAGTGCTTGAATTGGTGTGGCATGGGAAAGACAAACAAATTTTTAATTAGATTTTTGTGTGAGCAAATTGCTCATAGCGCGCCTTCTCACGGGTTAAAAACGTTGCCGTGTCTATTTATTAATAGGTCAAGTAAGCCAATGTACGCGCGGCGCAGCGGCCCGGTGACGACTCCTCCCTCGGTAAAGCGTCGTCGCAGACGCAAGAAACGATCAGAATGGCCAGTAAAACTAAAACAGCACATAAAACTTTTACAATTTCTAATGACTTTTTTTCTCTCTGAAATAGGTCAATTGAATTAAAAATCAGTTGGAGTGTCTGAGGTTTTGCGCATTTAACGTTACACGTTGTATTTTATGTCTTCTAGTTAGTACTAAATAAATGTATTTACTTTCATGTTCTTTCTTTTCTTTCTAAGTATTTACTGAAATATGTTTGTTTCAGGATAAATCAAAATGCGCTTGTTGGAAAATGACGCTAGAGGGCGCTCGCACCATCGGTCTACGTGGACACAATTTAGGCTATGTGTACAAGCGATTGCCGGAACCGTTACCTTCTGGTATATACGAGTGTAACTCTAGGTAAGTCTAGCTCAGTCTAAGGCACCTGACCGTCCACCGACGAGGAAGCGACAACCTATCAACGATTTTCTTTGCCTTGAATAATGATGGTCGACCTTCCACGGACCGACCGCGGCAAGCGTAGCTTAACTTGATTGAACGACCCATGCGGCTGTTATGACTAAGGCTGCCTGTCCATTGACGCGGAGCGAGGCTGCGGAGCGGCGAAATTGAGAAATATTAACCAATAGAAAAATGACATTGAGATTTTATGCAATCGTATTGGTTAATATTTCTCCTTTTCTCCGCTCACTTGGCTCTTTATGAGTTTCCTTAAATTTCTATATTTATGTCTGTAATTTATATGGTGTACATAATAAAGAATATTCTATTCTATTCCTTCGATGGTCCTAGTTTATCATTTGTGACTTCAAGTGACAGCTATGTGAACAGAACCCAGCATTGCATAAATATGTAAGCGGTCACGCCCTTTACACCTGGAGGCTTTTATTTAATTTTGATTTATTTATTTTTTTGCTGGAGTACGTATAGTTTTTATTGTATTTGTTGGTATATTGGCGTAGCTAGCTGACATTTATGGCAAATAATTTAATTTAGTGTTCTGTGTCTTATAATGTTAATTACTTTGCATACCTTGTAGTGTATTCAATCAAGTATTTTCTAACTGAACAGACAGCTGTGCTGCTGGGGAGTTTGTTGCGCCACTTCTTCTCCCCAGCGAAAGCACTACAAGGAGAGAAAATTCTTAGAAAAATTACTGTGCTCGTCACTGTAAAGTGAGTGCAAGTGACATCTACAGAAAATTTTCTGAGTGAGACTGGGAGAAATTCACTATTTGTCCAATAAATTTTACTGTACATCATAAGAATTTTTACTGTGCTAGCATGGTAATTTTTCCATTACCACTCAAATGCACTCAGATTATGAGACAGCACAGTAATTTTTCTAAGATTTTTCTCTCCGTGTAGGGAGTGGTGAAGTGCGAGCGGTTTGGGCGACTGTCTTGTTATTTTGATGTTCGAAAAGTGCTGGTTCTCAGCCTAGTTTGAATAAATAAGTTTTGATTTTGATTTTCATTTTGACTTTATGTTTAATTAATTAAGTTAATTGTCCACAGGTGTAAATGCAAGCACACATGTCTAAACCGCGTGGCGCAACATCCTCTACAATTAAAATTACAGGTGAGTCTGCTGTCTTACTAGCATTGCATGGAACGTACGAATGTGAGAAAAAAAGTAAGTATGCACAATTTTTTGCTACTATATTTAGGGTTCCGTACCCAAGGGGTAAAAAGGAACCAACGGACGGGCAGCGGAGCGGGAGTAATAACTCCCGCTCCGCTATCCGTCCGTCCGTTCGTCTGTCACCAGGCTGTATCTCATGAACCGTGATAGTTGACATTTCACAGAAAAAAAAAAAATCAATCTATCAATTTATAAAAAAAAATCTTCACTCTTCGTTATATCTTCGTCGTCTTCTTTGATCTTCGTCTCTCTGTTCGTAATTAAGAAAAAGTTAACAATATGATAACATTAAAATTATATTGCAGGTGTTCAAAACTCCAAACCGTGGTTGGGGAATCCGGGCACTGAACGACGTGCCAAAAGGCTCGTTCCTGTGTGTGTACGCTGGTAACCTACTGACTGACGCCACGGCTAACTTGGTAAGATATCACACTAATATTATAAAGCCGAAAGTTTGTGAGTGTGTGTTTGTATGTTTCATTGTCTCAAACGGCTGGACCGATTTTGATGAAATTTGGCACACAGATAATTTATAACCAGGATTAACACATAGAATAATTTTTATCCCGATATTCGTACGGGATCGAGACTTATGCGGGTGAAACCTCGGGGCGCAGCTAGTACATACATAAAAATATGGTTTTAAATGAATTTATGCCGCTATATGCGAAGTTATCCGCAAAAGAACCGGAGTAACCGACATAGCTTGCAGAGTAAGCAAGCTGAAGTGGCAGTGGGCTGGCCATGTCTGTCGAAGGATAAATATGTATTTGTCGGCGCGAGCGTGGGCGTAGCGATAACAGGGCCATCATCATAGTTTCTTGGTACGGGTTCCATGAGGAAGGTGGGTACTCGGGCAACCAGTAAAACGTAGTTTGAAGCACAAATCACAGTCACGTTTATTCGGTAATTTACAATCACTTTATGAGTAGTAAGAACCAAAGGTTTGTACGGTGAACATGACTGTTGGGGTTTCTGCGTCAGGTCGTCGTCGTGTCAGCGTCGTTGGATGAAATCAGACACCAGGCTTCTTGTGATAACGTGTAATATCGTTTTATTAGGTTTTACAGTAAGTATGTAGAATGTCTTTTCACAATTATAGTAAGTACGTGCGGTAGTAATTTTGCGTGTGTTCGATGATGGCGTGTCACCATGACAGTGAAAATCCGCAGCGCGTCGCTAGCGTCGCGCTGATGTGCACGCTTCCCCGCGCGCTCGCCTTCGTCCCGTCGATTGGTATTATTTGTTGCCAGTAGATGGCTCTGTGGTCTTCAACATGCCCCCGGCCTTGGAAGCACCAGGTTTCAATGAGGTGGAGATGGTTCGATCGTCATCCGGATACAGGAGCGGGCAAATTTTCGGGTACGATCGCCGAATAACGCCCGTTGCAGTTTTGATGGTTGCCACGCGTGAGATGCCATCTTTACCGGTGAACGTCTGCAACACTCGTCCTAGGCGCCAAGTCAAAGGTGGTAAGTGGTCTTCTTTGATTAAGACGAGGGTGTCAGGGGTAAGCGTGTCCTGGTTGAGTTGCCACTTCGTTCTCTTCTGGAGCTCGGATATGTACTCAGTTGACCAGCGTTGCCAGAAGTTTTGCCTCATCTGCTCCACGCGATCGTATCGTGGCAGGCGCTGCGTCGCCGTCGCAGTAAGGTCTCGACTTGCGGGTGCGGTGAGCGGTCGGCCAATCAGGAAGTGAGCAGGACATAAGGGAATAAGGTCGTTCGGGTCTGTGGACATCGAGTACATAGGACGGGAGTTGAGGACAGCTTCAATTTGTGCCAATACCGTAGTCAACTCCTCGTATGTAAAATGTGCATTGCCTATAATGCGACATAAATGAAATTTACAGGACTTGACCCCTGCCTCCCACAAACCGCCAAAATGAGGCGAGTACGGCGGAATAAATGTGAATTCTATGGAGTTATTAGTTGTGAAATTAATAATATCTGATTTTGAAGAATCTAAAAATTGTGAAAATTCCTTTAAAGCTCCTACGAATGTCGTGCCATTGTCAGAGTAAATCTGCAATGGTTTGCCACGTCGAGAGATGAAACGTTTCAACGCCAGCAAATATGCTTTAGTAGTAAGGTTTGTGACCAATTCTAAATGTATTGCGCGCGTAGTAAAACATACAAAAAGACATATATAACATTTCGTTAACTTTGCCCCCCTTCCGGCACGGTTCAGCATGAACAATGGCCCAGCATAGTCCACGCCACTACGTATGAATGGATACCCTGGCTCCAATCGTTCCGCAGGTAAGTTACCCATTTGTATGTTTAACGGTTTAGGTCGCATACGCTTGCACCTTATACAGGTGTGCACCACTTGTTTAGCCAAGTTACGCCCTCTAATAGGCCACCAAGTATCACGAATTGTGGCCAGTAGTAACTGAGCCCCTGCGTGTAATAGTGCTTTATGTTGATGTTCGAATATAAGGCGAGTCAATGTGTGTTTACCACACAACAACAAAGGATGTTTTTTGTCATATGAGAACGAGTCTGAATATGATAATCTACCTCCTACTCTAATTAGATCGTGTTCATCTAAGAAACCATTTAAACTAGAAATACTTCGTGGTAATTTTAATTGACGATTTTGTTTTAATGTTTTGTAAACATCTAAGAAAGATTGTTGTTGTGCTATTCGAGTTAAAGTTCTAACAGAAATATCTAGTTCATCCACCGACAGGCAACCTGTGAGCCGTTCTGATTTTAGTTTTGTGCGGCTATTGTTTATGAAACGCATAATGTACGCCACTACGCGTCGTAAACGATTAAAACATGAATACCTATCAAATAGAAAAGAACCTGAATTTACTTGAACGAGCAATGAAGTTTTAAGTGATTTTAATTCGGGTAATTCATCGTGATTACCATTACTATAAGAATTAATATCATGTTCCCATTGTGTGTTAGGAACCTGTAAAAATGGCGGTCCGCGCCACCACAATTCACGTATATCTAGATGCACACCGCGCGATAACAAATCAGCTGGGTTTTGTTTACCGGCTACATGAAGCCAGGGCTTATCGCCCGTGAGTTCATTAATTTGTACAACGCGGTTCTGCACAAATGTTTTTAATAAATTAGGTGACATATTAAGCCATCCTAAAACTATTGTTGAGTCTGACCAAAAGTATACGTTGTTAAAAGTTAATCTTAATGAGTTACTAATTTTCGTAAACAACTTCGCAGCTATTAGCGCGCCACACAGTTCTAAGCGCGGCACACTAACCGGTTTAACGGGAGCGACCTTACTTTTCGCACACAACAACGTGACTGATATTACCTGTGTGTCTGTATAGCTGCGTATATATGCGCAGGCGCCGTATGCGTCTTGCGAAGCGTCACAAAATATATGTAACTCAACAATGTGTGTATTTTCTCCAATGACATAACGTGGAATGCGTACGTCTTGTAGATTGTGTAATTTATGAATGAATTTTTGCCATTCTACTAGAATATGGTTAGGAACTGCATCATCCCACCCTATCTTACACAGCCACATCCTTTGTAATATAATTTTAGCTATAATGATGTTTGGTGCAAGTAAACCTAAAGGATCATATATCTGCGCGATGACTGAAAGAATATTGCGTTTAGTAGCGTAAGTTACGTCTTGATTACATTTTGTGCTAAAATACAATTCATCGGATGAATAAAACCATCCCATACCTAGTGTTTTGGTATAACAGTTTTCTCCCAGTGAGAATTCCTTAGAAGTAGACGGTAACTCTGTTTGTGGAATTGATGAGTTAAATATCCATTTTCTAAGGGAGAAACAACCTGATTCTAATACTTCAGAAACATCTTTGCATATTTCTAATAACCTTTGTTGATCCTGATGCCCCGTTATTAAATCATCAACATACATATCGTCATTAATTACTTGTGCGATGACGTCATCTTTACATTCTAACGCAAGTTGTTTTAAACATCTAATACTGAGATACGGCGCGGACGCCGTCCCGTAAGTGACGGTGTTAAGTTGAAATATACCGAGCGGCTCAGATGGATCTTCCCTCCAAAGTATTAGTTGTAGATTTCTTTGATCAGGCTGAATTGATATTTGCCGATACATTTTTTCAATGTCAGCGCATGCTACATATTTAAATTGTCTAAAACGGAGTAAAATTGAAAACAAATCATTTTGTAACGTAGGCCCAGTGTGTTGTATGTCGTTTAATGATTTGCCTGAAGTAGACTTTGCACTTGCGTCAAAGACAACTCTAAGTTTAGTTGTTGAACTATGTTCCCTGTAAACACCATGATGTGGTAAAAAATAACAAGGTGAAGGGTATTCTGATATGCGACTCATGTGACCCAGACCTAAATACTCCTTCATAAAATCGGTATACATTTTTCTATAGCTAGGCGCGCTCCTAATTAGTTTGCGTTCGAGTGCAAGAAATCTGTTTTTTGCCATAGAAAATGTGTCATGTAAAACATCAGCTGATTGACTGAGTGGAATGCGCACAGAAAAACGACCTTTAGCGTCGCGTAAAGTCGTATCTTTGAATAAATCTTCGCATGCACTTTCAGCTTTAGTGAGACTATTATGAGTTGAAGATATTTCTTCCAGTTCCCAAAATCGTTTTAGTTCTGATTCTAATGTTTGCGTGAAATTACAATGAGTTAGGTTAACGCGTGAAACCTTTTTAAAAACAGTTCCCGATATGACCCAACCAAGTTGTGTGTTTTGTAAATATGGACCGTTCGGTAACCGTATCAGACCTTCACTAAGCAGGTCCCAGAACTTATCTGCCCCTAACAATAAATTAATTTCACCAGACAGATAGAATTCTGGATCGGCAAGTTGAACATTGCCCGGTATTTCTATGTGGTAATTACCTCCTAGTGATGGTAACTGTGCCGTAATACGAGGCAAAACTAAACAACTAAAATGCGTGCTATACGTGTTCGTTTTGGATCGCAGCTGAATACGACATGATTGTGTGGATTGAGATATAGTGTTACCTACCCCTATAACTTGAACAGTGGACTGTATCAATGGAAGTTTAAGTTTTTTACAAAGCGATTCAGATATGAAGCAATGTTGGCTCCCGTTATCGAGGAGAGCTCGCGTTGTGTGATAGTTATGATATTCGTCCGCTATTTCCACTAATGCGGTCGATAATAATACCGGATTTAGAAAACATTGCGCTTTGGTATTATTATCTTCCTTGTAAATTGTGTGAGATTTGTGAGAAGTGGTGAGCGGCATCTGTATGTGTGAAGCACTCGTATCACTTGATTCAGACTGTGGCACTATTTGCGTGATTTGAGCAACAGCTGATGATGTGCGAGCTTCTACAACAGCATCTGTGTGAATTAACGTGTTGTGTTTTTTGTTACAATGTCTGCACGGCCCATACCAACACTCGTTTACTGCGTGATCTGATCGGAAACAATTACGACATAACTTTTTCTCCTCAATTAAATTAAATTTTATCTTTAAGAGATAAATTAAGGAAATCTTCACACGAGTAAACCGGGTGATTGGAACCGCACTGAGCGCATTTGTAACGTGGTGAATTTGATGGTTTTTTATTATTGTTATCTTTGCGTGTATTAACATGACTGTGTGATTTTGTGACCGACTGTTTCTTTGTGTGAGCGTCTACTGATTGTTTGCTTTGAGGCCTAATCGATTCTAAAAAATCAGCACGATCCTTGAGGAACTTCATTAATTCAGACAGCTTTAATTTTCCTACTTTCGGGAGGGTACTTTTGTAACTTTCCCATTCGCGATCGGTCGCGGAATCCAACTTGGAAGTTATTATGTGGATAATTAAAGTATCCCACGTATCTGTAGGTTCGTCTAACGTTTTTAGCGCACGTATGTTTCTTAAAACTGTATCTATTAATTTACGAATTTGAGAAGCTGATTCTTTATTCATCGATTGAGCATAGAATAAAGCTTTGACGTGATTACTAACCAGCAAATTCTCATTGTTATATCTATTCTCTAAGAGACTCCAAGCAACTAAATAGTTGTCGGAAGAAAACTCCAATGCCTTAACTACTTGTAGTGCATCACCCGTAAGAACTGAACGTAAGTAATGGAACTTCTGAACATTATCTAGACTATCACTATTGTGTATCATTGATAAGTAGGTATCGCGAAACTCGAGCCATTGATCGTATGAACCGTCGAATTTCGGTAATGAAATTGTGGGTAACTTCATGCAATTAAAAGTGCGACTTTGACCGCCGACATTTTGAGTGGAAGTATCTTTTAAAATACATTTAGCCCTGCCCACAATAGCATAAAACTGATTCTGAAACGTTTCTCTCTCTAGCAGTTCCCCGTCCAACTGACTATCTGGCACAATGGAATCTAATTCATCTTGTATATTAGAAAATTGATCGATTAGTGTTTTAAAGGCTTCAAAACGCTCCTCTAACTCAGCTTTCTGAGCGTCCGTTATTTGCGAAACATCTAATGACTGCGCATATTTAGAAAACAAAGTTAATTTTCGTTTAACGGTACCTCTTTTTTTAACTAAATCGCGAATGATAACTTCACTATTTTCTATTTCTATTATTGAATGCCTCTTATTGGACATTTTGGTGGTTTGCAAGAGAGAAAGGAAGAGAAAGATCAAGTACTTACAGATGACTGGCGCGCGCCCAAGCGATGTAGGTAGGTAGTAGACACACAATTTTGCACCGTAGTCTTAACACTGGAATTTTGCGAAAAATAACGATATTAGCACAAACTGAGCACAGGACTTTGGAAGGAAATTGGGTGGATTGACCTGACCGTTGCTGAAGATGGTGCTTGCTGCTTCGGATGAACGATCCGGCTCGAAGGACCAGAATATGTTGGGGTTTCTGCGTCAGGTCGTCGTCGTGTCAGCGTCGTTGGATGAAATCAGACACCAGGCTTCTTGTGATAACGTGTAATATCGTTTTATTAGGTTTTACAGTAAGTATGTAGAATGTCTTTTCACAATTATAGTAAGTACGTGCGGTAGTAATTTTGCGTGTGTTCGATGATGGCGTGTCACCATGACAGTGAAAATCCGCAGCGCGTCGCTAGCGTCGCGCTGATGTGCACGCTTCCCCGCGCGCTCGCCTTCGTCCCGTCGATTGGTATTATTTGTTGCCAGTAGATGGCTCTGTGGTCTTCAACAATGACAGTTCCGATGGTATGCTCTCAACCGTCCGGCGTGCGCTCTGCAAGTCGAATGCCGGCCGCTCTCCAATCGGCTCTGTCCACGTGTAGAAAATGGCGCGAAGTTATAGCGCCACCTCACGGCGGTCACTGTACTAACCGATCAACCAATGAGAATTAAGTTCCGGTTTGACCAACATTATGAAATCAACCGGACGTAGTATTTTGATTATTTTGTCGTCTTGATACCGCTTGCGACGACATATTATTATATATTATATAAAAATGTATGTTTTATTAACACGGCCAATAAATCTTGTTGACCTGAAACAACTTTTTATTAAAATTCTCTGAATTTTAATACTATCTACTATGTTGAGACATAACTAAAAATAAAAGATTGAGATGCTAGGGTGTTAAATTGTTGTAGCATGTTATGTGTATGTGTGTGTGGGGGAGATAATGTTCACCCTTTCTAAACGTTTTTTTTTTCCAAATGACTAAGTACAAACCATACTAATATCGTTTCGTACAAAATCTAGCCTGTTTTCTATGTACCTATTATTTATTTTTTATTTGCAGGACGGTTTGAACGAGGGCGACGAATATTTAGCAGAATTAGATTACATAGAAGTTGTGGAACAGATGAAAGAAGGCTATGAAGAAGACATTCCGGACGCCGACAAGAAATTAGACAAGGTATGTTGATGCGTGGAGTCACATCTGTATCTATTGAAGATGTGGGCAAAATTGCTCCGGATATAATTTCCCATAAGAAGGCAGTTTATTTTTTTGGCCGCACATTATTATTTATTTAATACTTCAAGCACATAAATGTAAAGAGGCGGACTTAATGCCATAGGTATTTTCTAAAAGTCAACCTTTGGGTGATGCAGAGACAAACAGTAGTAGGTGCAATCATGAAAATTGAGGAATAAATATTTTAAATATAAATATTATATATATGTCGGAGAAACATTATTCATCTCGACATCGTCATTAGTGGTCATAGGTTTAGTGGGCGTCATCGGGGTAAAATGCGAGCACAAAACAAAGTATTCACTGTTACGTACAATTTAATGAAAAGTTTTACAATAATAAGTCACTGAACTTTGCAATTATGAATTAAAACGTCAATCAAACAATTATGTCCGAGCAGCGGGTTCGCGACACCAATCTTACTTTGCCACGAATAAAACAATATTCCTTCTAAACTTATGGACAATCCAACTCGATTTTCCAATACGTCAAATATTACCGCTCCGCCAACACGCACCGCGCATGCGCGCAATTAGTCAAGATGGCGCCTCGACCCCGCTCGAGGCGTACCTCTGCTGCATAAAACTTTATACAAAATAGTAACTTTTAAAGAAATGAATACGATTTTACACAATAGCAAAATGTATCAAGACAAATTAAATTAAATTAAGATTTAACAAGTATTTTTAGTAAGCGTTCGACATCTAGCATTTTAAACCAACAATCAACTCGATTCCGAATACATCCTCCGACATATATATACGTAATTACATATCAATTTAAGCACAAATAAATATACATAAATACATGAATATAAAAATAAATCATTTATCATTGAATGATCTCATTTGTCCTACAGAAGGAAGGAAAGGATGGTGAAGACAGCGACGAGGATGATACGTCATCTTCCGAGGATGAGGAGACAGCCGATAAGAATGACAAGGAAGATGATGACTTCAGACCGGGATACATTGGACTTGGCGTTACGGAGTTCAAGTAAGTGAAACCCAATCTGCCCAGTCTTTTCCCAACTATCTTGGTGTCGGCTTCCAGTCTTACCGGATGCAGCTGAATACCAATTTCACATGGAGTGACTGTCTATCTGACCGCCTCAACTCAATTACTAGGTCAATCAATCAATCAGTCAACTCAGCCTATCGCAGTCCACTGCTGGACAGAGGCCTCTCCCAGACTGCGCCACAACACCCTGTCCTCCGCCTTCCGCATCCAGTCTACCCCAGCCACCTTCTTTAGGTCGTCCGTCCATCTAGCTGGGGGGCGTCCCACACTACGCTTGCCGATACGCGGTCTCCACTCCAGGACTCGTCTGCTCCACCGGCCATCGGCCCTTCGACTGACATGGCCAGCCCACTGCCACTTCAGTTTGCTTACTCTATAAGCTATGACGGTAACTCCGGTTCTTTTCCGGACTACTGTGAGTTACTGGGTAACAACACTATACTCTTAATAAGACTGGTTGTTAGACTTTCGGGCGTCTGACTACCCGTAACGACTGTCAAAGATCTACGTGACAGCCAACGGCTTAACGCGCTTTACAAGGCACGGAGGTCTATACAGGATGTCCCTGGAAATATGGGTCAAATCGAATAGGGGCGTGGGCAAGGTCAAACTTTTTAACACTGAGAATGTCAGTGAATTTTTTTACGGTTCAAAAATGATGATCAATTTTTGATTTTTTTTTTCAATCACTTCGCATACGAAAAAAATCATAAAAAAAACTATCAAGGCTATCAATTCATTTTTTTTTCAGGACATTGTAGAAGAGTGGACCTTTCCTGTGATAGTACTTTTACGCAGCTAGAAAACATGTGTTAAATAAGAAAAAAAAAAAACTTACTGCAAAGGCCACGTTCTGGCAAAAATTTTATTCAATTGCATCGACTTTCCCAGTGTTAAAACGGAAATGACCTTGCCCACGCCCCTATTCGATTTGATCCATACTTCCAGGGACACCCTGTATGTAATGGATGGTCACCCATCCAGGAACCGACCGCAGTAAGCGTAGCTTTACCTTCAATCGCCCTTTGCGGCTCTTATTATTTAGCCACGAGCTCCTCCCTACTATTTATACCTATCGGTTAAGTTATAGAACAGCGTGTGTTCCGGCTGCGAGATTGGCGGACGGCATTGTTACCATCGCGGGTAGAGTCTTGATCTGCGTTGGGGATTTGTATTAGATCACAAATGAAAGCCGGGAACAACGGCTTAACGTGCTTCCCGAGGTACTGAGGTCAGGAGTGGACTAAAAATTAGCTTTAACCTTTTGAATGTCTTAAGTTACACAGTTCGACATAAGCAATTGTCTTTCTATTGTGTCTCTAATTACGGCATTCGATGAGTTAAAGGGGAAAATTACCGTTTACCTAAGTAAAATATTTTTAACCCAAATAATATTTTCCAGCAAACGCCTCCGTAAACGCGAAAAATCAAAGAAAGATAAGCAAAACGCGGCGAGTGATGAAAAAGAAAAGGAAAAAGATACGACTAAAGAACCAAATGCTGAAGAGGATTGTATTACTATTAGTGATGATGAAGAAGGTATGTCGAAATTATGCTGTGTTCATGATACAGGGTCAAATTAAATTATTTAACCTCGTAACGCCCAAGCA
This sequence comes from Eremobia ochroleuca, assembly GCA_949629135.1. NCBI lineage: Eukaryota > Metazoa > Arthropoda > Insecta > Lepidoptera > Noctuidae > Eremobia > Eremobia ochroleuca. The sequence continues at coordinate 7,095,241 of OX451412.1, forward strand.
AAATTTCGCAAGATGAGCTAAACGCTCAATGTATAATGTATTGAACAAAGCTACATACGGCATTTCGGCCCAGACTAAAAACAAAACCTTCTCCTAAACGCCCAATGTACATTACAATGTACATTAATTAATTTAAATGCATGTTTGCAATGTGTAATACTGTATGTCACTTTGTTCAATACATTGTACATTGGGCCTTACGAGGCTAGCGAAACTTTACAGACGTTATGGGTATCGATATCTAAACACGATAAAATAGAAACATTAAAGGTTTGATGTTATTTTTCTTATTTATTTATTTTACTAGCTGGGGTACCCGACTTCGCTCAGGAACATTCCACAACATTCCAGAATGTCCTGGAATGTTGTGGAATGCTCTCGAATGTTCGGGACCGGGCGAAAATTCCAGCCCTTATATCTTAAAAAGCATGCCCTTCAGGTAAAAACGGGAAACTTCTTTATGGACAGGAGATAGAGGGTTACCACACCATATAACTCCCTTGATCGTACCGGGACTCATTTTTGAGTTTTGGCGGCACGCACATTGTACACTTTCTTTTATTATATACAGCGTGTAACGGAAGGGGGGTATCAACCCTGAAGGAGGTGAATGTGCTCATGAAACTCAACAACTTTCCCCAAAGAACATAGGTCGAAATATGAAAAAAAAATTTGGCCCTCCCTTACAAAACTGACTACCAGCGGCCAAATTTTTTTTTCATATTTCGACCTATGTTCTTTGGGGAAAGTTGTTGAGTTTCATGAGCACATTCACCTCCTTCAGGGTTGATACCCCCCTTCTGTTACACGCTGTATATATTGATTATTTCAACACCACTACTCTCGAAACGGTGAAGGAAAACATCGCGAGGAAACCGGCATGTCCTAGAACCAAAAATTCGAAGACATGTGACATCTACCAACCCGCACTGGGCCCGCGTGGTGGATTACAGCCCACTCCCTCTCACTGAGAGGAGGCCTGTGTCCCAGTAGTGGGAAAATTATAAGTGAATTATGATTTGCTTATATGTGTTTCTTTGTTTGACAGTACGAGAACCTTCAAGATTCATGGCGCAAGCGAACATGGGAGCTAGCGAATATATATCTAAATACAAGTAAGTGATTCTCTTTAATTTTTTAGTCATCAATAATGTTGTTAACTAGTAAAACAAGACAAATAAACAACCAGTCAAACTAATCTAAGTTTAAACGTTCGATGATGTTAACCCTTTACTTCATGATATATTAAATAATTGCCAATTTTTATTTTAAGTTAATGTCTTTATTAAAGCTTCAGAATTAATTATAGTGTTTTTGTTTTATTTTTTATTTTTTTTTTAATGTGCAAGTGGTATGTGATGATAGACAAAATAGTTGTGTTTTATTATTGCTAATGATATGAAAAACAAACCCCATTAGGATTTATACGCTAGTTTTTTTATTTTTTTAGAGTAAATAAACTGTAAACATGTCAAACCATATATGGTTTCCTATGCGGTAAAGGGTTAAAATATACAACGTGTAACGTTAAATGCGCAAAACCTCAGACACCCCAACTGATTTTTAATTCAATTGACCTATTTCAGAGAGAAAATAAGTCTTTAAAAAAATTGTTAAGGTTTTATGTGCTGTTTTAGTTTTACCGGCCATTCTGATCGTTTCTTGCGTCTGCGACAACGCTCTATCGAGAGAGGAGTCGTCACCGGGCCGCTGCGCCGCGCTGACATTATTATTTACTATCTACGCTCATAAAGAACTTAGGTTATCTTTGAACAGTGATTTAAATGTTTCCATCACACTTTCGCCAACATTCTTACCACTTCACAATATTGAATGTTTGTGTACAAAAACGCCATAGTCGCGAAATTCGCGTGCATGCGCCGCTCAGACTGAAGTAAACATGGCCACTGTCACGTATTTCGCACGCGACGCCTCCGTGCAGATCGTCATTTCTCTTTCTAACCCTTAGGTTACGCTTAAATTAAAAAAAGATAGGTAGCATTATTGTTTACTTCACATTGTCTTATTCATTGTACTGTATGGAAGATTCGTATTTGCATTGAAATAAAAGCTATTATTATCCCGCGTATGAGAAAACTTAAATTGGTCGACAACAATTTGTTTTGGCGGGTTTGCGCCTGTGATGGCTTGAACTATTAATAAATAGACACGGCAACGTTTTTAATGAAGATTTTTTGAAAAATGTGACCTATATTAAAAAGCGGTTCAATTGATCCTGCTCGTTATTCTGAGTAAACTATTTCCAGGTTTTGCGCATTTAACGTTACACGTTGTATAATAGAGCACTGAATTTCGCAGACTTTTTGAGAGTTTCTGAATGTGTATCTTCACTCTTCTCCCCATCGGAAGCACTAGGAAGTCATGAAAGGCGTGGAAGGCGTTTTGAGGGACTGTCTTTTGTAATTTTGCCGTTCGAAAAGTGCTGATTGTCAGCCCTGTTTGAATAAATAACTTTGGTTTTGATTGAGTTTGTGGTTCTATCTAAAAACATGAATTTTGATTTATTTATTTGTTATGTTTGTTTCAGGTCTGTTCGCACGTTATTCGGTAAGGACGAGGCGTGCTATATCATGGACGCTAAGGTTCAAGGCAACATTGGCAGGTATCTCAATGTAAGTATAAACTACTCTGCCTTAAATACAGGGTTGGTTTTCAAAGACCAGCCAAATTTAAGTGTGTGGAACAGACCGTCAAACTGAACAACTTTTTCCATGGGACCAATGTCGTCATTGCGAAAAATTTAACAACTGTCCCGTAGAAAACTTCAATACCTTCTCGACCTAAACATAAGGGACAGCTGAATTTTGAATAAGTGCTTTTTTAATTTGTTCTTTTTTATTTTAATTTGCTCTGCTAACAGCTAGCTATTCTGTATAGATCTGTGGATAACGTCTTGAGTAGTGTATTTGTTACTTTTATTATAAGTTTCTATATTGTGTGCCTACTATATAGGGTGACTGGTAATTAGTGACCGATACTTAAACACATGATTCTACTCATCATTACAAACAACTTTTACTATCGGACCAAATCCGTCTGTTCCCTACATTTATGTTCGTACGAGTCGTCAAAATGTAGGGAACAGCTGATTTTTTTTCGTCAGTTCACTTTTTGTCCCATTATAAAACTTGTTTGTTGTCATGAGTAGAAGCATGTGTTTAAGTGGCAGGCCTGTTGGTCTAGCGGTCAGTGGCCCTGACTACTATACGCAAGGTCGTGGGTTCGATTCCCACACTGGACAAATGTTTGTGTGATGAGCACGATCATTTGTTCTTTGTCTGGGTGTAATTTATCTATAATATGTATGTATTTAGAAATATATTTGTATGTTTATCAGTTGTCTAGTACTCATAGCACAAGCTCTGCTTAGTTTGGGACTAGATGACGTTGTGTGAAAGTTGTGGAATATTATTATTATATTATTATTATTATTAAGTATCGGTCACTAATTACCAGTCACCCTATATAATATTTGTTATTCCTATGAAATAAAAAAAATAATCAATTATTTTCCAGCACTCCTGCTGCCCAAATGTCTTCGTACAGAACGTGTTCGTGGACACTCACGACCCTCGCTTCCCCTGGGTGGCGTTCTTCGCGCTCTCACATATCAAAGCAGGCACCGAGCTCACTTGGAACTACAACTATGACGTCGGTTCGGTTCCCGGGAAGATACTTTACTGTTACTGTGGAGCTCCTAACTGTAGGGGAAGGCTGTTGTAATTTTGTGAAATGAGGGTAGCTTAGTATTTCATAAAATGTTTTATTAAACTAATAAGATCCATTTTAGAAAGTATATTATGTGTCAAAATAAATTCCGATACTTGTACATGCATACTTAAACACACGCCTTCTTCGGATGGGCGTAAGCAGAAATTAAAGAACGCTACCTGCTACGGTCCTGACATACTCTTTTCGCTTCGTTTACGTTCGTACATCTAACCGCGGCGTCTTCGCGACGAGTTCGCCGCGCGCTCGCTGCGAACTTTTTCAGTCTACGATTGGTTTGGAGTTTGACATTTATAATGCCTAACAAATAATAAACTCAGTTCACATTTATTTTACCTCTGTGACAGCAGCAAACTATAAGCAACCTTATTGTAATGACAATAAAGTCTAACCGGCAGCAGGGGCGGTTAGATATGAAGTCTTTTAGTTTGTTTTCATTTTTATTTTTATTGTTTATTATTGTGAAAAAAAATATTTAAAAAGTGACAGTGTCTATTCACAGATTTTATAATGACACTTATTCAGGTAAAGGGTAATAAAACTATTCCTTCATTTCTTAAATTTAAAAAACAGATATTTTTTTTTTAGGTATTTTCTCTGTTTTATTTTGTGTGTGTGTGTGTGTGTGCACTCTACATTATGAGTTATGGTTGCTCGAAATGTATTTTTTTTTTAAAGATCACTGACTGTGACAGTGATGCGAAATCAGAGGTAAAATAAATGTGAAAGGACTGTAGGGCGTTAATACTGAGACACGATATTATTCGGACAGAACGCGACGTCCCGGTCGCCGATCGTGTGTCCACCGCGAACGAACTCTGCGGTTATGATAGACTAAAGAAAGAAACCGGGTGATCGGCAGTGTGTGGACAAGATCAGACGTGTTTTGTATTGCCGGCACATCGACCCGTCACAATCGGGCCGAGTTCTAGCGGTGGCGTCGAATTACTCGAAACTTCTGAGGCCGAAATGACGGCACTCGGTTGACGGACGTGCGGCCATAGTAAATGTATGTATCGTTACTTCGGCGCCGTCATCTCGTTCTCGGTGACGTCACTGTGACGGGGGCGGTGGACAAAGCCCTTAGTGACTATTTATCCTTATACAAGGTGTAACTTAAATAACGCACAACCTCTTAAGGGGTCATTGTACTCATCATTATGAACAACTTTTACTATGGGACCAAACCTGAAATCGCGAAAAAAAAAATCAGCTGTTCCCTACATTTATGTTCGCATAACTCGTCAAAATGTAGGGAACAGCTGATTTTTTTTTCGCGATTTCCGGTTTGGTCCCGTAGTAAAAGTTGTTCATAATGATGAGTACAATGACCCCTCAAGAGGTTGTGCGTTATTTAAGTTACACCTTGTATACTTTCTACAATAAAAATAGTGCTTTTGTAAAAGACTTGTAGGTTCTCGATGTGGCTAAAATAATAACACTTGTACATTTTCATACGATTTCTAACTAAAAATTATATTAAAAGATCTTATGCCATACGGTTTAAATATCTATTTTCCAAACTGTAATTGAAAAAGAAAATCATTTTTCTTCTTTAGGCGTGTTGAGCTATTTTTGGTAGGGGAAATAATCATCATCTGCCTAGCCTTTTCCCAACTATGTTGGAGTCGGCTTCCAGTCTAACCGAATGCAGCTGAATACCAGTATTTTACATGGAGCGACTGCCTATCTGACCTCCACAACCCAGTTACTGGGTAATACGAAACCCCTTGTTAAGACTGGATGTCAGACTTTCGGGCTTCTGACGACCCGTAACGACTGTCAAAAATCCACGAATGACAGCCGGGAACAACGGCCTAACGTGCATTCCGAGGCATGGAGTGGTCTTGGTATGTAAAGATGGTCACCCATCCACGGACCAACCGAGGCAAGCGTAGCTTAACCTGATCGATCGACCTGTGCGGCTGTTATGACTTAGCCACAAGCCCCTCTGAATATTTTTTTTTTTATGGGCCTTAGTTGCCTGAAATACTTAAAGGAATAAATAAATAAATACAATAATGTGCAATATAATTTTGTGAATTGTGAACTGTGTGTTAGAATATAACATTTATAATTATGATTCGTGATTAAATATTTAGGAACACTAATAACGAAGTAATAAAATATAATTTTGAAATACAAAATCTGTCTAGCACTATCTACTACCCCACCCCAACCTAACCATGTCTCTGCCTGTGTTGGGGTCGGCTTACAGTCTAACCGGATGCAGCTGATACGTGTTTTACATGGAGCGACTGCCTATCTGACCTCCACAACCCTGTTACTGGGTAACACGATACCCCTTGGTATGACTGATTTTGCATTACAAAATATACAACATTATTTTTAGTATATTCCAAACCTGAATATAGTTTGTTCAGAATAAGTAACTGAATCGATTCCAATAATTTTTACACCATCTTATATTTTGTCCCAAAAATATTTTAAAAAGGTAACAAGTCGGACACCGAGCGACACTAAGTACATATCCGCAATCATATGCGCACAACACAGGTCACAGCCGGTCGGCCGGCGGCGCGTGTTAAGTGGTAACCAACTTTTTGTACGGACATCCAGGTAACATAACAAGCTTATAACTTTGTGATTTTTCATGATACAGTTTTGAAATTTTGTACATAGATTCTTTACATAAAATTACTGGACACGTGTTTCGGGTTTCGCATATACTAAAAATAATGTTTTATATCATAAAATTTGAAATAAATGTTAAATCAAATTGAATTATAATCTTGAATAACAGTTTCATGTTGTTTACTGATAAAATCTTAGTAGCCCTAAGCGCAATAGTGACGCACAAATGAAACAAAAAATAAAACTTGTTATACAATTTTTTTTAACCGTTTGTGTTAATTTAACGCAAAAAAACATATAGGTAGAAAAATATTGGTTCCTATCTCAGGAATTCTTAGTTAAATAAATATTAGAAGCTTTAGTTAAGGAAATGCACAAGTAGCGTGAATTTAATTACTAGCTTGTCACTGAAATAAAACAATATGTATTCGTTCAGCGGGACTTGTAAAAGCATCGCTGATCCCATGGGCGATTTTCTGTCGCACTGGATATTTCCCTTCAATCCCTCTCGGCGCTCGGCAGTGCGATTAAAGCCGAATGTGCGAAAAAAATCGACCGTGGGCTTTTGTGTCTAAAATTCAATATGGTGTCAATCTATAATAAGTGTCTAAATGTAAGCCAATTGTTTTAAAATAGCCGGGGAAAATAATTGTTTATCAAATTACTCCTAACTTAAATTTTCCGTGGCATATTCTATTCACAATGTATGAAGAAGCTATAACACGGCAATGTTTTTTGTTTTAATTTTTTACCTAAAAAATTTAAGCTTTTTATAATATTGTTATGTCGATAACAATATTATAAAAAGCTTAAATTTTTTTAATTAAAATAACCGATACACAAAGACGGTACTACCAGTCGTGACGTCACGTCTATGTAACTTCATACTAGCACCGTACGTTGCCCGTATCGCGCGACAAGGGCGGGAATAATCCCTTCCAAAAACTTTTAAAGCGTGTAGCTTCTCCATATTTCCATCGATTTTACAGATTTTTTCGATTATCTCATTTTTTGATGCCTTCTTCGAAAATTTCTAATATCACCCATCATACCTTCTGACGTAGTGTATCAATTTGGTAAACAATTAATTTCCCGGGACTATAAACTATACTCAAGTTAAATGCTGGTTGATGTCAAATTCAAGTAATATTTTCGAATCGTAGTCAGTGTTAGTTCATAAGATTAATTTCTTGTAAATATTCTTCGTTTTTATCAGTAATATAATAAGTACATAAAGAGTGTTTGTGTTTAAATGTTTTGTTTTGATAATTCCCACATTTACACGGGCTGCACCCTAATTGCGTAACACACTATCTATAACAATTTTTTTTTTGACGGCTCGCTTGGCGCAGTGGTTAAGCGTTGACTGCTGCGCTGCGTGTCGCGGGTTCGATTCCTGCACGGAACAAATATTTGTATGACCTACAAGTAGTTGTTCCGGGTCTGGCTGTTTGTGAATGTGACTTTAAATGTTTGTAAACGCACCCACAATACAGGAGAAATTCCTAGTGTGAGGCAACGTTTTTTATTAAAAAAAAAAAAATTCAATCATTTTGAAAGATATTGCTAATCCATTGCTACATATGTTCGAAAAATAAATAAATGTTTCACCAATCATACTTCACGCATCACCAGAGCGACGGATCGGCGTGACTTTTTGTATACTGTTTATGGACTGTAGGTTACTTTGTATGCAGGCGAAATCCCCCGCACGAGGCGAACCCACGAGCAAAACAACTCTGGCGACTCCAAGGAAAAATCGGAGTCCGATTGCGATCCCGATCACTTTTGTTGTCCATCGTCGTCTGTCAAGACCCTTTCGTTTTTAAACATGTTAGAATTTTGTAAGGTAAAAAATGAAAAACATTGTTCATTAAAATACTATTTCATTATTTATTCCATTGGGTTGGTCAAAAATCATTACAATCCAGGCATAATATAAGCTATGTTGTGCAGTGTGTCTTGTAGCAGACGAGACGGCGGCGCGATGGCGGGTATTGCCCGACACACACTCAGGAGCGGAGCGAGCGAGCAGAGCAATGTGTCCAGTAGTACTGACACTGAGCCTGAGACTGCGATTTGGCCCTGTAGGAGGAAATCATTAAATCAGTCATGATTGTAAAACCTTTCGCTATAGTTTTTTTGTAATATGGGGAATAGAATACAAAAAACAATCTCCAAAGCTGCTTACATAAGAGTACAATTTTAAAGAGAGATCGTTAATGATTACTCGTAATGCAATCGATTCGGTATTAGATTATCATAGTTTTAACCTTTTGACCGCCACGGACGGCTATAGCCGACAAACGAAAACGTGCCAAACACGCCACCGACGTCTACAGCCGTCAAGAAAACGACATTTTTTAAGTACAAAATAAATATACTAAATTAGAAAAGATTTATTTTGTACTTAAAAAATGTCGTTTTCTTGACGGCTGTAGACGCCGGTGGCGTGTTTGGCACGTTTTCGTTTGTCGGCTATAGCCGTCCGTGGCGGTCAAAACGTTAATTAGAAATAACCTATTTTTTTTTTATTAAAACTACGATATCTATAATGTAAGTAATCTGTTATCCGTATTCTGTTAAAATAAGTTAGGGCTCTTTCCGATCCCAGTTTTTGCAGGATCCCGTTTAGTAGTGTACGTGTTTAAATAAATATACAACGTGTAACGTTAAATGCGCAAAACCTGAAAATAGTTTGATCAGAATAACGAGCAGAATTAATTGAACCACTTTTTAATATAGGTCACATTTTTCAAAAAATCTTCATTAAAAACGTTGCCGTGTCTATTTATTAGTAGGTCAAGCAAGCCAATGTCAGCGCGGCGCAGCGGCCCGGTGACGACTCCTCCCTCGATAAAGCGTCGTCGCAGACGCAAGAAACGATCAGAATGGCCAGTAAAACTAAAACAGCACATAAAACCTTTACAATTTTTTTAATGCTTATTTCCTCTCTGAAATAGGTCAATTGAATTAAAAATCAGTTGGGGTGTCTGAGGTTTTGCGCATTTAACGTTACACGTTGTATATATGTATATATTCACACAAGCATTCTGTTTGCCGGGTACTGCAAACAGGATGCTTGTGTGAATATAATTATACATTATTTTTAGTATATGGGAAACCCGAAACTCGTGTCTAGTATTTTTATGTAAGGAATCTATGTACAAAATTTCAAAACTATCATGAAAAATCACGTAGTTATAAGCTTGGTATGTTACCTGATTGTCCGTACAAAAAGTTGGTTACCATTTAACACGCGCCGCCCGCCGACCGGCTGGGACCTGTGTTGTGCGCATAAATGATTGCGGATATGTACTTAGTGTCGCTCGGTGTCCAACTTGTTACCATTTTTAAATATTTTTGGGACAAAATATAACATGGTGTAAAAATTACTGGAATCGATTCAGTTACTTATTCTGCACAAACTATATTCAGGTTTGCAATATACTAAAAATAATTTGTATATTTAAACACGTACACTACTAAAACTGCAAAAAACTGGATCTTGCCATGGTAAAGAGCCCTCAGCTAGGATACAAAATGGGCCCGGTGCAGGTTGGTGGATATCACATGTTTTTAAATGTTGGCTTTTGAAATAACTCTACTCTCTTCTGATTATGGCCAGACTTACCTCATGCTCCTTCAGTCTCTCTCCTATTATAGCGAGACTCTCTCCCAACAGACGCAGATGTGCGGCCACTTCAACTGCTCCACAACCAGTTACACGATACATTCCAGCGCTGGTTGCTGCTGAACTTGATACGGGCTGTAGAAGGGAAAGATGGATTGGCGGTAATATAATGTCTATATAGGGGGACTGGTAATTAGTGATCGATACTTAAACACATGATTCTACTCATGACAACAAACAACTTTTACTATGGGACCAAACCTGAAATCGCGAAAAAGAAAATCAGCTGTTCCCTACATTTATGTTCGTACAAGTCGTCAAAATGTAGGGAACAGCAGATTTTTTTTTTGAGTGAGGGACTCCTCGCGAGGTTTCCTTGTAAGGCAAAAAGGCAAAGACGACCCCCCCCCCCCCCCCCCCCTCGTAGTGCTTACGTAATATTTGAATGGCCCCTAGGTTCATTACTTTTTATCCCGATATTCCCACGGAATCGGAACTTACGCGGGTGAAACCGCAGGTGCAACTAGTAATAGATATACAGGGTCCCATTAAAATAGATGGACAAATTTTAACACAGCGCTCAGTACGTCTAACCAAAGATATCCAAGCAAAAATTTCACTGATTTTATATTGACCTAAAATAATAAATTGTCGGCACATTAGTGTATTTTCGTTACCTGTAAGTATCTAATGCGTTTTTTCTCATATATTTCTTCACCACTTTCCTTATTTTGTTGGTCTGAATGATTTCTAAAAGTTTGTCCATCTATTTTAATGGGACCTTATAGATAAAGCAACTTACCACTAAGGCCTGCGTGGGCGGTGTGAGTGGCGCGGGCTGCGGCTTAGGAGGGACGCGGGGCGGGCGACCCGGTCCGACCGACGTCAGTGGACGAGCTGAAACACAAAAAAAATTGGAAAATCCAAAAGTGCGACTCATAATTGTTTTTTTTTTTTAATTATAATTAAATTATTTTGAATAAAAGAGCCATTTCCAATAGGGTTCCTCCTATGGGTGAAACGAATCTATTAAAAAAAAATGACTCGATTAATTGATTTTTTCGCAAGCTACAGTGTTTTCAGAACTCACACTTGATTGACGGGAAAATTAAAAAAATATATTTTGATGTTTTTTCGTTTTCTACTGCATTAAATCAATTTTTAAAAAGTACAGAAATGATCATGAATTTAGTTTATCTTGCTGGCCACTAGCAGCGTCTTAATTTTGAAGCTGAACAATACCTCAATATTTAGGTCACCGTTTAAAACATAAGAGTTAAAATAATAAACTTTTGTATTATTACATCATAAAATGATGAAAAGCATGTAACAACTTTTGTATTATCCTAACTAATATTATAAATGCGAAAGTAAGTTTGTTTGTTACCTTTTCACGCCTAAACCACTGAACTGATCATCCTGAAATTTAGCATATACGTTGTCAGGTGTACAGAAACGGACATAAACCTTATCCCCCAAAAAAAAGTGCTGTTCCCGAGGAAAACAACAATAACGTTATTATGATAATAGATGGCGCCACGTGTCTTTCGAATCATGACTGAATTATACTTTATAGATTTTTTTTTTTAATTGAAGCCACATTTTGTGAGTCTAGTGTCGATAGACCAGTTTTTCATCCTCCTAACTATTATATTATAGACAAGGGCAAACATTGCAGGTATCAGGGGTGCATTTGGGAAAGCCATGTTTTTCCCATGGCCAGCTATATGTAGCATGTTCGCGTGTGGCCAATACCCAGAATTTGTACGAATTAGCGCCAAATAGAAGGACATACAACATTGTGCATAGGATCGTCCTAGAATAATGTTCCGTTCTGAGCCCATGAATGCAACGGCCAAACAACAAGCAGAGTACAACCTGAATTGACTGTCAAATTCTAAATTAACGCGAGCGAAGCCGCGGGCAAAAGCTAGTTTAATTATAAAACGATGAAAAGCTGTGTAAAAAAAAGTTTGAGTTAATTTAGAATAGGTAATATGGGCTGGTGTCCGTCCGCAACTTCACGTCAATGCGCGAATTTGCGTACAAAACTAAAAATCTCAAAAACAAATATCTTATCGAAATGAATTTAGAATAATTTCGATACAAATATGTTGAAGTAGCAATTTTATTTGAACTCCTACTCACTTGGGTTAGAAATAATGATCTTGTTAGCAGTAGATTGGTTGCTTTGCTCCTTCTGCATCGCAAAGCGCTTCGCTTTACGCTTCCATAGATAGCGTTCATTGTAGTTCACCTGGTAACAGAAATATATCATGGTTAATTCGATTTTGATGTGTCGTAATAGCATAGATATTAAAGTAGAATCTGCTTCTAGATAATCCAGGTTCGAATTTGCCAAGTGAGAGGCAGTATATAGGCCATATTTTGATAGGGATATCGAGACGTGAGACTAAGCGGACGTGCATCTTTTTGTTGATTGTAAAGAAATTAATTAAATAAATACGAATAATGCTATGGCAATAATTTGTGGAGTCAGACTTATTGAGTGAAATGTTGAGTGTTGACTATTAACTAATTTTTTTCGTTGTGAAAGATGAACTGAATAGTTTTATAGACAATCAGCGTTTTCTGTGTTAGTATTATGTCTAACCCAGGAGAAAGCCCGTTCGGCCGCAGCCAATTGCTACGTCGAAGTCCCCCACCGACGCCATCGCCTGCTGATCAAAACCAGACAAGAGAACCAGCGCCGCCTGCAGCCTCGGAGAACGAATTACCAGCCGAATGCGTCTCTACATCGGAGATTCAGAGATGGATTGGTTCCATCGACACAATTTTGAGCGAAGTTTGCTCGATTGTGGCGGAGGGAAAAATGAATTCCGAACAGAAACTGCGTGTTACCAATCTCTGTCGAAAAGTCTCGCATGGGTCGTCTCAGATGGCCGTGCTGTACCAATCCCTAAAGCAGAAGACTATCCAGGCGCACACCACCATCCAGCACCTTCAAGTGCAGCAGAATGTTGCGGAATCTCTTTGCCAATTCAAAGAAGTTATGGACACTAAAATGAGCCGAACCGAACCAGAAGGTGCCTCCTATGCCAACATGGTAAAGAAAGGCGCTGATAAATTTATTCGCCCAGCAAATCTCAGTTCTATTGCTATTTATCCAAGTGATAAAACGAAAACCAGTGACGACACCAAGTCGTTGGTACAGAAGATTATCTCGCCTGAGGAATTAAAACTGCATGTTCGCGGATTAAGGAAAATTAGAAACGGAGGCGTTATTATTAGGACGGATAACAAAGGCGACATTGATAAATTAAAAAACTCACAAAAGCTAGTGTCCTCAGGCCTAACAGTTGAAGAACCATCTAAACGCCGCCCTAGGATTGCCGTTATTGGTGTCCCGGTAGCCCTTACTGAAAAAGAGGTATTTGACTGCATTTATGTACAAAACCTTGCAGATAAATTGCCGAATACCAATAATGAGTCCTTTTTAAAAAGTGTAAAATTGAGCCATAAGTCAGGAAAGAAAGATCGTCCTACTTGCAATTATATATTGGAAGTTCCTGCCAATATCAGGAAAATTATGATGGACCAAGGCCGAATTTTCATAAATTGGACATCATGTCCAGTGAAAGATTTCACTATTGTGACCAGGTGCTTTAACTGCCAGCAGTTCGGACACGCAGCCAAATTTTGCAGAGAAACTGGCCCTACTTGCAACCTCTGTGGGGAAACGGGGCATTCTTTCAAAGAATGCACTAATAAAGGTTCTCCGCCTCAATGTGCGACCTGCAAACGTTTCAAGAGGAAAAATGATCATCCGACTGGAGATACAAACTGCCCAGCACGTAAATATGCAGAAGACAATTATATTAATTCCATTGACTATGAAGGCGCCTAGGAGCGCCGTCGAATCCTTTGTTAATTAAGCACATAAACAGTAGGTTAGCTTCCACATTCATTTTGGTTTATGGCCAATCAGCTAATCTGTGATCTAGATAGTTTTTCCGTGTCTGAAGCTTTAACCTGTAATGTTGAGGAGTGCAAAAATATAGTCTATTCCGGGGACAAAACATTGACGTTACTTACACAAAATATACGCAGTATAACCCGAAATTATAACGGTTTCCAAGTTTTGCTACAAAATCTTGACATTTGCTGTGACATTATCGTCCTGACAGAATGTTGGCTGTCCAAACAAACGACCATTGTACCATCTCTCGATGGCTATAATCTTCACAAAAGCGATAGAACATTCAATCAGAATGATGGCATAGTTGTTTATATTAAAAATAGTATAAGAGCAGTAGTAGAAGAACCTCATTTTCTAGACTGCAACTGTTTAGTAATTAAAATTGTTCCCGATACAGTAATTATAGCTATTTATAGACCTCCATCCCAAAGTATTGACGGGTTTTTAGATTCACTTAACTCTAATTTAGAAAAATTATCGTCATTTAAAAATATCGTACTGATAGGTGACATCAACATAAATATTGGTGCCGAGAAAATCGATACTCATTCACATAATTACCTGAACATTTGCTCATTTCATGGACTTTTACCAGCTCATTATCACCCAACCCACCAGAGTGGCTCTTGTCTAGACCATATCCTTATAAAATCAAAAAGTACATCCAAAACATTGGTTACTAATTCGTCACTAACCGACCATCAAGCTGTTTTACTAACATTACAAACACCTTCACCTAGAAAAAACTGCATGCGCAGCTATACTAAACTCAATATGACGAGTCTTGAAAATGACTTACGCGGTATTAATTTTGACCCCGTTTACAATTCACATAATCCAAACGTTTCTCTACAATACTTTGTCGATTTGTTACAATCTGCGATAAGGAAAAATACATTTACTAAAGTAATACCTAGAAAGTATAGTAACATTAAACCATGGATTTCGCCCGGACTTGTTCGCTGTATCAGACATAGAGATAAACTTCACCAACAATCGAAAAATGCACCGGACAATGAACTACTTTCAGTTGTTTACAAACGATATAGGAATTTCTGTAATAATCTGTTAAAAAAGCTAAAAAAACAATATGATAAAAGTCAACTACAGAAAGCAGGGAAAAACAATAAACTTATATGGAAATTCATAAAAACTAATACATTTAGGTCGAAAAATATTGAACCTGCGCTTGATCTTTTATCTACTGAGCTTAGCCCAACCGAAGCAGTAAATAAAGCTAACAGCTTTTTTATTAACGTCGGAAAAAACTTAGCAGAGATAACTATATCATATAATAGATGTTTTTCTATTCAAAGCCAAACTAAGACTTATGCAACCCGAAACTCTTTTGTCTTATTAGATACGGATGTTAATGAGGTAGTTAGTATAATAGATGGGTTAAAGGAAATCTGTGCCGTAGGATGTGATGACATACCTAATAGCATACTTAAAAGATTTAAATACGTCATTGCCCCTCCCTTGACTCACATCCTTCAATTATGCTTAACAAAAGGTATATTTCCTAAATTACTTAAGAAAGCTTTAGTCACTCCTGTGTTTAAAACAGGAAACAAAAATTGTGTAAGTAACTATAGACCAATATCAGTTTTAACGGGCCTCTCAAAGATTTTTGAAAAAATTATAAACAGTAGATTAGTAAATTATCTTGAAAGTAATAAATTACTCTCTGATCATCAATTTGGTTTTAGGCCTAAAAGATCAACAAGCCAGGCTGTTCACCGGCTGATAAATGGTATAACCACCAACCTGGATAACGGCATGCACACCATAGGGATATTTTTAGACCTGGCCAAGGCTTTTGATACAATTTCTTGTCCTTTGCTCTTATACAAGCTTGAAAGGTTGGGAATTCGGGGAGTACAATTACAACTTTTATCTGATTACCTCAGCGACCGCCATCAGTGTGTAAAAATAGGTCAGTATATGAGTTCCGATCTTAAGAATAGCTTCTATGGAATCCCACAAGGCAGTATTTTGGGCCCTACTTTATTTTTAATTTATATAAATGACCTATGCAATTTGACACTTCAAAAGGGTGCAATTGTGTCATATGCGGATGACACAGCTCTACTGTTCACAGCTAAAACAAAAACTGAGGTCTATGAGGTAGCACAGAATGGCTTTAATACTGTGTCTAATTGGCTTCATGAAAATCTCTTAACATTAAATACAGATAAAACCAAGTACCTATTATTTACAATGAGAAACACTAATCCAACGCTTACTAACCTAAACATCCAAGCGCATAACAATTGTAATTTACATTATGCTGACATTGCATGCACTTGTCCCACTTTAGCTAAAACCGACCATATCAAATATCTAGGCGTCACGATTGACACAAATCTGAATTTCCGCAAACATATAGATTTATTATGCAATAGAGTGCGTAAACTAATATACATTTTTAAAAATTTACGTAACATAGCCGACTTTAAACTAATTAAGCAAGTTTATTTGGCTTTGTGTCAATCTATTATTACCTACTGCATAACGTCCTGGGGTGGTGCCGCTAAATCAATTTTACTGCACCTAGAACGTGCTCAAAGAGCAGTTCTAAAGGTTGCTACTTTTCGTCCATTCAGATTTCCTACACACCAGCTTTACACGGCTTGTGAGGTGCTAACAATACGTCAATTATTTGTTTTGAATGTAGTTTTACTCCAACACACTGAGCTTGATTTTAAGCCAGTACCTTCAGATAGGAGAAGAAAAGATTTGGTTTGTGCTAACTCTCAGACTAAACACGCTTTCGCTAATCGATTTTACTTCTTTTTAGGACCCTACTTGTATAATCAGCTCAACAGAGTGCTAAAGATTTATAGTTTAACATATAATAGGTGTAATTTACTAGTACAGGAATATTTGGGAAAACTCAATTACTCAGACACGGAAAAACTGCTGGAAATTATAAAATAAGCTTAATATTAGTCTTTACCTTATCTACTGTCATATTATTCGTTAATTTATTTAAACATATTATATCTTACAAAAATTTTAGTTTTAGAATGATTACTATTTTAGTCATTATATTCTTTTTAATTTAGCTTCAAATAAATTTATTGTTGTCTTGTTTTTAAATGTTTGTTGTAAAGTGATGGCCTGAAACACAGGTTTTCATAAACCTAGATCAGGCAGGTCGCTACATTACAGTTAGAATTAAATTTAACCTCGCATGTAATTAATGCGAATCTTTATCTTTTACTTCATTCTTGAATAAATTTTATTATTATTATTATTATTATTATTATAGAAATATAAAAACAGAAGTGGCAAGTGGGCGTGTCTGTGTCCACGCGTATGAACAAAATGCTCATGTAATAGGAAAATGGCTGTCTCCACGCACTAGTACGCTTTCGACCGTCAACCGTGATCGTGCCAAAATATAAGAATATCGTGTTGTTCAATGGTTTCTTGTAAAAACCGAAGCCGAGACAAAAACTATGTTAGTCATGGAATCACTTAAAATTTTGTAAGTGCAATTATTAGGGTTCCGTACCCAAAGGATAAAAAGGAACCCTATTAGTGTATTTGTTGTTATAGCGGCAACAGAAGTACATCATCTGTGAAAATTTCAACTGTCTAACTATCACGGTTCATGAGATACAGCCTGGTGACAGACGGACGGACGGACAACGGAGCGGGAGTAATAGGGTTCCTTTTTACCCTTTGGGTACGGAACCCTAAAAAAGAGGGAGATAGTATGTGTGTATGTGCGTATTTTGTATTATACAGGTTGATTTTCTCTGCCGTAAGGGAAATACATAAATAGTACTTACATTAGACCACATCTCTCCCAGCCGTTTGGAGATCGCGGAGAAGTCCATATCGGGATGTTTGCGCAGGAGTTCATTGCGCGCCTCTTTAGCCCACATCATATAGGCAGTGATGCGAGTCTTACCTAAGATGGAGAAATCAAATTAGTCTTATCAAGGCCTATCGTTTTACACAGTAACGGTTGTGGAGGTGATACTGTCTCATAAGTAATGTCGGATTGATCATGTAATGAAACGAACGCATCCTTATTTGTACAGACTAGACGCCAGCACATCAAGCTACAACAATCTGTCAAATTTCTTTAATAGATTTTCAACTTTGTTACTATAGCATAAGGTTCAAAGTTGATTGGGAAAATTTTACAGTATCGGGTAGCTTGGTTTGCTGGCGTCTGTACGTATTTATCCAATTGCAATATGTCATTATCTAAATGAAAATCATTTAGACAGTAGAATACGATGGACTATACTTTGAATGCTAAGGATTATATTTAATATTGTAAATGTAATTTTATACAAACAACCAGCATTATTTATGAGACACACACAGACTGGAAGCGGACCCCAACATAGTGGGGAAAAGGCTCGTCAGATGATTCTATACTAATATTTGAGTGGCCCGTGATTTAGTAGTGACTGTTCTAAAAGCATCTGATGAAAGTGTAAACAAACTCTGTTCAGGTTAAGGGAGGGCGCCCACGATCGGTGGTTTCCTTCTGCGAAACAGTCGTCTCGCAGAAGGAGGCTGCGGAAAGGGAGAGGGAGATCTCGTCCCCTCACCCTGCCCGCAGCAGGCGCACCGGGCGTCGGCGGAGGGCGGATAACGCCCTCTTCCAGCCCCCCTAAATGGGTCCAGGGGCGACGCAGGTGCTCTCGGGGCATGGTTGCTTCGGGAAGTACCTGTGTCGCATAAACAGGGAGCCGGACGCCCGGTGTCACCACTGCGTCGACTGCCGGGAGGACACGGCGCGGCACACGCTGGCAGAGTGTGCCGCTTGGGAGGAGCCGCGCCGTGCCCTCATCTCAGGAGTAGGCAGGGACCTATCGCTGCCGGCCGTGGTCGAGTCTATGGTCGGCAGCGAGGAGTCCTGGGACGCGGTGGTTTCCTTCTGCGAAACAGTCGTCTCGCAGAAGGAGGCTGCGGAAAGGGAGAGGGAGATCTCGTCCCCTCACCCGGCCCGCAGCAGGCGCACCGGGCGTCGGCGGAGGGCGGATAACGCCCTCTTCCAGCCCCCCTAAATGGGTCCAGGGGCGACGGACTTGGGGACGTCCGTCGCCCCCCACACATCAGGACCCGAGGCGGCGGCGCGTAGTGTTCCACGCGCGCCCCTCTTAGACGTCGCGGGGGGAGTTTAACACCTCACTCCCCCCCCTGACACGAGGAGGCCCGCAGGCGCGTGCCAGCACCAGCCGGGGGTTGCGGAAGTATCGTTCGTTCCCGCGACCCCCGGCGTAGGTGAGAGAGGGAACACCGGGGTGGTTTTTAGTCAGTAAGAGTCTGACAGACCCCGCCGCCCGCCCCAGGGCAGCGGACATCCATGAGGATTTTCCAACCCGAAACAAAAAAAAAAAAAAAAAAAAGGGCGCCCACGATCAACTTTTGTCTCCGCAACTAATTTATCTCTCACATCAAGTATATGGGTTTGTATGAAAATGCGCGCAAATAGCGACGCGACAGCTGGGAGACATTTTTGTCCGCGGGTTTGGACGCAACTGTCGCCCGTCTATTGGGAGCAATGCAAGTGCGCGGACGGCGAAAAACAGTTACCGGCCAGCCAGTAAAAATTTTACAAAAAAAGTAGCGTTGCTGTCGCACCCGTGTGCGCATCGTCCAAATCTCGTCGAGGAGACAGAGACAAAAAAAAAGCGGACAAGTGCGAGTCGGACTCGCCCATGAAGGATTCCGTAGCAGCAAGTAAAATTATACAGGGTGCCATGCCAGGGTAACGCTTCTGAAAACGAAGGCAGGTGATAGAGCCAGTGATTCTCGATACGATATACCATCAAAAAAACTGAAAAAAAAATGAACAATTTTACTTTTCAGTTTTTTTTGCCACAAGGCTGATATTATTTTCTCAATTAGATGTTGGTCCCATGGAGAAATTTGTTCTGTTTGATGATTTGTATCACACCCTTAAATATGACCACACCTTTCTGATACACCCTGTATATATACAACGTGTAACGTTCAATGCGCAAAACCTGAAAATAGTTTGATCAGAATAACGAGCAGAAATAATTGAACCACTTTTTAATATAGGTCACATTTTTCAAAAAATCTTCATTAAAAACGTTGCTGTGTCTATTTATTAATAGGTCAAGCAAGCCAATGTCAGCGCGGCGCAGCGGCCCGGTGACGACTCCTCCCTCGATAAAGCGTCGTCGCAGACGCAAGAAACGATCAGAATGGCCAGTAAAACTAAAACAGCACATAAAACCTTTACAATTTTTTAATGACTTATTTTCTCTCTGAAATAGGTCAATTGAATTAAAAATCAGTTGGGGTGTCTGAGGTTTTGCGCATTTAACGTTATACGTTGTATATATACAGCGTGTAACGGAAGGGGGGTATCAACCCTGAAGGAGGTGAATGTGCTCATGAAACTCAACAACTTTCCCCAAAGAACATAGGTCGAAATATGAAAAAAAAATTTGGCCCTCCCTTACAAAACTGACTACCAGCTGATTGATTTACTATGGGAGGGCCAAATTTTTTTTTCATACTTCGGCCTATGTTCTTTGGGGAAGGTTGTTGAGTTTCATGAGCACATTCACCTCCTTCAGGGTTGATACCCCCCTTCCGTTACACGCTGTATATATGTATATTTATTTAATTTTTACCTTTATCCTTCCTCTGGGCCTTAGCTCTGCCAACAACTCGTCCATCTTTAACAATGAGTTTTTTCTTGCTGCTCTTTTCCATCATATACAGGGAGTTAGCGGGAGTCCGGGTGGAACCGTCGTCAGACGCTGAGCTGTCCGATTCCATGCTGCAATTTTGTGGCTCTCCACTTTTAGACAATGAGGAGAGGTTTTAGTGGTATACAGGCAAATAAAAAACCTTGAAGGAATGGAAAATAAGGCGTCATGTTTCAGAGATAATTATTAACATTCAAAGTTGAACACATTTGTTTTTTTTATTGTGTGTGCGTTTACGAACATTTAAACTCACATACACAAACATCCAGACCCGGAACAACTACTTGTAGGTCATACAAATATTTGTTCCGTGCGGGAATCTAACCCGCGACACGCAGCGCAGCAGTTAATCGCTTAACCAGTGCGCCAACCGTGCCGTCAAATGACATCCATATTTTTTGAACTTGCTTACATCTTGATGCTGGATGTTTTAATTTTCAGTGATCATTTCAAACATCTAAGCAACACGATGTACGCAAGTTTGGCCTTATTATATTTTCCGTTTGCATTGATATCAGCTATCGATTTATAGGTTACATGCGTGGCCGCCATTTCGAAAAAAAAAAAAAAAAAAAACAAAATGGTGCGACAGTAGGTATGGCAGGCTCCAAATAAAACCTTCAATCCCATTTAAAAAGTATGTGTTCGATTGTGTGAAGGTTTTGAGTATGAGAGTTGCAATATTTTAGCTAAGTTACTTATCCGATTCATATACAGTACTTTTTGAGATTATCTTAGATTTCACTGACATTGGTGGAGACTCTAAACACCAAATGAGAAACAGACTTTCTTTCACAAACTGAAGGATTTAAAAAAAAAAAACCGAATCCATTGCTTCACGTATGAAAAAACTTCTCTGATCAACAACATATAATGAAATGAATGTTGTTGAACCGTCAAAATAAAAGGCATTCTAATTGAAAGTCATCTGCCTAGCCTTTTCCCAACTATGTTGGGGTTGGCTACCAAGTATGTTGGAGGGGCCTGTGGCTAAATAATAACAGCCACACAGGTCGATCGGTCAGGTTAAGCTAAGCCGACCCTAACATAGTTGGGAAAAGGCTAGGCAGATGATGATGTTGGGGTTGGCTTCCAATGTAACCGAATACAGCTGAATACCAGTATTTTACATAGAGCAACTGCCTCCACAACCCAGTTACTGGAATATACAATAAGGGGTATTGTTGTATTGTTAGACTGGTTGTCACACTTTCGGGCTTCTGACTAGCCGTGACAACTGTCAAAGATCTGCGAATGACAGCCGGGACCAATGCCTTAGACCTAGACAATCCGTACACAAAATATGCGCATTGACATGGAGTTGTGGACACTAGCTCGAATTACCCATTACCTAAGTCCCGACAATATCTTGGTTGGATCATGTGAGGACCATGTAAGTTGCCTACAAACTCCTGACCCTACAAAGGCCTGCCACAGCAGTACTACTACTTTGATAGAGTAATAACACATTTTCTTCTAAAAATATTTCTTAGCTCGGCCACTGTATAGGACCAAAAGATCCTGTTAAAAAAAATAAGATGTTCGATTGTTATTCTCTCATAATCAAATCATATGAAATCTTTTCAAACCGAACAGACAGCTGTGCTGCAGGAGAGTTTGTTAGGCCTTCTTCACAGTGAAAGCACTAGGGAGTAGTGAAGGGTGGGCATTTTGGCGATCGTCTTATAAGAAAAGACTTACAAGAAAAGTGCTGATTCTCAGCCTAATTTGAATAAATGACTTCTGATTTTATTTATAGTTAACCTTGTGAAATTACCTGTCAGCATTTTCTCCAGGATTATCATAGTAATCGGATTCACTGCCTGATGCAGTGCCTGCCTCTTCCACCTGCCGAGACGGAGCGCTCTCCTGCGGCTGAAATTCCGGAGTTTCTTCCGGCCTAAACCCAACATAGGTTTTCACAGGCGTCTGGCGACGGAACCTAGTCTCAATATCATCTGGGGACTCAAAGTCCATCAATTTAGAACTTTTCTTCCTCACACGCCCGCTACGGGATATTCCAGTCACTTCCAAATCTGAAAATTTCGACAAAATTTGTCAATTTTGGGGGGAATTCGTAGCGTCGTGAATAGCAGGTTGTGTGTTGTTGTATTACTAATTACTGGTTTTGATAGTGACCTTCTTGCATTTTGAGTGCAAAAGTTAGTTATGAGGGTTATTTGCACTATTTTCGTCTTATTACGACGATAAAAATGCAATTTGCAAATTGTTTGACAGGAACTTTTTATTTTGACATATCGGGTTGCAACGGTTGCGACCATTTGTCTACATTCAGCCTATATAGAATTGTTCAAATATTTGGCCTTTAAGCCAATGATACCATCGTAAAATATTTGTCTCCCAGAATAAAATATAAATGTGACCTATTGCCAGACTGCTTTTCTTTTTTGCGGTTTTAGCTTTTAATCATTTATGTATCATAAATAGTATTGAATTGTATAATTGATCTTACCGGAAAATTGATAGAATAGGAATAAGGCCAAATAAAACAAATCGCATACAATAATCACATTTATTTCAGTAACACTGTCTTATCAAAAATGTACAGACGCCAGCACATCAAGCTACCCGAAACTGTCAGATTTTCCCAATCAACTTTGAACCTTATGTCTTAGCGATAAAGTTGAAAATCTATTAATGAAATCTGACAGATTGTAGTAGCTTGATGTGCTGGCGTCTGTACATACATACATATTGGAATATTTCGTTACTTTAAAACAATGCATAAGACTGCAAAGTCTTCTAAAACTGGATGCTGGATGACTAAATAATCTGATTTCAATTATAAAAACCTCAAACAACGCTTAGTAATTGAGGCGTTACCATTACACACCTTTATCTTTGTAGTTGGTTAACATGGTAGTAGGAACTACAATTTCAACTGTATTGCATGTATAAAAAACTTTGAGAATACATCATTTGTGTATGCCATCATTTTGGTATAACCAACAACAAAATCTAAGTTAAAACCCATCTATATGTTCCACTGAAAGACTTGTATCTATGGTCATGAAAAAATTATTAAAAAAAAAAACCAACAACAAAAATATTTTAACAACGAGACGATTAGGTGCTGAAAGACACAAATAAATACACATACAATAAATTAACCTTTTGTTAGGACCTCGAGAATTTCTGAGGTAGCGACAAGCATTAACAATTACATGTTTCGATACCACTTGAAAACAAGAGAAGAAAACCAAATTAACACATTGAACGCCGTGGTGGTCACCAGTGAGCAACAGCAATTATTTTGTTAATTCTTTGGATAGTAATAATAAATAATTATTTAGACCGTTTTGAACCGTATGAGCCAGTAAATATAATGTGTAAAATTTGTCGAAATCGCGGATCGGCGTCAGCTCAGATGGAAAGTATAGTGTGGTCACCGGACTCATCGGTAACCACCATGGCGTTCAATGTGTTAATTTTACCCCGTAAACATTACTTTTGAGATCGCCAATCATAATTGCCTCAAGCATACGAAAAGGTTATGAGGAGTTATGAAAATTAAAAAATCTAGTGGAGACAGAAAATATGGCAATAAATTATAACCCAAAGCAAGTTGTACGAAATTGTAGAATTTTGGTAATAATTATTCACCCGGTTTCTAAAAAGCTGATGGCAGTGCGCGTTCAAACTTATGTTATAACCGCTGTGATTGCTTGATCGAAATATCAACAGCCAGTGTTGCTGGTAGGGTTGCCGTACTATATTTCAGTCAATTGTACTATATATTATAAAAAATAATATAGTACGAAAAATACTATATTTTTATCCGTAATTCAATTGTCGTGCTTTTTTTTATATAGTGTGATTGGTCTGGATTGCACCCGCAGCGCAGCACGGGGAATTACACAACAAAACGAAAGCAGCAAAAGTCAACTGTCAAACGGGCAATAATTTGTCGATGAATGCCGATTTTTATATAAGTGTTCTGCTGTTAAAATAAAAAAAAACATGGCAAATACTTTTCAAAAGTACTTGACAAATATTTTTAAAATAATAATTTGTTTTCTTTTCTCCATTCCTGCAACTTCTGCTTTTACGGAGAGTTTTTCCTTCATGAATGTAAAATGGAAAGAAGCTAGAAATAGAGCATCTATTAATTTAATTAAAAATATATTATTAATATAATGTACAGTTTTAGTTGTTAGGATTTAATTTTCTTATTTTTGTTGATTAATTAGGTATTAGTTGTTATTTGCTTACTTATTATTTAAATTTACAGAAATAAAAATGATATTTAATTAAAAACGAATTGTTAATTTATTTTAATATGAATCTACATTGCTCAAATTCCTATAATTATTTTAAGAGTAAATAGATCATTGATGGCCAAAGAAAATATACAGAAAAATACATAGTGATTAAATGTGTACTTTTCCCGCATTTCCCATATTTTTGTATCTTTTTTCGGAAAAATACAATTTTTTCAAAAATAAGATGGCAACCCTAGTTGCGTGGAAATTTTTCGCGCTACTTGTTGCATCAGGACACGGTGAGCAGCTGACGTTTTGGGGTCTTTTTTTACCTTTTGTCGTTCAAAAAGTGCTGATTCTCAGCTCAACTTGAATGACTTTACAATAAATAACTTGACATGACACTTGGTAACAGATTAATTTAATTGAAATATGCTTTTAGAAACCGGGGATTAGTCATTTTTCCATAATATTTCTGCGTTTGACGCTGTAAGTTTAAGCTTATGGCGATCACAATACCGCCGCTGTTGGCAAAAGGGGCACATCGGAGGAAAAGATTACTTTACCATGAGCCTTTGTCTCGCAAGGCTTACCTATTTTTCCGTTTATTTTCCTCAGATGCGCATCTTTTGCTTACTGTGACAGAATAAATAATAGTAAGAGATGGTGGGAAAACATTAGTATCTTGTAAAGAGTTCGAAATATTCTAATACAGCTCACTATTGTAATAAAAAAGGACGGTTAGCAGTCTTGGAGTGAGAGACTAATTCTGTCGTGCTAAGCTTAGCGGTAAGTATCTCAAAAAAAATCGTCGAATTTGATTTTTATGGCATCGGATAGCTTAAAGAAATACGCATCCAATGGGCTAAGCCAAATAGCGGTATCATATTTAAAACATATAAAAAAAAACCCTTAAACAAATTTTCCCTATCTCAGTTATACCTCAAATCAATAACGGAATAAGAGAAAAAACGACGGGTTGCACTCCGGGAGTGCCGGCAGAAGTGAAAACTTGAATATTAACGTTGTGCATTTTTGATATTTTGGAATGGTTAGGGAATAATTTTGCACGAATTGCTTTAATTATCAGTATAAAAGTACTATCATTTATGTGGTAGAATACAATATTTATTTATTGCGCTATCGTACACAAACATGACAACCGCGCCGTAGAAAGAGGGGGATACTTCCTCTCCTACGCCGCGCCGGCTGTCTACTCTCCATCCGTCTTACGAATTTTCGATCAGGTCACGTGTCCTGAAGCGAGTTTAACATTTTCTACCCATTACAAAAAAAAGTGTACAAGGCCGCTAAAGAAGTTTTCACTTCAAAAACTTAAATTTTCTCGAAACTAGAGTTTCCTGAGATACCGCTTTTGCGTTTAGCACGGCAGAATTGGTCTTACAGGTGTGTGATTACGGCCTTTATTTCGTTAAAGGCGTACGAAGGATAATATTTTAAAATAAATTCGGCCTACAATTAAAAAAGAACAGCAATCCTCCACAGAATACTTACCCCAAAAAACACTAGATAATATTGTATAAAAAATATCCCTTTTATGTCCGAAGTAATAGTCTATTTTATTTGTAGAAACTAGTAAAAACCAACGGCTTTGACTAGAATCAATTTCGTTACCATGTAAGAATAATTCTTCTCTATAAATTGGAAACACGCTGACTTTAAAACCCCTGTTTACAAGCGGCGAGATTGAGCTTTAAAAAAATTTTTTCAGAACCTATTTAAAAGTGTTTTTATTCTTAATTTGTTTAACGTAGGTAACGTCAGCGGGTTGACAAAATAATTTAGTTCAAATCTAGATGAATTTAGAAGTTTGTAGAGCCGTTAGCTTTATTCGAGATATCACCGGGACAGTCTGTAAAATCGTAATTCCTTAAAACGACTACATATCGTCTCCTCGCATTAATATATAAAAAAAAAAACGAAATTGAGTTAAGTATACAGAAATGTATAGCATCGCAAATATTTTCTCTTAAATAGTGAATAGGTAGTTCGACCAATCCCCGCTAGATGGCGCATTCGTTGGTTTCAAATTGGTGGAAGTTTATTAATCGTTAAACCTTTAAGACGTCCTCCTGTAACATTAGTAAATTCTGAAATTATACACATTTAATGCGAGAAGACGATATAACAATAAATATAAACATATATAATTCTTAATAAGTCACAATCAACAACTACAATGTAACTGTTCGATGATTCCACCCAATTTAGAAAAAAAGCAGGAACCTCGTACACCAAAATTTTGCGGCAAAATCAACTGACCCTGCCAATGAAATTGCCGAGAATGATCGCCATTGCCATTATTACCCCTATTCCAGTCAAGATCTGGTTAGGTTCTAGGAGAACCTTATTTTTGTCGACATCTTTAATTTGGTCGACTTCTTCCAAGTCTTGATGTACCGCGGATAACGCTTTGGTGATCTCTGCGTCGGATTTTAAACTCGATGCAGAAGCGTTCACTATTGCGCGTGTTAGGTCACGTAGTTGCGCGTCTACAGTTCTTTCACGATGTTGAAGATGTTCTGGAAATAACAAATCAGTTACATAGTTTTAGTAAATGGTGTTGTAAGAAAACTTGGTCTGTTACCGTTACCGTCGCTTTACATTTACGAAATATGTGTGTCTGTTGTGAGAAATAAGCAACTATTTAAGACTGCAAATGATGTCAATCCTCGGAACCGACGAGATCCATATAAACTAGTGTTAAATGATTTGCCTAGACTGTCTAAATACAATAGTAACTGCTTGGCAATGTGTGTGTGCATTTATAATAAAATACCAAGGCATTTCAAAGCTTTAAATACAAAATTATTTAAAATTAAATTTCATAAGTGGTTACTCAAGTGGAGTTTTTATAGTTTAAAAGAATTCATAGATAAAAAATGTTGATGATTTTTTTTATAAAAAAAAAGATTGTTGTTGCGAACTTGTTTTTAAAATTTTGCATGCTATGTTTTATCCTAGCTAAACATGCTTGTGCCTCAATTCGTATTTAACATCCTTGTATACCATGTTTTACGCAAATAAAAATATTCTATTCAATTCTAAGTAAAAAGAGGTAGACAGATTGTACGCAATTCGCAAGTGACACGTTAAAACCAAGTTTTTCTTCGTCTTGTCCCTTTTTTTGCTCCAGATAATTACGATATTGCGTCCTACTCTCCAGTCTTTTAATAGTGTAGGTAACCTATCCAATTCTTTTTACTTATTATATCACTAGTATCCGCCCGCAACTTCGTTTCCGTAGAATTCGGAATTCCCGCCGTTTAAATCCTATCACCCGTTTTCCCGTAGGAATGAAGCATTTTCCCGCGGTAAAAAGTAGCCTATGTTCATCAGGGATAATGTCGCCTTCTAATGGTAAAACAATTTTTCAAATCGGTCCAGTAGTTTCGGAGCCTATTCAATACAAACAAACAATCAAATCTTTCCTCTTTATAATATTAGTGTAGATTGGTTCTAGTATGTCCAAATATCACAGTCGTTGCATAGATGTTATTGGTACAGTCAGCCTACGAAAATCTTAAGCACAGTTTGTACCATGGCTTATTATACGATGGGACGGCAATTCGACACGACCGGAGAGAGATCAGGCGCAAACCATGAGACCATTGGGGGGCTATGAGAGTGAGGGAAGAGGGAGTGCACCTGCGTCTGCGCACACACTTGTGCACTATAATATCTCCCGCGCCGAAGGCTAGTCTCCGTTGAGATTGGCCGCCGTGACCGAAATATGGTCTGGAGAACTTTATGTTATGTTATTTTTTGTATTTATTATACGATGAAAAAGGCGACGTCAAAATTATATAAGTGCTCATATACACGAGCGGTACGCTGTCGACGGCTGCAATTAGACCCGTCGCCGGTTGCTGTCGGCGAGCGTCGACGCCTACAGTTGCCTCTGCTGTATTCTCGTGGAGCTCGTGTATATGAGTACTAATTCACAAGTGAAAAAGGCCTTCATCATCAATTGAAAAGATGTCTATGGTCCAAAAGTGATAAACTTTATAGTACGGTGGGAACTTGTCGGGTTTGAAGTCTTAGAACCCGTAACTTAGTGATCGAGAATCACCCTCCCTTGACCTCCAGGGTATTAAGTGATGTCATAATAAGTAATTTATGTATTTACCTATATAGGGTGACTGGTAATTAGTGACCGATACTTAAACACATGATTCTACTCATCATTACAAACAACTTTTACTATCGGACCAAATCCGAAATCGCGAAAAAAAAATCAGCTGTTCCCTACATTTTGACGAGTCGTACGAACATAAATGTATGTAACAGCTGAATTTTTTTTTCGCTATTTCGGGTTTCGTCCGATAGTAGTTGTTTGTTGTCATGAGTAGAATCATGTGTTTAAGTATCGGTCACTAATTACCAGTCACCCTATATAATTTCACTATAACTTAATAAAATACTGGTTCCAGGTGGCACGGGGAAAGAATTCCTGGAAGGATTTGGTGGAGTGCCTTGCCCAGCAGTGGAACTGCCTATCTATTCTGTAAATATCTCACCGTGAAAACAAATGTGAAGTGAGCGCGAAGTGAGCCGTCATTAGTGTCAATCCCTAGCATCAGCAAGACCGACAGCTCACTCTAAGCTCACTTCACCTTAGTTATGACGGTGAGATTTTTACAGAATAGACCGGCTAAAATAAACTGTATTTATATATTTACCTATTAAAGATTCCTGTTTGTCGACTAGATGGTTAATGTTTTCTTGCATTAATTCTAAGTTTTTCGCGAGATTGTCCTGTAAAAAATATTAAAAAAAATGATAAAAATAGGTTCACAAAAAAAGTTGCAAAACTACTATTAACGGAATGCATTGGTGGCTCATGTTAATAAAAAAAGACATCAGTATTTAAATGGAATTTTATACTAAAAAAGACATCAGCATTTAAATGGACTTTTATAATAAAAAAGACATCAGTATTTAAATGGACTTTTATAATAATAAAATACATCAGTATTTAAATGGACTTTTATAATAAAAAGACATCCGTATTTAAATGGACTTTTATAATAAAAGTCCATATAAACTTTTTTTTTTTTTGAAATCTAATCTTTACGTCATGCTGTAGATTAGAATTCGTGTCTAACGGCCAACCCAAGGAATGGCCAAATAATTACTGTTAGAGCTTTGAAGGTCCGTGGCATACCTACTTGTCTTCTATTTTTTTTTTTATATTATTATTTTTTTTTTTTTTTTTCAAATGGCGGCCATGCATGTTTCCTGTATAAATCGATAGCTGACATCGATTCAAACGGAAAATATAATAGGACCAAACCCCGTGAAGCTTTGATATCTCGGAAACGTGCCACTACGGGGTTTGGTGTAAAATCAAATTGGAGCGACATTAGGTATGCCAGACTTCATATAAAAATCTTCAATCGTTTTTCATTGAGTTGATGAGATAATTCATGTTACATACTCGTACAGACGCCAGCACATCAAGCTACTACAATCTGTCAGATTTCTTTAATAGATTTTCAACTTTATTGCTCAAGCATAAGGTTCAAAGTTGATTGGGAAAATCAGACAGTTTCGGGTAGCTTGATGTGCTGGCGTCTGTACATAAACTGTGTCTAAAGCTTCTCCGGTCAACAGCCTAACTTGCCCAGCATTTTGACAAGATTCCTATAATAGACAACGAAACATAAAGAAGTAAGTGTTAGTAAGGAGGATCCTATTAATGAATAACGCCTTAGGGAGATGTGCTAAGGTAACCCACGAAATTCAAAGGGCTTCGGACCTTCCGAAGCATACCTACTTATTTATTCGAAAAAAAAAAATAGTTATTTCCTACATTTTGGTCAAGTAGGTATTGAACTTTTGTATTAAACAGCTGATTTTGTTTTCGTAATTTCAGAGTTGGTCCCATAGTGAAAGTTGTTCATATTCATGAGTAGAGCACCCTGTAAACATTTGGAGCCTATAAAAAAAGCATCCAGTATGTACAGTCCGCGCGCGAGCTCCGAGGAATCGGTGGCTGAGGAAGCGGGCGGGTGTGCGCCGCGCCCGAACGTCGCTCCATCCCCCGCACTCTCCCAGTACTAGTGTCGACCTTGACGCGAGAACACGCTTATCGAGTCATTTTTAATTTTGCGATAGTAGGTAGTGTTATTTTCTACTATAAATAGTACTACACTTATAATTATGTTGTTTTGTGTCACGATGCAATGCGATTACCGCCTTATATGTGCAACTTGAACCCAATAGAGCTCGCATGGGCAAAAGTTAAAAGGCTCGTGAGGGAACACAACATTACTTCAGATTTTTCTCTGACAAGACTGAAGGAGATCACCGAAAAAGCTATCACGCATGTCACAAAAGAAGATTGGTGTGGATATGATAAACATGTTTTAGCATTAGGTGAACATTACTGTCAAAGGGATGGCTTAATGGAGAATGTTGTCGACTCATTTATTATTGAAGTGCGTGAGGAGAGTTTATTTTCATCATTTTTTTTATTTCAAGTACATACATAATACCCTCATAAAATGATTTCATGAAGTACACTCGCGCGGAGGCTCAAGATGTATTAGTATCGATAGTGCAATATCGACTAAATCACAACTCTAGCTCATTACGTCTACATTCCTTATCATTCCTCGGAGCTCGCGCGCGGACAGTATGTTTATCAGTTGCCTAGTACTCATAGCACAAGCTCTGCTTAGTTTGGGACTAGATGGCGTTGTGTGAAAGTTGTGGAATATTATTACATTATTATTATTAATTTCGTGGGCTACCGTGACGCTTTCGCCTTAACTGCAAAATGGCATAACACACTTAATCACAATGTCGAGGGTTTTAAAGGAAATTCCTACCCCATGGCTTCATAGGTGTGAAAAATTCGTCGGCTCAACCATGAAGACTATAAGGAGTCCAAACTCTGTACATTAGTGTTTTTTTTTTTTTAATATTGTAATATAGTTGTGCCAGAAATTTTAAAAAATAACGTTGGCGGGCAGAGTGCGCTGAGGTCGCTAAGTTACCAAGGTAGAGGGGGAAATTCCCGGTATATTTAAATGCATAATTGCTAACTAACTTCACGCGTCTTACATGCCGCTAAATTCATTCGGTACACTACGGAATGCAGCGCGGCTGGTGGCTGGTTTTAGAACTATTGCTCTAAGAATTTTTCGGGACAAATTTTCCGTATGCGATGCCCTAGAGTTTGGACTCCTTTTCTCTAGTCTTCATGGGCTCAACAACTTAATAACGCAATGAACGTAGCTGAACTGTCAAAATAAAAGGCATTGCGATCGATTGCCATTGTATGTATGTTACGCAATTACACCGCGGGATTGGATGAAATTTGCACATAAATGGATTATAATCTGGACTAGAGCAAAATATACTTTTCAACCCGGTAGTACGTTCTTGTGACATCTTAGCGTGTCGATGGCCATATAACTTGAATTTGGCTAATTGTAATGTTCTTTTTATTGATTTCCGAATGACGCGGGCAAAAGTTGAGGGGCCCGTGGCTAAATAATAACAGCCGCACAGGTCGATCGATCAGGTTAAGCTACGCTTGCCGCGCTTGGTCTGTGGATGGGTGACTATCTTCACATACCGAGACCCCTCCGTGCCTCCGAAAGCACGTTAAGCCGTTGGTCCCGGCTGTCATTCGTAGATCTTTGACAGTCGTTATGGGTAGTTAGAAGCCCGAAAGTCTGACAACCAGTCTTACCAAGGGGTATCGTATTACCCAGTAATTGGGTTGTGGAGGTCAGATAGGCAGTCGCTCCATGTAAAATACTGGTATTCATCTGCATCCGGTTAGACTGGAAGCCGACCCAGACATAGTTGGGAAAAGGCTAGGCAGATGATGATGATGATGCGGGCAAAAGTTACCTATGTTTATAAAGCTTGAAGATTCTGGTTAAGTAGCTCACCTGATAAGCAAACTCCGTCTTCATAGCCTCTGTGATGTCTGCCCTGCTGGCAGTACCACCACCTGCGATGGTATATAGCACGCTCGCACTTCGAGCCATCTGTTGTTCCATCATCTCGCGAAACTCTGACATTTTCAAGTGGTTATTGATTGATGAGCCGGCTATACCGAGTACTGTGCCTGTGGGAGGGATATGAGAGCCAACTTGAACAAAAAAGAAAAAAAAACGCGTGAGGTCGGGACACTCCTGTTAGGAACGAAATTCCGTATGTGATACTGCACACACTCGTATACAGCGTGTATCGGAAAGTGGGTATCAACCCTGAAGGAGGTGAATGTGCTCATGGAACTCAACAACTTTCCCCAAAGAACATAGGTCGAAATATGAAAAAAAAATTTGGCCCTCCCATAGTAAATCAATCAGCTAGTAGTCAGTTTTGTAAGGGAGGGCCAAATATTTATTTCATACTAGCTGACCCGGCAGACTTCGTACTGCCTCAATCGATAAATAAAAGACCTAAACTTTTGTATAAATTAATTTCAAAACAAACAAAACGTATTGAATAAAAAAGCATTTTTTTTAATGAAGCATGAAGTTTTATTATTATTTTCGACACATCATGTTGCTTACTTAAAAAACAGAGTTTTCCTGAAATACTGGCTATTTATAAGGTTTAAATTTTTATTAACAGACACACTGTTATGATACAGTTTGTTAATCAATTTAAAGCTTTCTCATAAACTATATTTTTTGTTTTGTTTTGTGGTGCGTAAATAAACAAAGAAGACGGTTTTCCGACTCGCGAACACGCGACGTATAATTGTCCATGCGAAAATATGAAAAATGAAAATGAAAATAATAATTAAATAATAATTAATAATAATAATTTAATAATAATAATATATAATAATAATAATATTTTATTAAATAATAATAATAATAATAATAATATTGTATTAATATTTTATTTAATAATAATTATTAATAATTTCCATGCAAAATCATCAGTTTGACAGACTGTGAAGAAACTTGTTAATGTTGTCGATGGTGGACGTGCCGCTCTGTCTGCCGCGTTCGATTCATTAAAATAAACTCGTTGACCATTTTCTAAATGGACCGCCAAATGGACTACTGTAGGGTATCTTTCATGGATCGCAAATGAAAATATACGCCAAATTGCTTCGTTGCTACTTACATAGCGCCCCATCTGGTACTGTGATATTTCATCATTTGCATTGGTTACAGCGAAGACAGCCATAGTACAGACAGCCATGTCGCGTTCGCGATTCACTTTTTTTTATTTTCGGAACGCGACATTAGATCCTCCAAAGCGCACGCGAAGACTATTTTCATATTGAGATTGAATTTGAACTTTATGCAGCGGTAATAAATTGCAAATTGACTCTTTGACGTTAGGAACACACCTAAATTGCTTAGACAACAGTGACTGATTATAATTTAATATGAACTTTATTGAATAGCAATAAATTTCAAATTGACTCTAGAAAACGTTTGTATGGGAAATAGAAAAGGGCTGTTTTTAGGGTTTTCCCGGAAATTATTCGATTTTTTCTCGCCTTTTAAACCTTCCCTAGACCTCCACGAACATTTCAAGACTAAGATAAGATAAATCCGTTCAGCCGTTCTCGAGTTTTAGTGAGACTAACGAACAGCAATTCATTTTTATATATATAGATAGATAGATAGATTTCGACCTATGTTCTTTGGGGAAAGTTGTTGAGTTTCATGAGCACATTCACCTCCTTCAGGGTTGATACCCCCCTTCCGTTACACGCTGTATAATAGAAGGAGACAGAGTGGGGGGAGGGGGAGGGGGGGAGAGGGGAAGGTGAGAGAGAGAGAGAGAGAGAGATATTATTTATTTATTCCTTTATTTCAGGCAACTAGGGCCTATAGAAACGACCCTCAAAACGCATGAAAACGACACCCATGACGAAAAAAAATTGTTTTTAATTTTGATCTTACTATTGACTTCAGCACCCTTAAAAACCACGAAAACGACACCCCAGATAACAAAATTGAAAATTTTCGCAGCCGCCATCTTGGATTTTCATTTTGTCGTCATTATATTCGAAAACCATGAAACGTTCTCTCTCTAACCCGCTCACTTTCGTTAAGCCGCATAGATGACACAGTGCTTTTTGAATAAGTGGCGATTTTTACCAGTTTACTCTTAACGCAAGCCGCATTAAAGAACGTCGTTTCAAAAAACAGAAGCTTTTGAATTTTGTCGAAATAGACACATAGATTAAGTTACTTTAGCTAGAAGGAACCTAATAACACAATCCAGTCTTGTGAAGTTGTTTATAATGTTTTTTTTTTTATGAAACGTCCCGCCACCGATACACGAGAGCAAAAATAATACACACAAACCACATCAGAATAAGTGACATCTACAAAAATTCGAAGAATTAAGGACTACTAACGGCCAGATTCACATTCAAAGTTAGCATTAGTTACTGAAGTCGTCGTGTGATCTGTAAATATTGTCTTAAGACGAACGCCTGACGACATGAGGCACTAAGCAATCGGGTGCGGGCACACAGTTGTCATAATGATTGCCAATATTTTATAACACTTACCAAAAATAGAGGCGACGATATACCAATACTTGTTCCGTTCAGCATGCGCTCTTTCTCGCTCGTGGCCAAGCTTGACAGCAGCAGACATAGTCGCAAACAGTTCCCTTTCCTCGCGTTCGGCATCACCGAATACAGCGCGGAGGGCACGCTCTTGTACGATAAACTGAAAAAAAAAACAAGTACATATTTGCAAAAAATAAGTGGGAAAACCTTTTAAACTGGTAACATTGTAATGCCAAAAGACTAGTTCTCAAATACAAACTACAAAAAATGAGAATGGAATTTGGATTGAATTTTTTTGGATATATTTAACTATATCTATTTTCTGGAACTACCAGACGGATTTGAAAAAATATTTTTGCATTAGATAGCCCTTTTCTTGAGGAAGGTTAAATGCTATCTAACGTCACGCTATGACCTGAGCAAAAAAAAAAAAAAAATTAAAGAACGATATGGAAAACAAAGTATTAGCGCGGGCAGGCGATGCGACGCGAGGGGCCCTACCCCTCGGGGTGGGAACAAGTTTCACGCTGGGTTGCAGGCTACACTAATATTATAAAGAGGAAATATTTGATTGTTTGTATTGAATAGGCTTCGAAACTACTGGACCGATTTGAAAAATTGTTTTACCATTAGAAGCCGCCATTATCCCTGATGAACATGGGCTACTTTTTACCGCGGGAAAATGCTTCATTCCTACGGGAAAACGGGTAATAGGCTTTAAACGGCGGGAATTCCGAATTCTACGCAAACGATGTTGCGGGCGGCTGCTAGTATACTATATAATAATACCTTATGTTCTTCAGTACAAAGATGTAGGTACTTGTCATCTCCCTTCATGGTGTTCTGCATCTCCGCATGTAGTTCTTTAAGCTTCATTTCAACATCAGCTACCTGACGACCAAGTTCCCGCCTCCTGTCTTGCGCTGCCATGAATCTTTCCTAAAAGTTGTCAAAATATTGTTTTGTTATGAAATACTTATACAGTAGAACCCCGATTAACCGGGAAGCGGATTAAAGCCCCGGATACACTAGGGAACATTTTGTCCCGCAACATGACGCGCAACACAAAATATACGTGACGCTGCAACGTTGCATAGTGTCCCGCAACATGACCCACAACATTTTACGTGACGCGGGACATGTTTCTTGCTCCCGCTCCGAGAGCCAGCGCACGGCGCGACATTCTCTCGGGACATTCACGTAGTTGCCGAGCGCCATGTTCCGCAACATTTCGCTCCATTTGTCCCCTAGTGTATCCGTGGCTTAACTGTGCTTCTTTGGATATCTTTTTTCCCATAGTGGCACGCGTGGCGTTCGCGCAAAAAAGTGTTGATAGCTTTAACACCTACTAACTTACATTATTTATTAATTAAGTGCAACATGTACCAAAGTTTTTTAACACGAGTCTAAATAAAGTTATGATCTTAGTCGTTATTGACGTTACTTTTGCTGTTAAGTTCGGATTAAGCGGGAATTCGATTATCCGGGGACACTTCGGTTCCGAGCATCCCGGTTAATCGGGGTTCTACTGTAAGCTTTTTTTTTTTTTTTTCTTCTTTCTGCAACGAGCCTTTGAGCTTTGACGGGGGTGTGGTATGGTAGCCTGCAAAATTCAATTTTCTTATGTCTTGGAATTTGCACGTCTGTGTCTGGCTGTATATTGATAAATTAAGCTTTGTGACCATAACAAATATGAGTTTACAGATTTATAATCATTAGAATCAGCAATACAACTAAGTTAGAATTGGCCTCAAATGTCATGATTTAATGAAATAGCCATATAATAGAGTAATATGAACTAAGAGAGATGTATTAATGATTTTTATGATTATTATTCTATAAATAAATATTTGTTCATTTGTTCATAAATAATGAATTAAACAGGGGCCCATGGCTAAATAATAACAGCCGCACAGGTCGATCTATCAGGTTAAGCTACGCTTGCCGCGGTTGGTCTGTGAATGGGTGACCATCTTTACATACCGAGACTCCTCTGTGCCTCGGAAAGCACGTTAAGCCGTTGGTCCCGGCTGTCATTTGTAGATCTTTGACAGTCGTTACGGGTAGTCAGAAGCCCAAGTGTGACAACCAGTCTTACCTAGGGGTATTGTATTACCCAGTAACTGGGTTGTGGAGTTCAGATAGGCAGTCGCTCCATGTAAAATACTGGTATTCAGCTGCATCCTGTCAGACTGGAAGCTGAGCCCAAAATAGTTGGGAAAAGGCTAGGCAGATGATGAAATAAATCAATAGTCTAGAAGACAAACATACTAATTACAGATCTAACATTTATTCAAAAGACAGTTTTAGTTAATTTAAGTTTGAAAACCTAGAACTGAAAATTGTTTAAAGGTATATTAAAGTGAATATGTTTAGTTAAGTATTATCTGTGCAATTATTGATCAAGATGTAATATTGTTATTTTTACAATGGCAATCAACTGTCATTAACTTTTATGAGTTCCAGTTGATGTCACTTCATACAAATGTACACTCACAATTTAGGTTGAAAGAGATGGAATTGTGTTATTTTAACAAGAGCAAACGGTAGAGCACGCTCATGTAGTAAATTTGGCATTTAAATGTAAAAATTCAAAATTTCGCACTTAGCACGTTTGTCTTCTAGACCATTGAAATATTTGTTCATTTGTTCATAAATCATATGCATCTGCCTCATTTCATAATTATATTTACTAGTGTTCGTTAGTTTGATGCAGTTGATTCTCTTTTAAGTTTATACATATAGAGGTTTTTGAAGTGTCACAGTGAATACAGTAATCCCCCTATAACGCAGTAAATTGGTTTTGCATTATAGGAAATGCGTTATAGGGGTATTCCCGTATAACACGTTTTTACGACCTCGTATAATGCGTTACATATAAATAATTCATAACATATAACTTTTCTCGGTGCAGGGGGTTTAAATCGAATATTTAAATTTCACAGTACAGAAATATGTATGTGGGAAATCCCCGCATTATATGGGGGAACGCCCGTGTTATACGGGGATTGAAATCGTGTAATATGAAAACGCATTATAAGGGTACCGCGGTATAGGGGGGATTATTGTATTTTACTTTCATTGGTTTTCTTATGAAATGATATTGTGTTGTAAAAGAAACAATGGATGGACTCTGTTAACGATGATATGGCTAGAAAGCACAGTGAATATTAAGATGACAACTGAGAGAGAAGTATGAAAGAAGACTTGCTGCATCCACCACAAATAAATGGTATTCAGCTGCATTTGGTTAGACTGGAAGCTGACCACAACATAGTTGGGAAAAAGTATAGATATTAGTTAGGTATTTATCTAAGTTACTCATTTTTGCAGTCAAGTGAATGACTACACAAACTTTTAAAGCATAGCACAGTCGATTGTGTTGGTAAAAATTATTCCATAGATTAAAAATACTCTAAAGAGTATGCATGACAAGGTTCAAAAGATTAAATCTCTGTAAATAAGATAGTGTACAGAAAGGTCTTCATAGATATTATCTGATAAAAATGTCTAATGTCTACCAACTACAATGAATAAGCATTATTTGCATTGATCTACATCTATAAAAGACTATTTATAACTTCTAAATGATTTTAATTGAATGATGTAAGCTTGTGGAAACATTGGATGAATCCCATCTATGACATTACTCATTAAAAAAAGCATAGGCATAACAAACCTTGACCTTCCGCCAGTATATAAAATTAAAAAATTAGATGTGGTGTCTAACCTGTGCATCAACGACAGTATTTTGCAGAGCCATAATCTCTTCGACACCCGTAAATTTCTCATATCTGCTCACTATGTCCCGAACTCTTTTCGTCACAGTCTCGTATTTTAGCCTTTCTGCTATTTCGGTTACTTTTGTAGCTGGTACATATCTGGTAATAATTTGATCGACTTTTTCACGGCCACTTATAAAATTAGGTAAATG
The DNA here is from genome assembly GCA_949629135.1 of Eremobia ochroleuca. Classification (NCBI taxonomy): domain Eukaryota; kingdom Metazoa; phylum Arthropoda; class Insecta; order Lepidoptera; family Noctuidae; genus Eremobia; species Eremobia ochroleuca. The sequence goes on from OX451412.1 coordinate 7,134,570, forward strand.
CACTTTGTCTTTCAGCTTTTGCGCTATCTGTCTGAGTTTGTCTGCCATTTTTACATGTTATTATTGTTGTAGATTTTGCAATTTATTGAATAAATAACATTTTTCGGTGTAATGATTTCATTCCCAGATGTGCCCCGATGGGTTGGGATTTGACAGTGACAGTTTTGAGTTTGAACGTTTGACGTTTGTTGATTTTTTTTCCTTTTGTTCCTTGTGGAACAGGCTAAGGTCAGGTACCATGCTGCCTGGTGACGTTTGTTGAAGAATGATGCGATTTTATTTTGGCTGCATTCCGAATTATGCCATAATCGCTCTCAGCGCTCACATCAATAATTTGCGCTCCGATTTAGATATTATGATTATGACAGCTGAGAGCTGTCAACAATTCAAAACGCTCATGAGCGCGCTCACAGTGCTCGCTGGATGTGAAAACTGTATTCATTGGAATACTCATGGTTGGATTACAATATATCTTTGTGTATACACCATATTTATTCTTCTTCTTGGGTTACGTAGTGACTGTCAGCCAGAAGCACAATTTCTAAAATGCCACGTTTGTTTAAGATATGATGCAACTTAAAACAAAACAAAAACACACTGTCATTTCTGACAGCGCTCACGGTGATATTATTTTACGGCATGTGACCATGCTGATGAGATGGTGCATGTCATGAAGTCACCTATGACGATTCACGTGACATCGTTACCGCGCTCACGCTAATTCGGAACGGGAAAAAGCACGCTCAAATCGATTACAGCGCATCTCGGAACGCACCCTTTGTGTTTGGATACGCTGAATACTTACGTGTAGAAATATGACACGAAACTGTGAAAAAGATGAATTTTTGTTTATATTGTGTGGTTAGGAAAAGACTAGGAAAGAACTTAACAATTTATACCTATTTTAATTAGGCCTGTCGCGTACCAGGCGGCCAGAATTTATGCCGAGTCAACTTTGGCGCCTAGTGAGCGGTCTCCAATGAACCTTATTATGTTGCATCGGCTGAAGTGGAAGGCGTTGGATGTGAGCTAGCTAGCTGGCGAGTACCGGTGAATTAACTGGCGCATTGGCATTAAGTAGACTACAACTTTGCTTCTAGGATTAGCAACTCATCGATATTCAGCAAGCCCCTTGGCGAAAATCAAAATAAGAAGTGCATTGACAGGTGACAGGTGCTGGTAAACATTTGTGAAATTATCAAAAAAACCAGATGGCAGCGTTAGTTTCGTTCTTAGGCCGTGCACCGAATGAACCTTGTAACGTTATATGTAATAAATAGGGGCTGATTTTTCTAACGCCAGATAACTTACTAAATCTACAGATAATACAGGAATAAAATTGACGACTGACAGTTTTTATATGGAAGAACTGACAAAAATTCAAAATTATTCCTCCGATAAACTATCTTCACTGGAAAAATCAGCACTTAGTGTAAAAACTATGTGTGGCAATAAAGCTAGGTGTTATTTATTACCCCAACTGGCGAACTCAAAATATTGATTTTGACTCAGAATAGAAAAACATTATCGGTCTCTGACTAACGGTTCATATACAACGCACACGTACCTACCTATCGTATTTTTAGTCTAGATTTAAAAATAGTCTGGAATCCAGTCTAAACTACGATAGTCATGGCTGTTTTTAGGAACAGTCGGTGACGAAAGTCGATTAGCACTAAACTTCAGTTTTTTTTATTTAGTTTTTATTGCTCCTTGGCTCTTGACCTCGATCACGCCTGATGGAGAATGATTTTATAAATCTTATTATTGAGCTTCATTTGTATTTAATTAACACGTTGCCTGTCCAGAGTATTTTGGATAAGGTTGTCGTGACGTCCAATTTTTTTTTCGGCGAAACTGTTTCATTTTATGTACTTACGAAGCATATACAAATGATTTTCAATAAAACTTCTGGATTTACTGAATTTCAGCATTGCAATATTTTTAATGCACGGACGTGACAGCTACAATACCGTGCATTACAAATAAAGCACGGACGTCACAGCAGCAGCCAAAAATGCATTATATATAATGCACGGACAGGCAACGTGTTAAAATCTGAACAGAAGTCAAAGTACAAGACTACTAACTCTTATTCATGGTATATCATCATCATTCTCGCGCCAATTCCAAATTTATTTGGGGTCTGTGCAACATGTTTTTTTGTTCCATACTTCTCTATTAGTCGTGATCTCGGTAGTCACCCTCTTTCTAACCATATCACCATTCTCACAATCCATCCATCGTTCCTTTGGTCTTCCCCTAGTCTTAGAGCCATCGAAATTCATACTCGAAACTTTCCTCATGACATTTTCCTCATTCCTCCGCAACATATTTCCATACCCTGTCAACCGATTTCCATACAACTTTCAGTTACAAGTGCCACTTTCAGACTTCCTCTTCTGTATTAATTTCTTATTTTATCCATTCTTGTAACACCACACATCCCTCTTATAGTATCTGCAATTGCCTTTCAATCATTTCTTTTGTGGCCCAACATTCTGATCCATACCAGACAGCAGAGGTGATTCTCGTAATTTCTTCGATCGTTAACAGTCTGTTCTCCGTCTTATTCTGTCAAAAATATTTCTAATTTCCCTACGCTTTGACAAGTTTTTGACATTTATTTGTCGCCGAGATGAGACTGCTATTATACAACGTGTAACGTTAAATGCGGAAAACCTCAGACACCCCAACTGATTTTTAATTCAATTGACCTATTTCAGAGAGAAAATAAGTCATTAAAAAAATTGTAAAGGTTTTATGTGCCGTTTTAGTTTTACTGGCCATTCTGATCGTTTCTTGCGTCTGCGACGACGCTTTATCGAGGGAGGAGTCGTCACCGGGCCGCTGCGCCGCGCTGACATTGCGTTGCTTGAACTATTAATAAATAGACACGGCAACGTTTTTAATGAAGATATTTTGAAAAATATGACCTACTTATATTAAAAAGTGGTTTAATTAATTCTGCTCGTTATTTTGATCAAACTATTTTCAGGTTTTGCGCATTTGACGTTACACGTTGTACCTATATTGAACGTTTTAAATTACGAGATTTGACCTTCAGGTCTAACCATTGTTTATATCTTCCCCTTAGGGCTCTTTCCCACGGCAAGATCCCGTTTTTTGCAGGTACGTTTTTTGCAGGATCCCGTTTAGTAGTGCACGTGTTTAAATATACATATTCACACAGGCATCCCGTTTGCAGTCTTCGGCAAACAGGATGCATATGTGAATATGTAGTACCTGCAAAAAACGGGATCTTGCCGTGGGAAAGAGCCCTAAGGTTGAAGGGAATGCGGGAGTCGCAGATTGTTCCCGTGACCAGCCGCCATTTTATCCATCCAGTTTATTTATGTAGGTACTTAACTGTCGGATCTACTAGATTAGATACCTACCTATCGATTTTTTTTTCAATTTAGGAACCTAACATGTAAAAGTCTAATCTAGTTCTAATCGACTCATTCTATGACCGTGTAACCTACGCATCACACATCAAGCTATTAATAACCAGTTTAAGCTGACTTCTGATTGTTCGAAAAACCTATACAATGCGAGGTCAGCTAAAGCTGGTGTTGCTAGTTACCTATACTTATACATATTTACATCTGCTAGAATATATTACAGCGCACGAAGGAGTAGGTATTCACTCAAATTTGTTAGCTGTACCAGTTTATTTACGAACTGTATAAGAATAGCTAATTTGCAATTTCATAACATTCCCAGCTTGTATTCCTAGAAGGGTTAGCCAGATGTGTACCTGCGGGGTAATTGCGTAAAAAACTACCAGTAGCACTAGCAATGGCTTTCATTTTGACAGTTCAACAACATTCATTGCGTTATTTACGTTGTTGAGCAGACAAATTTTCGAACATACTGAATATGTATGAAGCAATGGATTATCAATATCCTTCAAAATGATGCAGATTGTGATTGACAAATCTTATGCTTTAGCATAAGGTTCAAAGTTGATTGGGAAAATTTGACAGTTTCAGGTAGCTTGGTGTGCCGGCGTCTGTTCATTATTTCATCACCACTACTCTTAAAACGGTAAAGGAACACATCGTGAGGAAACCGGCACGTCTTAGAACCAAAAATTCGAAGATCTGTGACATCCACCAACTCGCACTGGGCCCGCATCACCCGCGTGGTGTGTTACGGCCCACTCCCTTTAGCCGAAACGAGGCCCGTGTCCTAGCAGTGGGAGCATTATATGCTGATTATGGTAACAAATCCAGACTCTGGGCTGCTACTAGAGTTGCCACATTTTTCTTGAAAAAAAAAAAAATTTTTTTCCAAAAACAGATACAAAAATAAAGTAAGTAGGTACTTTTGGGAAATGCAGGGATTAAAAGAAACGGGGGTTTAAGTACATATTTATTTTTAATCAGTGGCGTGACTGGCGTGCCAAACCCATCATCACTTTCCATGTTTTTTAAATTACTTATCACATGGGAACGTTGTACTATCGAGATCAAAAGTATCCTATGGTCAAACCCAAGTCATGCTGTCATGTTCTGCCTGGGTACATTGAAATCCGTTCACCCGTTTAGGCGTGAAAAGGTTACAAACAGACAGACTTACTTTCGCATAATCCGGGCGGCGCGCGGCGGGCTCTGTCAGACTCTTACTGACTAAAAACCACCTCAGTGTTCCCTCTCTCACCTATGCCGGGGGTCGCGGGAACGAGCGATACTTCCGCGTCCTCCGGCTGGTGCTGGCCCGCACCTGCGGGCCTCTTCGTGTCAGGGGGGCGAGTGAGGTGTTAAACTCCCCCCGCGACGTCTAGGAGAGGCGCTCGTGGAACATACGCGCCGTTACCTCGGGTCTTGATGTGTGGGGGGTGACGGACGTCCCCAAGTCCGTCGCCCCTGGACCCATTTAGGGGGGCTGGAAGAGGGCGTTATCCACCCTCCGCTGACGCCCGGTGCGCCTGCTGCGAGACGGGTGAGGGGATGAGATCCCCCTCTCCCTTTCCCAGCTTTTTACCGCGTCCCAGGACTCCTCGCTGCCGACCATAGACTCGACTACGGCCGGCGGCGACAGGTCTTCGCCTACTCCTGAGATGAGGGCACGGTGCGGCTCCTCCCAAGCGGCACACTCTGCCAGCGTATGCCGCGCCGTGTCCTCCTGGCAGAGACGACAGCATCCTAAGTCCCAAAAAAAAAGAATTTCACATTTAGGATTAACCCTAAATGTGAAATTCTTTTTTTTGCGATGGGCAAAGATCGTCACTCACTGGAAGCCTGAGGGGGGACATCGCAGTTGAAATAGACCACGGCGAAGGTGGTGCGACGATGTGGTAACGTTTGCAGAGCCACCATGGCCAGAAATCGCAAAAGACAGGGAAGTTTGGAAGGAACAAAGGAGGCCTTTGCCCACCGAAAAAAAAAAGCTTTGGCGTTTGGCAGTTACATATGTATAAGTCCCATGTACAGAAAGCGCGGGAAACTTAGAGCTTGGTGGACGCACGAAAACGTGACACTGGCTGAATGCACAAACCGTGCAAAACCAAAAGAAAAAAAAAAGTCCCGTGTAAAAGGGTACGAGCTATGAATATTACTGAATGAAAAGGGACCTTTATTCACATATTTCTAATAAAAAATTTCCAAAATGACTTTAACCATTAAAAAGAGCATAAAAAATTATTCGGTGGTATTCCCACGAATTCGTCTTTAGTTTAGATTACTGACAATAGTATTTCAAGTGCAAACCTGTTTACTAATATTTTATAGATATATTACTTGTCCGAAATAAAATGATTAAATTTATTTACTAAAACAGCTTTTTAAAGTTAATTTACAGATATAAAATATCATTGAATAGTCAAAACAGCAAAAGGAGGTCAAATTAGCTACTGCCGTGGGGGTGAGACCGGAATCTCTTTTGTTTATTCAGTTTCTTCTAATCATTTTGACGTTGAATTTTAGTAACATCACGATTGCTTACTGCTTCAGCTTCATCGTTTATGGTGGCTAGGACTTAAACCGGCTCCTAGCCAAACCGGTTTCCGGAGTAGCTACGGACCCCCCGAGAGTTCAACGTGAAATTCAGTCCTACACTAAATTGACGTGAAAACTTCGATTGCGCGATGCAGGATTCCAACTTTGAGGATTAATTACGCGATTCTCGCTATAGCTACCCCAAATGTGACGATTGGAATGGAAATAAAACGGAATGAAGTTTCTTGTGGTATATTTTATTTTCGTGTCGTGTTTTCGTTTAGTATTTTATCCAAGTATGTAATTTCGAAAATGCTTCTATGGTTTTTCCCATGAGAGCGAAAAAGAGGCTTGATTTCTATCCGTGATGGTTTCGCGTGTCCTCATTGGATTTCAGCTTTATTTCAAACACACTAGTCTATTGTGTGACGCCTTATTATTGATTTTAGACAGAGATATCAATAGGCGTTTCAAGAACGTAGAAAAGAGAGTACCTATATGTTTCAGTACCATTTCAGTATTTCAGTCAGACAGCGAACAGTGAATTTGAAGTTTGGAAAAAATATCTATGATCACAATAAAATTATGTAGAGTAGTGAGCCCAACATAAAATAATAAACTAAAACACTACGAACTACTGGAGTCCCATTTGGGCGCCACTTTTATGCTAATGGCACCCAAATGGGACACAAGTTGTTTTCATTTCAAATGACAAATTATGAAACTGACCGTCGACTGAGGAATTATAATAAATTCATTACTTTTAAGTGGATTTCTAGAGCCGATAATAAAGTCTAGTCTTAGTTCTTATGTCTCTACACAAATGTCCTGTCCTTGGTATTGCTCGTCGAATCGTTGAGCTCCTTAAGTTCTGAGTTGAGCTGCACGGTTACTAACGAATGCGTGCACTGACTGCACAGGTCCACTTAGTGTGGTTCTTTCCTCAAAAGACCACTTCAGACACCAATCTACATGGTCCTCAAAGATTATATCCGGATTTTTATATACACATTGACATTGATGAATTTTATATAAACAATGACATGGATATTTACTTTGTAAAGTATCTTATTTTTATTATTATTACTGTGAGTGTGAAGACTATGTGGGTCATTTCTTTTTTTCGGTTTTCCTTCTTAGTTAGTTTTAATCATGATCTGGCAGTTTGAGTCATTTATGCGGCCTACCCAAATGTCCTTTCATTGGTATTGTTCGTCGAATCGTAAGGCTCCTCAAGTTCTGAGTTGAGCTGCACGATTTTTGACAAATGCGTGCACTGACTGGACAGGTCCGCTCAATCTGTGTGGTTCTTTGCTCAAAAGACCATTTGAGACACCAATCTACATGGTCTTCACATTATCTGACCAAGATTATGTCTGGAATTTAAAAGAGACTGTGACCTCTGAGTTTGTTTCGGCCTTTCTTCTCAGAGTAGTCAGATAGGAAACGCCGACCTCATCTAGTTTAAAAAAATATGATTGACATGTAAAAGTGTTTGTACAAACCTACTTACAGAAAATAAATAATTTATCATTTATGGCAATATAATAATTTTAAGTAATTGTGGCAATATGACGTATGAGATAAAATTTATGTAATGTAAAAAATAAGGTTCTTAGTGTGTGTGTGTTTTAACTAAAAGTGAATTTTAGTAACGATATCTTCATATATTTTCGAAAAGGGACCTTGTTGTCGAATGTAAAATATTTAGTACCTAATGTCATTACAAAATTTCACAAAAAAGCTAAAAAACATATAATTTGGCTCTAGAAAAACAACAAAAACATCATAAAATCAAGGACGAGAGCTTTCTGATTGACGTTTCTTACAAAAATATTTTCCATTTCTGAATCCGCGAGTTGACTAATTTTTTATTATTATTTAAATTGAAGCTTTTTTACCTCACTAATAGCTTGGTATAAACAGTTTTTTAATATTTTTAAAAATTGAAAAGATATGAGCGTTCAAAACTCTCAATTAGACAGAGAGGGAAATACTGAATTGTGACGTCATAGTTCAGTATCGCCATATAAATTACATGCAAAACTTTGTTTTGCGAGAAAGAGATAGACAAAAACTTTCTATAAGTTATAAGTTTTTTATTTTTCGACCGATTTCAAATTTGATTTCGATTTCTATTATTGTATTACATGTGTGGATATATTATCTACTAGAATATATAGTATTCAATATCATGCAACTACCCAATTGTTTTCTATGACCTGTCTCACGGCAGTAAGAGCAGATCGCAGGTTTTCTTTTAGATGGAATAAAAGAGTCATCATGAGAAGTTCCTGGCTCGTGATTTGGTGGTATTATGGACACGTTTTGTTCATCATTTGATTGAGCATTACTTTCGTTACCATCCAGGGGATCTTTTGTTGGTTCAGAGGTTGAGATGACCTGCTCTTATGGTAAAGGACATAGAATATCTTTTGATTCAACTGACACAAACTCGCGAATCTTTTCATACAAATATTTATTTTTTATTTTGCTCACAGAAGTGCATAAAGATAAACCGACAACAAGGTCCCTTTTTTACTAAAGTTTGCGAGATGTTTTTGTCACTTTAAAACTCGTTAAATTAAAAATTGTTCCTACCAAACCAAACTTTAGACTTTCTTAAACATTATGGTGTAAAAAAAGAAAAAATGATTTTTTTACGGAATTTTACTAAAGTCAAAATAACTCGGAAATTAAAACCGAGAACAAGGTCCCTTTTCATTGATAACGTCACATATTGCCATCAACCGGGAACAGTCGCGGTCGCCAGGGGGGTGAAACTCAATGTGGTTCGAGTTTGTCTTATTTGTCTGAGACGGAACACCTTCTATACCAACATTATAGCATGAATCAGGGGGGTGAAACTCAATGTGATTCAAGTTTGTCTTATTTGTCTGAGACGGAACACCTTCTATACCAACACTACCAACATTAGTTATAGCATGAATCACAATAAAGTGGGGTTATAATGGCGGCGCACTGTAGTTGTATGCATAGATGGCAGCACCAGTCCCATGATGGCCACCACATACTCGTACATTACAATATTTTGCAGTTGGTATAACGTAAACGCACCCATTACCGCCAGTTTAAGCGGAGTTCAGATTGATATCCAAAAAATAAGCACATTCTTAATATGTGGCTTCAATAAAAATATTTTTTCAAGTACTGAAATTATCGATTTTTATAGTTATGTATAAGAACAGATGATCAAAGAATTACTTAAACCAGTAAAAATTAAATAAAAGGAAAAAGGTTCATGTCCCTATTACCGACTCAAAATATCGGGTGTGTGCCTAATACCGTTTATGTGACACCTAATACCGACCACTAAATAAATGGAACCGTTAAAGTTAAATAAAAATGCTCGTGTATATTGAACTGTTTATATAAATGCTCCAACACAGTACAGAATGCTATCAACACTTAACAATTATATGTATTCTTATACTAGTATATTCTTAACAGCGTTAAATCAATAAAAAATATCATATTTATACGAATTATGTATAACAAATTACCAAAGGCCAGTATTGATTATAACTACTATAATATATAACAAATGGGGGCATTTGGTATTATACAAGAGTAAATGGCATTATAGAATCTTAGTAAAAATGTAACATAAGTCATATAAAATTACAATAACATTTATGAGGCGGTTTATCGTCCACTAGCGCCGCTAATTGAAAAAGTATCATAACTCGTAAATAGAATAAAAAATACAAAATGTGATCTATTAAAACAGTAGAAAAGGCATTTGACTGTAAACCGCCTCTTAAGTTTAGTAGTCATGTCAAATCAAAAATCAAATCTTGGATTAAGATTGACAAATGAAACAAATTAATAAAATTATTCATGTGAAAAAAAAAATATAAAAAATAACATCATGTGCCTCTGAATCAAATTTAAGTATGTTAACTATGATCTCAGCATTCACTACAAAATGTTATCAAAACTTAACGTTATTATATATTCTTAACAGCCTTCAATAAGTCTTAAAAAATATACTACTTAATATAATTATTTGTAACCTAAAGTGTAATATTAGTATATTATTTTACAAAATGTAATATAGAAATATAAAATTAGAATGAAATCTTAATTCTAGCAGTCATTTCAAATCAAAATCAAATATTATAATATAAAACAAATTAAGAAAATTAACCTTTGGCAAAAAAAAATAAATAGATTCATCTGACTCTGAATCAAATCCACAATCATATCTCGGCCGCATAATGATCTTTGCTGGACGGTTTATTTCACAATCATCTGATATATAAACGGATAGCAAATAGTAATTAAAATTACATGACTTCCACATATAAATGTTAGCTAAGTATTACTATAATATAATAAAGCTTATGTTATTTTAAATCTGTATGTTTATTATGGAATACTATAATGTATATTAAATACCTTTAGGTTTACTTGAAAATAAATACCAAATAAAAAAACATGTAGTATGGGGTCCGTCGTAAATGTACAAGTAGATCGGTAATAGGTTTTCTTAAAGGAAATCGTATAACCTATTAACGACCCAAGGGAATGTGTATGAATTGTGTAAATACATGTGATTTTTGTACATGTATATGATTTTAAGTGGTGCGGTTGCTAAAAATATTTTAAAATAATGATATTTCAACTATAAAAATACACTATTTAAAAATTATACCTCCTTTATTCATCAAAATATTTACATAAGAACAAAGTTAGTGTATACGGCTACTAAAGCTCTTGAATATATGGCGTTAATAGCTCAAATATAAGTTAACATACTAAGGAACTGAGTTAGTATAGCCTCCTGCCTATTAATTTATGCATTTTAACAAAAATCATGGCACACAAAAGATACGACAAGTACTTATCAGCGACATGGGTCGACAATAGGAATAAAATTGTGATTTTTGTTCCTATTACCGCCTATTTTTAATATTGAATTTTAAGCAAAATAAAATAGTATCTCATAAAAATTTATCATTACTTGTGTTCCTGAAAGTATCAAAAATGCATCAAAAGAACTAGAAGTTACATTAAAATGCTTTACGATATAATCTTCTGCTAAAAAAGAAACAAGAGTACTTACGCCATCGGGAATGCCACACTATGGAAAATGCACTAAGGTCGGCGTCCACGGACGAACTCAGCAATTATTATTTAAATCGTCGAGTTACGCACGCAAAAAAGCGATAAACATTTGCAATACAAATAGATCTACATTTTTTTTAAAGCAACCAATGGTGTAGCTTTAATACATGACATAAAAATGATACTTTTCTGAATAGGGCGGTAATGAGCGCGGATTTTAACGGGTCGTTATTAGGTGCGTTTACGTTATATGTCGTAGGGATATGATAAAAACAGGGATTTGCCCAAATCCCTAAGGGATTTGATCAAATCACGGAGGATGTTAAAATAACAACACGTTTGTATCATTTCCCTAAGCAAATCTAGTGATTTGACAAATCCCACTAAAGAAATCTAGTGATTTGAACAAATCCCTAAATTGATTCAGTGAAATGATAATAAAACATGTCCAGTTCTTGTTTACGTCGCGCTCGCACTTGCTTGTCAGTGAATAGTATCTTACAAATATTAATTTGAGTTACTTAAAATACAAAATGAGCATAATAATAAGGCGTAGTCGACGGAGCCCCGCTTCGCGGGGCCCCTATTTCTGTCTGCAGGGTTTAAAGGAACCTAACACGAAGAGGATGACGGGGGCTCGAGGGGCCCCCTTCGAACCTAACCTGTCCGTGTCGGGGTGCCCCAAGTCACGAGCTCGCTTCGCTCGCTCTTGCCACAAAAGTTATTTTTGTCATTTCACTGAACCAATTTAGGGATTTGTTCAAATCACTAGATTTCTTTAGTGGGATTTGTCAAATCACCAGATTTGCTTAGGGAAATGATAAAAACTTGTTGTTATTTTAACATCCTCCGTGATTTGATCAAATCCCTTAGGGATTTGGGCAAATCCCTGTTTTTATCATATCCCTGCGACATATACATTGTTCCGTCTCAGTTAAGAAACTAAGTAGCTATCTAAGTTTCACCCCCCCTGGCGGTCGCAGCCCAAGATTTTGGGAGGGGTCATCATGGGTGCCGAGGAATATTTTAAGGGAGACACATTTCCTCGTTAGTCTAGTTGTCGCAAGCGTTACTGCTGAGTATGAGGTCCTAGTTGGGTTCAATTCCTAGGTCGGATAGTGTTATTGGGTTTTTCTATCAGATATTTCCCAGAAGCACACAAGCAGGCTAAAAAAAAAAACGTATGTTTCGCCTGAACGCATTTGGATAATTTTTGGCACACGGCACTTAAAAGTCTTTTTAACCATAACAAAAAGTTAGATATAGCTTCCATAGAATGGAAGACAAACCATGCACGTGTACCAGCTGTGTTTATAATAAATTCTTCACTATCTTAATACTACGCAACGTTGTTATAAAATTACGTTTATAATATTAAAGAGTATTCTATTTTATTCTACGTAAATGATAACAACTATAACATCTACGCAATTTGGAACTTAAGGGGACGCGCTAGGTACTTACCCGCAAAATTCAAATTTTCTTGGGTTTTTTGCATTTTGCAGGTCAGTGACAATATGGGCATTTAGGGGGGGGGGGGGGGGGCGGGGGGTATGATCACATGTCATTTGTTTTTTTAGACCCGAAAATTTTGACTTTGCCAGGTTTCTAGAGTTAGGGGGCTTAGATTTGATAACTTTTTAACAGCGAAGAAGTCTTGGCAAGGCACTTTACATGAAATGTTTTGACGGGATTATTATTAGGAGCCATTTATGATCTCTCATTAGTTGACTGAACTTAGAAGAGGTTTGCATTCATGATTATAATTTTGTAAAGTAATATTTGATACGCTCGCGAATCATATTTTAATCAACATTCAACATGACACACCTACGAAATGCAAAAAAAAAAAACTTAAGAAAATTCGAATTTCTCGGGCTACCTAGCGCATACCCTTTAAATGAAAATATTGATAATCTTGTTGACAGAATTTTCTAGAAAAGTCCCCGATGTCAGGGTTAAGGTCAATAGATATTACATTATTTTTAGATAATATTGCTGATTTATACATCTATACATATAAATAAAATTGGAGTGTCATTTTGTAATATTGAAATAACCGTTTTTTACTACATGTATATACAACGTGTAACGTTAAATGCGCATAACCTCAGACACCCCAACTGATTTTTAATTCAATTGACCTATTTCAGAGAGAAAATAAGTCATTAAAAAAATTGTAAAGGTTTTATGTGCCGTTTTAGTTTTACTGGCCATTCTGATCGTTTCTTGCGTCTGCGACGACGCTTTATCGAGGGAGGAGTCGTCATCGGGCCGCTGCGCCGCGATGGCTTGACCTATGAATAAATAGACACGGCAACGTTTTTAATGAGGATTTTTTGAAAAATGTGACCTATATTAAAAAGTGGTTCAATTAATTCTGCTCGTTACTCTGATCAAACTATTTTCAGGTTTTGCGCATTTAACGTTACACGTTGTATACGGTACATACACCAAAATAACGTTTTTTACAATTTTTGTCTGTCTGCCTGTCTGTTTGTTCCGGATAATGTCTGAAATGCCCGAATGGCTGGACCGATTTTGACGGGACTTTTATTGGCAGGTAGCTGATGTAATAAGGAGTAACTTAGGCTACTTTTATCATTAATAAAAATGTTTAGTATATACATAATGAAAAGATTATGAAGTAAGTAGTGATAGATTATTAACATTAACAAATAACTATACCATTAAAAATGACCCAGCGAAGCGGGTATTCACTAAAAATAAACAGTATAAACTAAAAATGATATAATTATCTGTTGTTAGAAATAAATACTTCAGTAGCCTCACCGAGATTCCCACAGGCACTTGTATTTTATTAGCCACGGGCCCCCCTAGAAATAGAAAGAAACAGTTGCAAAAAATATTTTTCGATCGTAAAGCACTCTAATGCTTCGCAGTATGAGACGTGCAATAAAGCGCGCGTCGCTTCGTGAGTTAACAATACGTACGGTACCTAGCCTCACGTAGTTTACTAATGAAATAGAATTAAATCATTGTCAGTTATACAGAAGCTGATCACGTTTCAGCTTGAAGACGTGTATTAGACAAATATCCTTCTTGATTTTCCTTTTACCATGTACTTCGATTAGTGATATATTGCTTAGCAATGTGGTAAAAATGTGGTAGAGGGGCCCGTGACTAAATAATAACAGCTGCACAGGTCGATCGATCAGGTTAAGCTACGCTTGCCGCGGTTGGTCTTTGGATGGGTGACCATCATTACATACCGAGACCCCTATCCGTGCCTCGGAAAGCACGTTAAGCCGTTGGTCCCGGCTGTCATTCGTAGATCTTTGACAGTTGTTACGGGTAGTCAGAAGCCCGAAAATCTGACAACTAGTCTTACCTATGGGTATCGTAATACCCAGTAACTGGGTTGTGGAGGTCAGATAGGCAGTCGCTCCATGTAAAATACTGGTATTCAGCTGCCTCCGGTTAGAGTGGAAGCCGACCCCAACATAGTTGGGAAAAGGCTAGGCAGATGATGATGCTTTGCAATGTGGTAGAAACAGATGGTATGTGCAAATTGAGGTAAAGTTCGGAATGAAAGTTAACATTTAAGCGAAGCCTCGAAATTGATTTAGGATTTGACTTGTAAATTTTTGTCCTAATAAGTGTCTATGTATTTATGTAGCTTGGGGGTCGTGGCTAAATAATAACAGCCGCACGGGTCGATCGAAGGTTAATCTACGTTTACCGCGGTCGGTTCGTGGATGGGTGACCATTCATTACATATAGAGACCCCTCTATGCCTTGGCACGTCAAGCCGTTGGTCCCGGCTGTCATTCGTAGATCTTTGACACTCGTTATGGGTTGTCAGAAGCCCGAGTCTGACAACCATTCCAACGAATGGGTATCGTACTCGTATTACCCTATAACTGGGTTGCGGAGGTCAGATTGGCAAACGCTCCATGTAAAATACTGGTATTCAGCTGCATTCGTTTAGGCTAGCAAGGTACTTAAGGCTAGCCCTTTTTTTTTTTATTTGTCCTCGGTGTGGAAAATCCTCATGGATGTCCGCCGCCCTGGGGCGGGCGGCGGGGTCTGTCAGACTCTTACTGACTAAAAACCACCCCGGTGTTCCATCTCTCACGCCGGGGGTCGCGGAAAAGAACGATACTTCCGCAACCCCCGGCTGTTGCTGGCCCGCACCTGCGGGCCTCCTCGTGTCAGAGGGGGGGGAGTGAGGTGTTAAACTCCCCCCGCGACGTCTAAGAGGGGCGCGCGTGGAACACTACGCGCCGCCGCCTCGGGTCCTGCCGTGCGATTCTGTAACCATCTCACCGTGAAAGCTTGCGTGAAGTGAGCGTGGAGTGAGCTATCATTCATTAAGGATTAACACTATTAAGTGCTCGCTTTTATTTTAATCTAAGTATTTTCATTTCTGATTTTTTTTTTGTTGTGTTGTTTTTATCTTTTTTAGTACGGACGCTTTTAACGTGCACGTCTTTCTAAATCGTTCTCACATGTATAATTTCAACTTGAATGATGTAACCAAAATTTTGTAACAATTTATATGATTTAAAAGAGTGTCCGTGGAGTTTCTTGCCCGTTCTTCTCCACAGGTACCTACTACGCTTTGGAATGGGCAACTAGCTTCATCTTTCTGACTGACCGACCCCTTGACAATTCAAAAGTGCCTGTAATTGGTTTACTTGAAATAAATGCTTTGAGTTTTAGTTTGAGTTTCACTTATGATTTCACGGTGAGATTTTTACAGAATCGACAGGCTGATGTGTGGGGGGCGATGGACGTCCCCAAGTCCGTCGCCCCTTAAGGCTAGCCTAGGCCAAATCAATTCCTTTCTCCTTTTGATTCTCCGACAACCCGGGCCAAGCCAGTCTCTAAGAGCTCGCCGTTCCGCCATTTTTGCTTTGATCTCTTCTTTTAGACCAATCTTCACAGATCTTTCTCGTCAGTCTAAACAGCAGGACGTCAACCCTGACCCAGGCTACCTCTCATCACATTTAAGTTAAGTAAATGTTACTTACAATTAGTGTTATCTCTGATACTAATTAACCAGTATATATCGTGTGACACGCAGTGCCGACAGTGTGCTGTGGTCTCTAGGTACAGGAAACCAAGCGAAACGTCCACGAGTGGGGACTAGCCTGTCATATTCAACACTTTATTGTACAGACGCCAGCACATTAAGCTACTACAATCTGTCAAAATTCTTTAATAGATTTTCAACTTTATCACAGAAGAATTAGGTTCAAAGTTGTTTGGGAAAATTTTACAGTTTCGGGTAGGTTGATGTGCTGGCGTTATTATTAATTTTTTATTAGTCCTGGTCCTTTGGAAGGCGTACGAGGGGTCGAAGCCAACTCGCAGAGGACCCTTAGGAAATTTTAATGAAATGCTGCGCCAACCGACGATTATCCCCGTTGCACTATGCTAGAGCACCCAAGTATAACCCCCGGTTGGTGTAGGGCTGTTGCACTATATGGAAAAATAAAAAGTTGTACTATGGGTTTGGGTGTTTAGATTGGATTGGTTACCAAGAACTATGGAAGAACTATGGCCCCTGCTCGCCATATGCTGCCCTGCGGGTTCCCGTATCTCTCTTGCTCTGGCTCCTCACCCTAGCCCTGTTCCGTGAAGGCAAACTCTTCCGGCACAGGCCTAGAGTTCGGAGCGCGCAAGCCCCACCAGGGCGTCAACGTAGAGATACGGCGGTGGGGTTATTATTATTATTATTACATTTTTTACATATGTCGGGACCATGAGGTCCCGGTACTTTGGAAGACGTACGAGGGGCCGAAGCCAACTCGCAGAGGCCCCTTAGGAGATTGTCATGAAATGCGGCACCATTCGACGATTATCCCTGCATGCACTATGCAAGTCTACCCAAGGACAACCCCCGGTTGGTGTAGAACTATTGCAGGATATGGAAAATTAAAAAGTTCGACTATGTGTTTGGGTGGCTAAAGTGGGTTGGTTATCAAGAACTATGGAATAACTATGGTCCCTGGACCCTGCCTGATCACTGTTTTGTATATACACGGATAAAATGGCAGGGGGTGACTTGCACACTCAATAATGGGCCCCCGGAAACTGTCGCTAGCACATAGTGACGTAGCGACAAGGGGGCAACATGTCCTGAGGAACTTATGAGGAGTGGAGAGGTATTCCACGGCTTTCAGAACAGTCCCAGAGCCTGGAAGATGGTCAAGACCCCTACGAGCACTTACTGGAATACTTCCTTTACGTTCGCTCTTGCGAATCTCCACTCAAGTCGGCCAATAAAGGCAAGAAGGAGTTGGGAGCTCTGTTCCTCGTCAGTGTTCACTCCAGCCGGCCAATTAAGGCAAGTCAGAGGTGAGGAACAAGACTATTCACGGGAGATAGGGTCCGTGGGGTCCCTGCTGCCCAACAGCTCGCCACCCGCTGCCCTGCGGGCTTCAGTATCTCTTTTGGTCTGGCTCCTCATCCTAGACCTGTTCCGGCAAGGTAAACTCTTCCGGCATAGGCCTAGAGTTCGGAGCGCGCAAGTCCCACCAGGACGTCAACGTAGAGATACGGCGGTGGGGTCATTATTATTATTATTATATCATCACGACTTTATTCTTAAGGGATCATTATCTCGCCTGCTGTTTTTAAGCTCCAATGATATGGGACGAGTCTCAATAGACTCGGAAAATGCTAAACTCCGTTAACTCATCTGCCTAGCATTTTCCCAACTAAGTTGGGCTCAGTTCGATTTTCAGCTTCCGATTTTGAGATTTCTTCTAACCGAATGCAGCTCAATACCGGTATTTTACATAGAGCCACTGCCTATCTGACCTCCACAACCCAGTTACTGGGTAATACGATATTCTTGGTAAGACTGGTTTCCGACTTTCGGGCTTCTGACTACGCGTAACGACTGTCAAAGATCTACGAATGACAGCCGGGACCAACGGCTTAACGTGTCACCCATCCACAGAGCAACTGCGGCAAGCGTAGCTTAACCTGATCGATCGGCCTGTGGGGCTGTTATTATATAGCCACGAGCCCCTCAAATCCAGGGGTCTTCTCTCATACAGGCCCGTCCGAAAATAGATCGACTCTTGGGAGTGAACTGAGTAGAGTTCACTCCCAAGATTAATTAGATTTTTCAAAAAAAACTATTCCATTTTTCAAGTTGATAGCGTTAGTAGTTCTTGAGATATCCAGTTGTGATAGACGGCAGTGGTCTCGAACGTCGTAGAGTGAGATCGGTAGATCGGTAGGTACTTGACAAAAAAATACAATATTCAATCAAATTCGTATATTTATTTAAAAAAAAAAACTTACAGACTAATTTATAACAATCATACTTAAATATGATTGTTATAAATTATGTGAGCCCATATCGGTAGAAATCAGGGCTCGGAAACCGGTTGAAATTCTTAACCGGTTACGGTCATTGACCCCAAACCGAAATCGATTTAGGTTAAGGTTTGCACTTTAACGGTTTTTACCGGTTTTTGCAAGAAACCGGTTTTTCATGAATTTTGGTTTTGAAAGTGAAAATTAACCGGTTAAACACCCCCCGCCCCCTAACTAAGCAAGTCGCAACATGAATCTACCCGCACCATTTAAGTTCTCCGGTTGTATTTGACGTCCTCAGATCAAACATTTTTATTCCTAATGTTTTCTGGGGTACTAAATGTACTAATGTCACTATAACTTGTTGGAAGTGTTAAAAAAGTAGACGAAAAATATTTACGACTTACGGAATTAACCGGTTAATTTGGGTGTCAAAACCGTTTGTGCTTCTGTAACCGGTAACCTTTGTCATTTGGGTTACATATGAACAGTTCACTTGTTTAACCGGTTAATGAGGGAACGATATATTTACCGGTATTTCATCGAAATTAACCGCTCTTTTTAAACCGGTTCAGAGCCCTGGTAGAAATACCGAAAAATCGGTAGGTTCGAGACCACTTATAGACGGACAGACAGACTGAGTCGCAACATAAGTCCCGGCGCCCATTATCGGCATCGGCAAGGAAAAGGACCCTTCGGCATCCTACATGCAAGCGCACACTATCGGCAATTATGCTTTGGCATGCTGCAACGTTCTTAGGGATGACGAGGCGTCATTAAGGATGCCGCACCGTCCTGTAGCTTGCCGAAGCGTCTCAATATCGTATTTCTCAAACTATCCCCCGAGTGTTGCCTCGGCGCCGGCGGCGTACCGAAGGTTGCCGAAGGATGCCGAAGCATCCCGAAGCATTCTCAAGGCTGCCGATACACCAGCCTCAAGCATACCGAAGCGGTATTTTTGTTATTACGACCACATATCACGGAAATTTCTACTTTATTGCCATTATGTTATAGTATATATTGCTATTTGCCACCTAAAATCCTCAGTCGTACCGATGCCGATAATGGGCGCCGGGCCTATGGGTTCCTTTTTATCATTTTGATACGGAACACTAACTAGGGCCTTCATTATCAACCTGTCAGACCCACATAACAAACATCTGCCAACCTCGTCACGGCATGCCGGTTATGATATAATCTTAACTAAAAACAAACTAAGTATACAATAATTAGTCAACGGGTCGCGTCAACCACCTCACTTTATTATACTATGCGTCAACTCGCGTGACACGCACGCCGCGACCTTCTGCGCGTGCGACTACGTACTAAATCTAAACTGCTGCATAGGTTCGGTATTCGGGTCGGTGGCACCGTGCAAGAAGTTAACGGTGGTTTAAAATTACATGACACGACATAATAATCAACCTGCAACGCAAAACAACCACTCCTAGGGCATAGGAATCGGTGGATAATTTTGATTTTGAAATTATAATACAGGTTGGCCCATTTAGGGTTCTTTCCCACGGCAAGATCCAGTTTTTTGCAGGTACTGTTTTTTGCAGGATCCCGTTTAGTAGTGTACGTATTTAAATATACAGGGTTATTTGTAAAACACCAACAACCTCTTAAGAGGTCATTGTACTCATCATTATGAACAACTTTTACTATAGGACCAAACCTGAAATCGCGAAAAAAAATCAGCTGTTCCCTACATTTATGTTCGTACGAGTCGTCAAAATGTAGGGAACAGCTGATTTTTTTTTCGCGATTTCAGGTTTGGTCCCATAGTAAAAGTTGTTCATAATGATGAGTACAATGACCTCTTAAGAGGTTGTTGGTGTTTTACAAATAACCCTGTATACATATATTCATAAAAGCATCCTGTTTGACGGATACTGCAAATGGATTAAGGTAGAAGGAGAGACAATACTGAAGGTTTCTGTCGTGTACCATTGTGGCGTACAATAAATACATATATGATACACTACTTGTCGTTGTTATCTTGTAGTCCTAACTGCAGTCATCTTCTTCGTGTTCTTTTATTTTCGTTGCTTATGTATGAATTTATGTATCTATAATTTTGGATATGTATATACAACGTGTAACGTTAAATGCGCAAAACCTGAAAATAGTTTGATCAGAATAACGAGCAGAATTAATTGAACCACTTTTTAATATAGGTCATATTTTTCAAAATATCTTCATTAAAAACGTTCCCGTGTCTATTTATTAATAGGTCAAGCAAGCCAATGTCAGCGCGGCGCAGCGGCCCGGTGACGACTCCTCCCTCGATAAAGCGTCGTCGCAGACGCAAGAAACGATCAGAATGGCCAGTAAAACTAAAACAGCTCATAAAACCTTTACAATTTTTTTAATGACTTATTTTCTCTCTGAAATAGGTCAATTGAATTAAAAATTAGTTGGGGTGTCTGAGGTTTTGCGCATTTAAGGTTATACGTTGTATATGTGTATCTATTTTAGTGTATTGTTAGTATAATATTTGCACCAACGACAGGAATATCACTGTGCATTCCAAGGTTGCTTGGAAGAGATCACAGAAAGCAATAAGGCCGCCCGTTGTAAATTTTGTAGAATTTGATAAATATTTTTATATTGTGTATTTTTGTGGTGTACAATAAATTATACCTATATAAATAAATGATACCTTAAACATATTAAACTTATCTATAAAAATATACAATAATAATCATGAAACAAGTGCTAACTACAAGAAAAAACTGGCCACCCGCGAGTCGAATTCGCGCACGAAGGGTTCCGTACCATTATCTATAAAAACGGCAAAAAAAAATCATGTCTTTTGTATAGGAGCCCCTTAAATATTTATTTTATTCTGTTTTTTAGTAGGTATTTGTTGTTATAGCGGCATCAGAAATACATCATCTGTGAAAATTTCAACTGTCTAATTATCACTGTTTTGACAGGCCTGTTGGTCTAGTGGTCAGTGGCCCTGGCTGCTATGCTCAAGGTCGTGGGTTCGATTCCCACCTAGGACAAATGTTTGTGTGATGAGCACGATCATTTGTTCTTTGTCTGGGTGTAATTTATCTATAATATGTATGTATTTAGAAATATATATGTATGTTTATCAGTTGTCTAGTACTCCATAGCACAAGCTCTGCTTAGTTTGGGACTAGATGGCGTTGTGTGAAAGTTGTCGAATATTATATTATTATTATTATTACTGTTCATGAGATACAGCCTGGTGACAGACGGACGGACGGACGGACGGACGGAGGGATGGACGAACGAACGGACGGTTCGACGGACGGACGGACTGATGGATGGACGGACGGACGGACGGACGGACGTATGTGCGGACGGACGGACGTACAAACGGACGGACAGATGGATGGACGGACAGACAGCAGAACGGAAGTAATAGGGTTCATTTTTACCCTTTGTGTACGGAACCCTAAAAATGGTGTTTACGGAGAGAGATAGTGTTTTTTTATGATACATATAATAATACACCTATTTACATTGAAAATATAATACGTGTAAGTTGTTTATTTAATAGGCGATAAATATTTTTAATAGTTTGTACACAACAATTTCAGATGAGAATATTATCTTGCTTTTTAGAGCGTGATTTTTCAGTAGTCAGAAGGCCAGTAACCGTAATTAAAAACGTTAAAAATTTTGTCGCAATCTCATTTCATCGACAATCAATGTCAAAAACCTGTCAAAAATGTGGGTATTTTGCGAGGTATTTTTGACAGATTGAGACTGTGATCAGAACGTCAAAATCAAAAATCAAAATCAAAAGTCATTTATTCAAACTAGGCTGAGATGAATCAGCACTTTTCGAACGTCAAAATTACAAAAGACAGTCCCCCAAAACGCCCGCCCTTCGCCACTTCCTAGTGCTTTCGCTGGGAAGAAGAAGTGGCGCAACAAACTCCACAGCATCGATGCGAATGTGTTCTGGAACGTTCTTAAAATTACGAGAATTGCCTCTGAGGCTTCTCAGCTCAGCGCCAGCTAGTCTAGTAACCCCGTAAATAATAACAGCCGCACAGGTCGATCGATCAGGTTAAGCTAAGCTTGCCGCGGTTGGTCTGTGGATGGGTGACCATCTTTACATACCGAGACCCCTCCGTGCCTCAGAAAGCACGTTAAGCTGTTGGTCCCGGCTGTCATTCGTAGATCTTTGACAGTCGTTACGGGTGTCAGAAGCCAGAAAATCTGACAACCAGTCTTACCTAGGGGTATCGTATTACCCAGTAACTCGGTTGTGGAGGTCAGATAGGCAGTCGCTCCATGTAAAATACTGGTATTCAGCTGCATCCGGTTAGACTGGAAGCCGACCCCAACATAGTTGGGAAAAGGCTACGCAGATGACGATAATGTCAGCTTGTCTAGTAAAACCAAACGCGATACAAAGCTGCAGACAGTCCGACGCTCCTACCCACCTACGTGATCAGCCGAGCGGCTGGTGAAAGGAAAGCCTTCATAGATGTCATGGTAAATAACATAGCCGTCTCATCAAATAACGACCGTGAACTCTACAAGTAATTTTAAGCAACTTTACGAAATGGAAAATGTCGATATTACAAGCAATAGCCAAGCTAATCATTGAAATTAAGTTAACACTTAAATGCATAGTGTTGTATATTTCCATCAACCAATCCAATGCCATACTTTCGTTTCCACAGAGCACGGCGATTCCCCAATTGTTAGAGATATTCAATTCATTTTGTTCCCAGTAGATTCGTTTTGATTACATGAAGATGTAAATTTCCACCAGGCCATTAAAAAAATAAAAAGTATTTTTATGAATATATTTTTTTAAATATCTTTTCCTTACTATAGAGCTAATGTTACGTCCAAATAAATTTAATTTGCTTAAAAAGTTAAAATCATGCATTTAAGGGTTAAGACAGTAATAACGGTGGTGCGCCACAGTAGCCCACGGGTAAGCTACGCATGCGCGAGCTTCGCTTTGCATGAAAATGTATAATTGTACTCATCAACATCGACTCAGCCTATCGCAGTCCACTGCTGGACTGGCTGTCTTCCAGACTGTACCACAACACCCTGTCCAGCGCCTTCCGCATCCAGTCTCTCCCAGCCACCCAGCCCCCCAGCTCGATGGACCGAAGACCAAAATAGGTATAAATACTGCGTTCGCGATTTACTTTCTAAACATATAAACAAATATGTGTTTTCGGAAAAACAACTTTAATACGTACGAACGCCAGCACATCAAGCTACTACAATCTGTCAGATTTCTTTAATAGATTTTCAACTTCATCGCTAAAGCATAAGGTTCAAAGTTGATTGGGAAAATCTGACAGTTTCGGGTAGCTTGATGTGCTGGCGTCTGTACATAAAAAAGTTCAGTTCAAGCTACAACTTAAAAAAACAAACCTTTTTTAATTTAGTTTTTTTTTTGTTTTTAATATTCGTTCAAGCGGACGTCAATAACGTCAATTAGAAACAAGGTTTTAAATAGACTAAGGGCCTGCGCCTACTGACAGCATGACACGACAAGGGATTTTTATGCGACGAATAGAAATATTTATATAGGGTGACTGGTAATTAGTGACCGATACTTAAACACATGATTGTACTCATAATTATAAACAACTTTTACTATCGGGCCAAAACCGAAATCGCGAAAAAAAAAATCAGCTGTTCCCTACATTTATGTTAGTACGAGTCGTCAAAATGCAGGGAACAGCTGATTTTTTTTCGTCATTTCACTTTTTGTCCCATTATAAAACTTGTTTGTTGTCATGAGTAGAATCGTGTGTTTAAGTATCGGTCACTAATTACCAGTCACGCTATATACAACTTGTAATGTTAATTGCGCAAATCCAGAAAATAGTTTGATCAGAATAACGAGCAGAATTAATTGAACCACTTTTTAATATAGGTCACATTTTTCAAAAAATCTTCATTAAAAACGTTGCCGTGTCTATTTATTAATAGGTCAAGCAAGCCAATGTCAGCGCGGCGCAGCGGCCCGGTGACGAGTCCTCCCTCGGTCGTCGTCGCAGACGCAAGAAACGATCAGAATGGCCAGTAAAACTAAAACAGCACATAAAACCTTTACCTTTTTTTTTATTGACGTATTTTCTCTCTGAAATACGTCAAATGAATTAAAAATCAGTTCGGGTGTCTGAGGTTTTGCGCATTTAACGTTACACGTTGTATATAATATTGTCCATCGCATGACTTCGCGGCATGCTTAAGGACACCGCGGTACAGTGATGCTGAATGTCCCTGCCGTGCCGCTAGTGGGCGGAGGCCCTTACAGCTCTTTCCCACGGCTGTCCAGTTCTGCAGGAACAGTTTTTTTTTATTGAAAATGCAAAAATCACTAGTGTTTTCACACACAATAGTTTGCATCCTGTCTTTTGCGGTGGAGCAACGAGCGAGCAGTATAGATTGTGCAGACGACATCCAGCAAAAAACGGTATCCAGGAAGCTATTCGGAACACTTCCATTGGATTATATACAACGTGTAACGTTAAATGCGCAAAACCTGAAAATAGTTTGATCAGAATAATGAGCAGAATTAATTGAACCACTTTTTAATATAGGTCCCAATTTTCAAAAAATCTTCATTAAAAATGTTGCCGTGTCTATTTATTAATAGGTCAAGCAACACAATGTCAGCGCGGCGCAGCGGCCCGGTGACGACTCCTCCCTCGATAAAGCGTCGTCACAGACGCAAGAAACGATCAGAATGGCTAGTAAAACTAAAACAGCACATAAAACCTTTACAATTTTTTTAATGACTTATTTTGTCTGTGAAATCGGTCAATTGAATTAAAAATCAGTTGGGGTGTCTGAGGTTTTGCGCATTTAACGTTACACGTTGTATGTAATTAAACTGGATCCTGTTTTCCACTGGACAATGCCATCCAGTTTGTAGTGGCAAAACCGAATAGCATAATTCGGAATAGGATCTATTTTTTGCCGAATACTGCAAACAGGATGCTTAGCCCACGGCAAGATCCAGTTTTTTGCAGGCACAGTTTTTTGCAGGATCCCGTTTAGTGGTGTACGTGTTTAAATATACATATTCACACAAGCATCCTGTTTGCAGTATCCGGAAAACTGGATGCTTGTGTGAATATACATATTTAAACACGTACACTACTAAACGGGATAATGCAAAAAACCGTACCTGCAAAAAACGGGATTTTGCCGTGGGAAAGAGCCCTTAGGCAGGATCGTCCACTGCGATCCACGGCCACACTACACACGGATGTGTGGCAAACAAATGATCCGCGCAGCTACCATGGCAAATCTTGTCATGGACACCTTACCTAGTAGTGGACGGTCGACTTAATATTTACGATACCTTACTTTAACTTGACCCTAACGCAATACAAAGTGAATGGAAGTTAAGTAACTTAATCTATGTATCATAAGTACGTGCATGCTGATTTCGTTCGTCTAAAAATTGCAGGGTAATTGCGTAACACACGCACAGCAATGAGTTTCGTTTTGACAGTTCAACAACATTCATTGCGTTATTTACGTTGTTGAGCAGATACATTTTTCCAACATATGGAGCAATGGATTAGCAGTATGCTACAAAATGATTCAAATTTATAGTGTGTTACACAATCAAAGTACAGCCGTGCGATTCTGTAACCATCTCACCGTGAATACTTGGGTGAAGTGAGCTCTCAGTGTCATCCCACCTGATACTAGGGATTGACCAAGCAAACATTTACAATCATAATCAAGATTTTTAATTGTATATTTTTTTGCTAATTCTATTAATCAGTTTATATAATTTCAAAGCTAGAATTTTTGTTGTCAAAATATTGTTATTTTGAGGGGTTCTAAAATAAAATAGCAAAACAGAAAGTCAGTCATAATCTCAATGTTTTTTTTTCCTAGACTAGTCTTAACGAGTCGGCGCGATCACTTCACCCGAATCGCGACATTTCGTGAATCGGGTGAAGTGATCACGCCACACAAACTAAATCGGATTAAACGTGGGTTTTGACAAATAAAATACTAGCTTTGAAATTATATAAAATTATCAATAGAATTAGTATAAAAAACATATCATTAAAATCTCGATTATGATTGTAAATGTTTGCTTGGTCAATCCCTAGCATCAGTGGGATGACACTGACAGCTCACTCCACGCAAATTTTCACGGTGAGATTTTTACAGAATCGACTGGCTGCACCGCCACTGCTCTAAGAGACAGTTCCTAGTTAGGTGGAAAGTAGTAGGAAAGATAGAGCCGTTTGTCACATTTATTTGGTTCGATTCCCACCTAGGACAAATGTTTGTGTGATGAGCACGATCATTTGTTCTTTGTCTGGGTGTAATTTATCTATAATATACAGTGTGTCCGGACATGGACTAGCGATATTCTAAATACTTAAATATAAGCTATTTTAAAGTACTATTACACTATAGGCTTGGGTCCAATACACTTCCCCGCTATGTGGCAGCCATTTTGTTTTTTTTGTTGAAATATGCTCTATGCGAGTACAAAAAAAATCATATATCTCAAAGTTTTAGTCATACTGAGATAAAAATAGGCTTATTCGGAAGGCAATAATATTGTCTACCGTCTGCATTACAAAGCAATGTGTTCACAATTCCATAACTTTTGAAAAAAAATGTGAAAGTCGAAAAAAAAATCAAAAAATTATGCAATTCAACCAATAATGGTTAATTACTACAAAAACAACCCCGAGAACTTTTTTATTTTTTATACTAGATCGACAGTTTTTGAGCTACGCTACAATGCAACATAAAATTCACAACTGTATGTTTAATACTTTAAGAGTTATTGTTGTTTGAACATAGCGTATGCGCAAGCACAAAACGTCTTTGTTAACCGCCAGAGTGTCATTTATGGCATTCACTGTATTCCATCTGAGAGCAGGCGAGAAATACTGTTCGTTACTACCGTGAGTAAGCGAGATAGAACGTATTAGTCCACTACCTGAAACAAAATCAGTTTTAAGGACAAATTATTAGTTGGGTTAGTTTAGTTGTCCCTCGCCCTGCGTTGTGATCGCTATCGCTACTTTCACTTACCGTCCGTGCTGTTTACGTGCTGCGTTAGTGTTTTGTATTTAAAAGTGTGATAAAGTATGGCACAGCGTCAATATTCATCGCAACATATTGCTGACATACACTTTGTGTATGGCTTTTGCAATGGAAGTGCAAATTTGGCTGTACAAGAATATCGACGAAGGTACCCTAACAGGCCTACACCGAGTCGCCAAACTTTTATCGACGTGCATTCAAGATTAGCGGAAAGAGGTATTCAAAGAGCTGTTAATGAACGCAATCGCTTGGTATCGCCCGAAGATGAAGAAGAAGTGCTTAGACTAATAACCAATGATCCTAGACTAAGCGTTAGACGGATTTCAGTGCAACTTCGAATGTCTAAGTGGCATGTATGGAGAATTTTGAAAAGAGAAGGGTTACACCCTTATCATTTTCGACGGGTTCAAGACGTGATCGAACCAGATTTTGCTGCGAGATCTGTGTTTTGTTCGTGGATAAATAGAAATTTGAGACAGAACCGTAATTTTTTACAAAGAATACTGTGGACTGATGAAGCCAAATTTACAAGAGCTGGGATTACAAACCACAGAAACGACCATCTCTGGTGCTCCGCAAATCCAAGGGCGGTGCGCCCAAGCTCATTTCAACATGAATTCTCAGTAAATGTGTGGGCCGGCATAATCAACGATAGGCTGATAGGGCCATTGGAATTGCCACCTACATTAAACGGCGCTAGATTTTTAGAATTCTTACAGACACAGTTTGCGGACAGCCTCATGGACCTACCTCTATCATACCGTCGGCGTATGTGGTTCCAGCTCGATGGTGCACCCGCGCATTTTTCTCGAGCAGTGAGAGAATATTTAAATAATAATCTACAGCCGTGGATCGGTCGTGGTGGTGTAGTAGCGTGGCCGCCTCGCTCACCCGATTTGACACCCTTGGATTATTTTTTGTGGGGTCATATGAAACAAAAAGTATACGCTACAGTTCCAAATACCAGGGAAGAACTCGTCGCAAAAATTATGGCAGCCGCCGAAGAAATTAGATCCGATTTGGATTTAATTAGGCGCTCATCAACCCAGGTGGCACAGAGAGCCGTAGTGTGTCTACAAGCTGGAGGTGGCCACTTTGAGCAACTGCTTTAGATATTTTAATCTTCATTTAATATTGGAAAAAACATTAAATAAAATTCAATATGAATGTTATGTTTTTTTAATGATTTCCTGTTTAGGGTTCCGACAAAGGCCTTTTGTGCTTGCGCATACGCTATGTTCATACAACAATAACTCTTAAAGTATTAGACATACAGTTGTGGATTTTATGTTGTATTGTAGCTTAGCTCAAAAACTGTCGATCTAGTATAAAAAATAAAAAAGCTCTCGGGGTTGTTTTTGTAGTAATTAACAATTATTGGTTGAATTGCATAATTTTTTGTTTTTTTTTTCGACTTTCACATTTTTTTTCAAAAGTTATGGAATTGTGAACATATTGCTTTGTAGTGCAGACGGTAGACAATATTATTGCCTTTCGAATAAGCCTATTTTTATCTCAGTATGACTAAAACTTTGAGATATATGATTTTTTTTGTACTCGCATAGAGCATACTTCAACAAAAAAAACAAAATGGCTGCCACATAGCGGGGAAGTATATTGGACCTAAGCCTATAGTGTAATTGTACTTTAAAATAGCTTATATTTAAGTATTTAGAATATCGCTAGTCCATGTCCGGACACACTGTATATGTATTTAGAAATATATTTGTATGTTTATCAGTTGTCTAGTACTCATAGCACAAGCTCTGCTTAGTTTGGGACTAGATGGCGTTGTGTGAAAGTTGTGGAATATTATTATTATTATTATTATTTGGTGACAGTTTTATAACTCAAAGTCGACGTGGAAAATATCAATTTTATTTGTTACTAGCAGTGCATCGCGGCTTCGCCCGCGTTAATGTGAGGAAAAAAACTACTGAAATATATTCCATTACTTATGATTATTAGTAATTAATACTTACTGTAAGAAGCTATTTTAGGAACATCACGCTATGATCAGTAAGAGTGGAATTAAGTATAGTGAACCTCGCAGAGCCGTGCGGATTTATTTCAAAACTATGATATCTCCTAAGATATTCATTGGAATTAAATAATGTCAAGGGCAATTTTGAACGAAATTGCCCTTGTGATGAATAACGTATTTATTTGGATAAGGATTAATATCATGTTTATGAAAACACCTTCGCAAATAATGCATTATTTAAGAACAAATTTGATTACAATAAAAAAGGTTATAGTGAGTCAACCATAAAAGATAGACATATTCCAGCCCCGGACTTTTTTTTTATAACTTTTAAGGGGGAACAATTTCATCGTACATGATTTTTGCGTAACTTTAACCATTTACGCAGCGCACGCAACGGAAGCTCTCAACAAGAATATTTTTCCCGCTTTTGCAACATTTTTCATTGATGCTCCGCTCCTATCGTGATGTTATGTAGCCTTTCTCGATAAATGGACTTTGCAACACAAAAACAATTTTTCACTTCGAATGAGTAGGTCATGAGATTAGCGCGTTCTACCAAACAAACAAACTCTTCAGCTTTATAATATGGCATGTATTTAACGCGGCGAATCTATCTGAATTTGGGGTAGCAAAAATAGTAGGTTGGCAGCTACGGACGGCGGATAAAAAGTAGAAAATGGGCATTCTTAAATTAAACAACGAGGTTGTATATCAAGTTAACTAATTATCTTTAATAATAATAATTAGAAGTAGTCGACGGAGCCCCGCTTCGCGGGGCCCCTATTTCCGCCTGCAGGGTTTAAAGGAACCTAACAGAACCTAATATTAGTCGCCATGTCATTATTTTTAGTAGCAAATAGTTAGTCGCCCTTTTAAGTTGTTAGTCGCCTGGAAAATAATATTCCTTATAATATTAGTATAGAAGTGTCCCTTTGACAAGTTGAAATCTGTGTAAAAATATAGGTATCTTTCACGTAGACTGTTTGCTTAGACAATTAACTAATTAAAATAGCCAAAGATCGCATGTCCATACCTAATCATTGTTGATTGGCTGCTCTTGGCCCAGAAAAACAGTACCCTTCGTTTTTCTCAGAAGATGGGTTGGCGGAACTCGGCACTTTTTTTACAACCTTTTTATGTTAATTGACTAATTTCCTCGTTGTTCTAGCCTCTAGGGTAGCAAGTGCTACTGCTAAGCATGAAGTCCTGCGGGGTGATTTCAGTAACAGTTTTATTTTATAAAATTTATTTATTCCTCTATTTCAGGCAAGTGGGCCCATAGAAAAAACAATACATACTACAACAAACATAAGAATACTTATAATATAAGCTAATACATATAAAAATGATCACAAATAAAATACTATAATAATATAACTTAAATATACTATAAATACATACAACATAACAAACTAAAACTACTGCATACGAAGTGTCGGCGTCGTGTTTCATTGACTGGTGTCATGTAGCCGACCATGAAACCGGCGATACACAACACCCTTCGGCCAGAACTCTTCCTTGAGGAACTTCTCGAGATGATGTGTCGGAACACGCACCACGAATGACTTGAAGTTCGTGTTGTGACGCGGCTCCAACTTCTCGACCCTCAAAGACCAGTTGGTCTTCACACGCAGGTATTCCACGATCTCCTCAGCCTACGTGGAGTGGTGCAGCCTGGACACGTACAGCAGCGTCGTCGGGATTGCTGGACGCAGCAGCATGTTGGGTCCTGCCGGCGCGGTGCCACACTGGTTCCGACAAAGAGGCTTCTTCTTCTTCTCCACCTTGATGAAACGATCCTTGTCGCTCGTGTTTTTCTCTGGACCCTGCCTTACTAAAACCATCTAGGTTTTAGACCGGAACAGTAGTAATGGCTTTCATTTTGACAGTTCAACAACATTCATTGCGTTATTTACGTTGTTGAGCAGACAATTTTTTGCTTTCCCATTGACAGTTCAACAACATTCATTGCGTTATTTACGTTGTTGAATAGACAATTTTTCCTTTCATGTTGACAGTTCAACAACATTCATTGCGTTATTTACGTTGTTGAGCAGACAATTTTTTGCTTTCCCATTGACAGTTCAACAACATTCATTGCGTTATTTACGTTGTTGAGCAGACCAATTTTTGCTTTCATATTGATAGTTCAACAACATTCATTGCGTTATTTACGTTGTTGAGCAGACAATTTTTTGCTTTCATATTGACTTCAACAACATTCATTGCGTTATTTACGTTGTTGAGCTGACAATTTTTTGCTTTCCCATTGACAGTTCAACAACATTCATTGCGTTATTTACGTTGTTGAGCAGACATTTTTTTGCTTTCATATTGACTTCAACAACATTCATTGCGTTATTTACGTTGTTGAGCTGACAATTTTTTGCTTTCACATTGACAGTTCAACAACATTCATTGCGTTATTTACGTTGTTGAGCAGACAATTTTTTGCTTTCCCATTGACAGTTCAACAACATTCATTGCGTTATTTACGTTGTTGAGCAAACAAATTTCTGCTTTCTTATTGACAGTTCAACAACATTCATTGCGTTATTTACGTTGTTGAGCAGACATTTTTTTGCTTTCATATTGACAGTTCAACAACATTCATTGCGTTATTTACGTTGTTAAGCAGACCATTTTTTGCTTTCCCATTGACTGTTCAACAACATTCATTGCGTTATTTACGTTGTTGAGCAGACAATCTTTTGCTTTCACATTGACAGTTCAACAACATTCATTGCGTTATTTACGTTGTTGAGCAGACACTTTTTTGCTTTCCCATTGACAGTTCAACAACATTCATTGCGTTATTTACGTTGTTGAGCGGACAATTTTTCGAACATAATATGAAGCAACAGATCAGCAATATCTTTCAACATTATTCAGATTGCTGGGTGCGATTCTCGAGTCGGGCAGTGGGCCATTTAGAATTTCTCAGTAGTCTGGATTTGTGCCCGGTTGATGGCTATAGGCTTGCCCCCAATTACATGGGACTTGAATATGTTATATTTTATTTATTTTATTTTATTTTATTTTATTTTATTTTATTTTATTTTATTTTATTTATTTATTTAGGGACAACAAACAGCTGTGTAATAATAAGTAACAAAGGTTAGAACTTAATAATAGAGGTAACAAATACACTACTCACAATGTTATCCACATATTACTAAACAGATCTACTAGTTGTTAGAAAGAACGATATAAAAATAAACAGAATAAAAGTAAACATTATTTAATTATTAGGTAGGGTTCTGATCACTTAAAATAGTAACATTTTTTTTTTCTAAATATAGCCTTGCTGAGAAACATAATATCAGTTGAGCCAAACTGCCTATTGTTGGGTCAACTAATCGCTGCAGCGGTGAGCGTACGCCTGAGTTGGTTCTACCAAAAGTAGTTGCAAACACTCGAGCGAACTTCTCATCCATGTACGGTACGAGGGATCAGCCGTGCGATTCTGTAACCATCTCACCGTGAAAACTTGGGTGAAGTGAGCGTGGAGTGAGTCGTCAATAGTGTCAATCCCTAGCATCAGCATGACTCACAGCTCACTCTAAGCACACTTCACCTTAGTTATCACGGTGAGATTTTTCCAGAATCGACCGGCAGGTAGCACAAACTGTTCACTAGATCGGTACAGTCGACTTTATTACGACATAAATATTAAATAGGGTCATTATCTCAAGTAGGGTGTGTCTGGATTTTAAAGTAATAAGGTCATATTTTTGTAGTAATAATTGATAAGATCTAGGTGTAATTTATCTATAACTAGCGACCCGCCCCGGCTTCGCACGGGTGCAATGGAGAAACACTGATAATTTTAGAGCCATTATTTCTCGTAAAAAGTATAGGATAAAAAATGGTTATTGTGGGTTATCCCTAAGAGATAGACATATACCATCGCGGACTTTTTTATAGACCTTTTTAAGGTGTACAATACTGTAGTACATTATTTTGATCTATCTCGACGGGTTCAGCCAGCGTTTACCATGTAAGCGCAACAAAAATGTGTTTATTTACGACATTACATTAGAAACCTCTAAAATTATCAGTGTTTCTCTACTATATTATGCATGCATTATACATATAAACCTTCCTCTTGAATCACTCTATCTATTAAAAAAAACCGCATCAAAATCCGTTGCGTAGTTTTAAAGATCTAAGCATATATAGGGACAGACAGACAGGAAGCGACTTTGTTTTATACTATGTAGTGATAGTGATATGTATGTATTTAGAAATATATATGTATGTTTATCAGTTGTCTAGTACTCATAGCACAAGCTCTGCTTAGTTTGGGACTAGATGGCGTTGTGTGAAAGTTGTGAAATATTATAGAATAGAATAGAATAATCTTTTCTCTTTTTTCTTTATTATTATTATTATTATATAGGCATTTTCTTTTGAAAGAAAATGCTTTTTCAAATGGGTGTACTGTAGGTATACCTTGGCCTACCCCTTCGCGGAATACATGTGTGAAGTTATATTATGTTAGGTCATTTTCTAAACGATCAATATCATCTGTTCTATCTAAACATACATCGTTAACTCATTATCATCTGCCGAGCCTTTTCCCAACTATGTCGGGGTTGGCTTCCAGTCTAACCGGATGCAGCTGAATACCAGTATTTTACATGGAGCAACTGCCTATCTGATCTCCACAACTCAGTTACTGGGTAATGCGATATCCCTTGGTAAGACTGGTTGTCAGACTTTCGGGCTTCTGACTACCCGTAGCGACTGTCAAAGATCCACGAATGACCGCCGGGACCAACGGCTTAACGTGCTTTCTGAGGCACGGAGGGGTCTCAGTATGTAAAGATAGTCACCCATCCACAGACCAACCGCGGCAAGCGTAGCTTAACCTGATCGATCGACCTGTGCGGCTGTTATTATTTAGCCGCGGGCTCCTCGTTACATCTCTCGGGACACATCGTTAACTCATCATCTGCCTAGCCTTTTCCCAACTATGTGGGGTCGGCTTCCAGTCTAACCGGATGCAGCTGAATACCAGCACGTACGCAGTACGATGTGTCCAGCTGCATGCTGATGCAGCTGGACACATCGTTAACTAGTAAAACATAACAAATAAACAACCA
Source organism: Eremobia ochroleuca (assembly GCA_949629135.1). Classification (NCBI taxonomy): domain Eukaryota; kingdom Metazoa; phylum Arthropoda; class Insecta; order Lepidoptera; family Noctuidae; genus Eremobia; species Eremobia ochroleuca. The sequence goes on from OX451412.1 coordinate 7,169,057, forward strand.
GTTAAACTAATCTAAGTTTAACTCAAATCGTTCGGTGTCACCTGTCAGAATGATTGATGTCGTATGTTGTAATTCGGCGCGCGCGCTGCACGCGTGTCTAATTCTAAACGAAGGATGCGCACTGGGTACTGTACCTTACATTTTACTAGCTTCTGCCCGCGACAAATTGAAAAGAAAACCTACATTTTATCATTATGTATTTATTTAAGTATACTTATGTTAATTTTTTGCATTATATTTATATGTATTAATATTTGAGTTTTAGACTTCACACATTCATATTTGTTTCTTCTATTTCTCACACACTATTGTCTACATTTCTTTTTTACTTCTCCTTTCGCAGGTCTGCTGGAAGAAATTTCTTAAGAAATAAGCAGTACCTTTGTACTCGAATTATAATTATGTCATATCCATGTGTATTTTACTGTGTGTATATAAATAATAAAATAAATAATAATTTACTTTCACAAAAAAAAAATCAGCTGTTCCCTACATTTTGACGACTCGTACGAACATAAATGTAGGGAACAGCTGATTTTTTTTCGCGATTTCAGGTTTGGTCTCATAGTGAAAGTTGTTCAGTTCGATGGTCTAAAGCACCTCTTAAAGTTTGTAAGGTTAATTTTTTAACACCTTATACAACGTGTAACGTTAAATGCGCAAAACCTGAAAATAGTTTGATCAGAATAACGAGCAGAATTAATTGAACCACTTTTTAATATAGGTCCCATTTTTCAAAAAATCTTCATTAAAAACGTTGCCGTGTCTATTTATTAATAGGTCAAGCAACCCAATATCAGCGCGGCGCAGCGGCTCGGTGACGACTCCTCCCTCGACAAAGCGTCTTCGCAGACGCAAAAAACGTTCAGAATGGCCAGTAAAACTAAAACAGCACATAAAGCCTTTACAATTTTTTAATGACTTATTTTCTCTTTGAAATAGGTCAATTGAATTAAAAATCAGTTGGGGTGTCTGAGGTTTTGCGCATTTAACGTTACACGTTGTATAGTTAGTTTTTTTTTTTTAATTTAGTACTGTAGTAAAAGTTGTTCATAATGATGAGTACAATGACCCCTTATGAGGCTGTGCGTTATTTAAGTTACAGCTTGTGTAGTTAGTTAGTTAGTCTTTTAATTGAGTACCTAGTGTAAATAGTTAGTTAAGAGATTACAAAAAATTGTTAAACATCAATATCATCTCTCAACGCTGAATTGGATATGTGAATTTGTCGCATCTTCGCAATTTCATCCTGTATACAGCGTGTAACGGAAGGGGGGTATCAACCCTGAAGGAGGTGAATGTGCTCATGAAACTCAACAACTTTCCCCAAAGAACATAGGTCGAAATATGAAAAAAAAAATTGGCCCTCCCATAGTAAATCAATCAGCTGGTAGTCAGTTTTGTAAGGGAGGGCCAATTTTTTTTTTCATATTTCGAACTATGTTCTTTGGGGAAAGTTGTTGAGTTTCATGAGCACATTCACCTCCTTCAGGGTTGATACCCCCCTTCCGTTACACGCTGTATATTTTGTATTTCATATTTGTATTAAAAAAAAAAGGATTGTGTGGTTTTTATAAAACCACGGTAAAAGTGATTTTTTTTTTCACATTATAGACATTTAACTAAAAATTTTCGGAATAATATTCCATTAAGGGTATAAAAATCGCTTCATCAATCTTAATTTTATACTTGGAAAATGGGAATGATAATGGGAAATGATATCCCTACTCCGCGGCCGACCGTCACGCGACATGCAACACACAGACGGAAAAGTTTGAGACGATCTAATCACTTTAAAAACTATGAAATACAAAATACACGCAAGCAAAGCAAAGCCGTGAGCTTCAGCTTGCCTTGTAATTTATAATGTGGGAATCCAATAATGAGAGAGGATTACTTCACATCAGGTAGTTGAACTATTGTTAAAACTAACATTTGTTTTCACAATCGTAGAGTTCACACAATTTCGTGTTTTATTAGGAAATTGATGTTGGTTTAATTTTCTCAGCACAACAGTCAAGTATTGTTAAAGATGACAATACTTAATTGTCAGGGATCAACAAAAATCTTAGAGAACACTACCTACCACTTCTGTTAGGCTAACATTAGCGCGTAAGTTTAGTTTCGTTTGTGAACAAGGGAATCCCCTTGTTCACAAACGAAACTAAACTTAAGTTCAGTGCATCTTTTTCTTTCTATTTCATTAACCTCTAGAGCTCCAGCGGCACAAAAACGTGCCAGTAAACACCGACCGATTTAAAACTTTATTTCTAGTAAAGATAAGTCTTAAAATCGTCCGCTATACAACGTGTAACGTTAAATGCGCAAAACCTGAAAGTAGTTTGATCAGAATAACGAGCAGAATTAATTGAACCACTTTTTAATATAGGTCACATTTTTCAAAAAATCTTCATTAAAATCGTTGCCGTGTCTATTTATTAATAGGTCAAGCAAGCCAAGGACAGCGCGACGCAGCGGCCCGGTGACGACTCCTCCCTCGACAAAGCGTCGTCGCAGACGCAAGAAACGATCAGAATGGCCAGTAAAACTAAAACAGCACATAAAACCTTTACAATTTTTTTTATGACTCATTTTCTCTCTGAAATAGGTCAATTGAATTAAAAATCAGTTGGGGTGTCTGAGGTTTTGCGCATTTAACGTTACACGTTGTATGTATTTAAAAGAGCCCGCTCGCGGTGCTTGACCGGTTAAGCAAAGGACAGAAGATAAATATTAGTTTAGACCTGTAAAATTAAGATACTCCATAGACAAGTTTGGACGTGATTAAAAAATTGGCTACTAAAAATACGTCAATTTACGTCAGGCGCTGACTAATTTGACAGGAGTAAACTAATGTTAACCTTCTGTCCTTTTCATAATGAATTTATTAATATTTATTCATCAATCAAGTAACATCACTATCACTACATAGTATAAAACAAAGTCGCTTCCCTGTCTGTCTGTCCCTATATATGCTTAGATCTTTAAAACTGCGCAACGGATTTTGATGCGGTTTTTTTTAATAGATAGAGTGATTCAAGAGGAAGGTTTATATGTATAATATGTATAATACAGGCATAATATAGTAGAGAAACACTGGTAATTTTAGAGGTTTCTAATGTAATGTTGTAAATAAACACATTTTTTGCGCTAACATTGCAAACGCTGGCTGAACCCGTAGAGATAGATCAAAATAATGTACTACAGTATTGTACACCTTAAAAAGGTCTACAAAAAAGTCCGCGATGGTATATGTCTATCTCTTAGGAATAACCCACAATAACCATTTTTTATCCTATACTTTTTACGAGAAAAAATGGCTCTAAAATTATCAGTGTTTCTCCATTGCACCCGTGCGAAGCCGGGGCGGGTCGCTAGTAGACTCATAAAAATTATCAGGCATACAATGTCAATAGCAATAATTACACATACAAAGTTAAAACACATTTCTCGGTCATAAAATAAAAATAAATAAGACAGAATAGTTATAATTTTAGTTTTTAGTTTTTTTTTAGTTCGACAGCTATTTATCATGGGCATTGTATTAAAACAACACAAAGCTCTACCCTACAGCGCTACATATACTAATAAAAGACGTAAAGATATAGTTTGCCCACAAATTTCAACAAAACATGCTTTTATATCCAAATTTTACCTGTACCTCGGACCTCTCCTGTATAATAGACTAAATTCGAAAGCAAATATTTATTCTGTGAACTATACAAATTGTAAGAGAATCCTCAAGGATGCTCTCCAAAGTATGTCTTATGAAGAAACAGAAAAGACATTGTCCACTTAGTATGGGACTTTGGCTCGGCGTGAACAGACACTTTAAGTATAAATATAATACAGATCTAATAGCTAATTCCAGTAGGGAAGAGAATATTGTAATAAGATTGTATCATGATGCTTGTAAGACTTGTTTTGCTTACTTGCTTTTTTTTTTTAAATAAACACTTTTGTATTCATACATTTTATTATTATTCTGACTCATATGTTAGTAATATGTTGTCTAGAAACTGGACAGGTGGATATATATTATTATCTTGGTACCTTACCCAGCTTGAAAACCAAATCATAGTCATCTCATGAGCGCAGCAACCCACTGTTCTTCGTTCCACTATACAATTGCAGCAATAGGTACTGCTTGATTGAATTTCGTCCCTGACTGTTATTTTCGTGTAATATATACACGCATGCTGTATCAGTGTCCATTTTCAAAGCCAAAACAATACTTGCAAACAATAATAAGAGTAAAACGAGCAATTCAATATTCGATAGAAACAAAGTCATGACATGACAAGTGACTTGAAGTGACAACTCACATTATGTCAATGTCAGTTGTCACTTCAAGTCTTTTTTTTAATAATCGATTTATATTAGATTAAAAATCGAATTTAATGACCAACTACGATACTTTTGTTTTCCAATTATATGGATAAAACATGTTTGAGTGAATGTACGTGATTACAAATAACAGCTTTAATTGACTGTAGACTCTATACTCTTATAAAAATGAGGAGGACTAAGTAAAACTTAAAAAATAACAATTAGAATCGATTTATAAATTATTATTATACAAATGGCAACACCGTGAAGGTCGAGTACTGTCAATATGTCGAAGAATAAAACAATTTCAGTACTTTTTAAATACACTATTCGTGGGCGCAACTTGATACAAAAAGTTAGAATAAATAAGCGTCTAAAAACAAAACATGATTTTTGATAAAGTTGTTTCTTTTCGAGCATAGTGTCCACGCCAAGCCGAAAATGGACAATTTCCTTTACTAACTGTGTTAAAGTAAATAAAGGTATACAATTTTCACCTATGTTAAATATTTACCAAATATAGATAGTACGATTTAAGCTACTCAACATATAATTATTTGTCCATTTTCAACTTTTGTTTATTTATTAATTTTAAAAGACTAGTTTAGCTCTTCTCGCCTGAAACACAGGATTACCTAGTTCAGGCACGTAAGTCTTAACAATACAATTTTTATTTAAGCAAAACTGTACTAATTTTCATGCCTTATAATTTTTGAATAAATATATTATTATTATTATTATTAATTTTCTGAACAGCAACATGCACGTCTCTCCTCCGCTTCGCCCAGCTCCGCTACTGTGGAAACGCACCCTAAGGGCAGTCCAGCCTGTCGGCGATCATTGCCAAGATGGTTTTGGGGTTGGCCCGCACCATACGCACCAGGGACGCACACCGCTGTGCGTGCCATCGCGAACATCCCTGAGGCGCTACAGAAACGGGGCAGCCCCAACACCGCCCCAAACGCGTTGTTGTACTGGACACATAGGGCACTGTATGTCCTTTCAGTATAGTCAACCCAAAGGCTGCACGTGTACAAGGATGTGCAGAACGCTCTGAAAACTAGCAGAACAACGCGAAAACCTGCGGGCTATCATGTTGGCTCGTATCGATAGCACCCTCCGCTCCCGCTCCATGTAAGCATGGTCTTTCAGGTCCTCGGTGAGTAGATGCCCGCTCCGCACCTGCCTGCTCGCCTGCCTGCTGCTTGCCTGCTCGTGTGATTTAAATTGGTTCACTCGGTCTATTGCAACATCATCAAGATGGACAGACGGGTATGTTCATAGGGCGATCTTATCCCATAGGTCCTCGACCTTATTTTGCCCACTGCCCAATTTGAGATTTTTTTTCTATCCACTTTTTACCTACTTTTCATCTGTCTCAAATCTATAACCGCTATTGCCACGATTATATATACGTATTATATAGTCGTAAGGGAGTGCTGAAGGGCCCGTGGCTAAATAATAACAGCCGCACAGGTCGATCGATCAGGTTAAGCTACTCTTGCCGCGGTTGGTCTGTGGATGGGTCCATCTTTACATACCGGAAAGCACGTTAAGCCGTTGGTCCCGGCTGTCATTCGTGGATCTTTGACAGTCGTTACGTGTAGTCAGAAGCCAGAAAGTCTGACAACCAGACTTATCTAGGAGTATCGTATTACCCAGTAACTGGGTTGTGGAGGTCAGACAGGCAGTCGCTCAATGTAAAATACTGGTATTCAGCTGCATCCGGTTAGACGGACCGAACCCAATATATTTGGGAAAAGGCTAGGCAGATGATGATTATATATTCGTAAGATCGGTTAAATAATTTTCTCTGAATCTTCTACTGCCCCCCTGAGTGTCTGAACGCCCACGAGGGGGCATTATCGCCCACGTTGAGAACCTGTGGCCCTTCGGGAAATAGACGTGATGTGTGTGTGTGTGTTTTTTAGTGATACAAAGTATGTATATTGAAAGGTAAAAATACTTAAATAAATACTTAGATAAATATGTTTTAAAGAAGTCATGTGATATCTATAAAAGACATCGTCATTTGTTTTGTTTCTTGACCGATGTCAAAGCACATCAAAACAAATGTCGATTATGTTATCTCTTTGTATAATTTATGACTTCGTTGACATTCCTAGCCATGAAACGATTGCTTTTTTATCTCCGAGCAAAAGCTGACAGTAATTAATCTTACTTTAATTCGTAATTTGATAGTTTAATCAGGGCCTCAGAGGTCAGAAATCACGGCAATACTGCATCATTGTAACGATAGGAAACGAATTCTCCACACTATCTACTATACGTCTTCTTATTCGTGTTACTGGCACGACTGTATTTGTTAGCGGTGCCCACACGTCTGCATTGACATTTGACGTAGTGTTGTTCATTGACATAGTGTTGTGCATTGACGTAGTGTTGTGCATTGACGTAGTGTTGTGCATTGACGTAGTGTTGTGCATTGACGTAGTGTTGTGCATTGACGTAGTGTTGTGCGTTGACATAGTGTTGTGCATTGACGTAGTGTTGTGCATTGACGTAGTGTTGTGCATTGACGTAGTGTTGTGCATTGACGTAGTGTTGTGCATTGACGTAGTGTTGTGCATTGACGTAGTGTTGTGCATTGACGTAGTGTTGTGCATTGACGTAGTGTTGTGCATTGACGTAGTGTTGTGCATTGACGTAGTGTTGTGCATTGACATAGTGTTGTGCATTGACGTAGTGTTGTGCATTGACATAGTGTTGTGCATTGACGTAGTGTTGTGCAATGACGTAGTGTTGTGCATTGACGTAGTGTTGTGCATTGACGTAGTGTTGTGCATTGACATAGTGTTGTGAATTTTATTTTTGCTTTGTAGGTAACGACCGACGTTTCAAATGTATCAAAAAAATGTTACCGTCGCTGTTTAGACATTTCGTTCGCGAACAAAGACGTTCGCGAAATCTACTAAAGATCTGTAACAATAGAAAAAGTGACTATGTGTCGTTAGTGACAGTTGAGCTAATATACATTTTTATTAACTTTGCTTCTAGGTAGTTTTTGGGTTAGCTTCAATTATACGATTTTTTGTGTGGGGTAGGTATGTATAATTAAAACTTGAAAAATAAAAACATTTGTTTTTTGAAAAAAAAAGTTTTTGTCTTGTTTTCCCAAACTTTAGCTGGTTTTATTGTTACGCGTTTCGGCAGCGCCATTGGAGAACGCGCCGCTCGTGCGCTTCTACGGCCAATATGCGTTTTAGCGTGACGCTGCCGTTGAGACGCGCCGTAAGATACTTGTTTACAAAATGAATTACATCGATACGGGACGAGTAATTGAGGAAGTGCTTCGAAGTCACCGTTGCCTTCTTTTCCATAAAAAGTAAATAGCCAGAACTCTAACCGCATTAACGTTCACATTGTATACGACTGTCTCACAGCAGTGGACCGCGCGGTACTAATAAAACACTGACGTTGATACAGCTCGTTTAGTATATTTTAGTTATTTTCACAGCGTTATGTCCTACGGTATTCTGCTGTGGGGCAAAGCAGCTGATATACAAAATATATTTGTCCTTCAAAAACGAGCTGTTCGAGCAATTTACCAGCTAGGTGCTAGAGTTTCTCTAAGAGATTTTTTTAAAGATATTGGTATTCTCACGGTTGCATCACAATTCATCTTTGCCAACATCTTATATATTAGGCAAAATATACACTTGTATACTAAAAACAGTGATATTCACAATGTTAACACCAGAAATAAGGACAAACTACGTGCTCCCTTTCACCGGCTTCATAAGGTTCATAACTCATTTGTTGGTCTTGGTACCTATAGCCTTTTATAACAAGCTACCCTCTTCTTTGCTAGATTTGCCTTTTAATGCATTTAAAGCTCAAGTAAAATCTAACCTTTGTTCAAAGGCATACTATTCTATCAACGACTACTTAAACGATAAGAATAGTTGGTCGCCCTGATTAACTCAAGACAATGTTTATGTTCTTTCTCCAGAATTAATTTACAAAGAATTACTGATAGGTTATATGAGCTCATTATACATTTGTTTTTTTATTGGGCTGTATAAGTCAAATCAGTTTAATTTAATTTTAATTTTATTATTGACATAATCAACCCATTGCAATGTTTTCTAATGAGTTGATTGCAATATGTGGTTAGCTAGTGACCTCGACAATTGATCTTATAATTCTTACCTGAGCAACCGGCAGCAAGTTCGTCATGCTCCCTTAGATGTCACTGCTTGCGGTAGCGTCGGGGGTCGGGTTGTCTCCTTCCCTCAAATATGGCGAGGGGGGTAATGGCTGACCTTTGCGTTATGCTCGTGAACGGGTGCTGCTTGTGGTGACTGGTCGTCTTGCTGACCATGGTTTTATCATTGTTATCATTATTAATAACTTGTTTATTTAGTTTCCTTATGGTCCTAGTTTATCATTTGTGACTTCAAGCGACAGCTATGTAAACTGAACCCAGCATTGCATAAATATGTTAGCGGTCACGCCCTTTATACCTGGAGGCTTTTATTTAATTTCCATTTATTAATTTTTGCTTGAGTACGTATAGTTTTTTATTGTATTTCTTGGTATATTGGCGTTGCCAGCTGACATATGGCAAATAATTTAATTTAGCGTTCTGTGTCTTGTAATGTTAATTGTTTTGCATACCTTGTATTGTATTCAGTCAAGTATATTTTCTAACTGAACAGACAGCTGTGCTGCTGGGGAGTTTGTTGCGCCACTTCTTCTTCCCAGCGAAAGCACTAGGAAGTGGTGAAGGGCGGGCGTTTTGGGGGACTGTCTTTTGTAATTTTGACGTTCGAAAAGTGCTGATTCTCAGCCTAGTTTGAATAAATGACTTTTGATTTTGATTTTGATTTTGATTTTAATCTCATTTCTCTCTCTGAAAATAAATGGTTTTATTATTATTACTAGCTGCGCCCCCGCAGTTTCACTCGCATAACACTCGATCCCGTATGAATATCGGGATAAAAATTATTGTATGTGTTAATCCTGGTTATGAACTATCTGTGTGCCAAATTTCATCAAAATTGGTCCAGCTGTTTGTGCGTGAAGAAGTAACTAACATACAACACACACACACAGCCACTCACAAACATTCGCCTTTATACTCGTAATATTAGTGTGATATTAGTAGTATACATGATGATCGATGTTGGAGGTGATATAGACTATCAAACTGAATAACTTTTACATGGGACCAACATCGTAATAGCGTAAAAATTATCAGCCGTCCCAGTGGTAGAAAGTCCTTACTCCCCTTTTCTGAGGCATTATGTGGGAAGAATGGTCACGCAGCTTACTCCTTGCGTTATCGTTCTCTGCATTCTCTCTCGTCCTTTCATTGGTATTGTTCGTCGAATCGTAAGGCTCCTCAAGTTCTGAGTTGAGCTGCACGATTTTTGACAAATGCGTGCACTGACTGGACAGGTCCGCTCAATCCGTGTGGTTCTTTACTCAAAAGACCATTTCAGACACTAATCTACATGGTCTTCACATTATCTGACCAAGATTATGTCTGGACTTTAAAAGAGACTGTGAGTCTGTGACCTCTGAGTTTGTTTCGGCCTTTCTTCTCAGAGTAGTCAGATAGGAAACGCCGACCTCATCTAGTTTAAAAAAATATGATTGACATGTAAAAGTGTTTGTACAAACCTACTTACAGAAAATAAATCATTTATCATTTATGCACATCCTGCCTCAGTCACCTACTACTCTTCTGCTTGTTATTCTTCTCCTTGTTTCTGTACTACTAACACTAGTTATAAGATATTTCACTAACAAAATGGACTATATTGTTGTCCGAAATGAATGAATAAATTAAATTACAAGAATATCCTAGCCTTTTCCCAACTGTGTTGGGGTCGGCTTCCAGTCCAACCGGATGCAGCTGAATACCAGTATTTCACATGGAGCGACTGCCTATCTGACTTCCACAACCCAGTTACTGGGTAAGACGAATTGCCAGACTTTCGGGCTTCTGACTACCCGTAACGACTGTCAAAGATCCACGAATGACAGCCGGGACCAACAGCTTAATGTGCTTTTCCGAGGCACGGAGGGGTCTCGGTATGTAAAGATGGTGACCCATCCACAGACCAACCGCAGCAAGCGTAGCTTAACCTGATAGATCGACCTGTGTGGCTGTTATTATTTAGCCACGGGCAAAAATATTTATAGGGTCAAATAGGTGTTGAAGTTTTGTATGAGCCAGTTGATATTTTTTTCGATACTATTCTAATCCCATGGAGAAAGTTGTTCAGTTTGATGTTCTGTACCACACCCTTAAATATGGCCACGCCTTTCTGAAAGGTACATTCTACTAATACTATAAACGTGAAAGTTTTTGAAGATGGATGGATGGGTGGATGTGTTACTCATTCACGCATAAAACTACTGAACGGATTTGGATGAAATTCGGCACTGAGATAGATTATAACCAGGATTAACACATAGAATAGTTTTTATCCCGATATTCTTACGGGATCGAAACTTATGCGAGTGAGACCGCGGGGCGCTGCTAGTACTGTAAAAATATTACATATTCTGCCGCAAATAAAACTAAATCAGCAACCGAAACATATAATATTTATGTATTCAAACGCCAACAGCTGTATTTACGCAACAGAAGTAACCCTAACATTAGTATTAGATTCACACAATGATTGATATCGAGGAAGATCTCACCGTAAATGCAATTAGAATATTAAACTGCCTAAACGCTAGTAAACATCTGCGTCTATCAAATCAAATCTGTCTAGCCTTTTCACAGCTATGTTGCCGCCTATCTGACCTCCACAACCCAGTTACTGGGTGACACGATACCTCTCGATAAAACTGGTTGTCAGACTTTCGGACTTCTGACGACCCGTAATGACTGCCAAAGATCCAAGAATGACAGCCGGAACCAACGGCTTAACGTGCATTCCGAAGCACGGTGGGAGACACGGTATGTACAAAAAAGGTCACACGTCCACGGCCCGACCGCGGTAAGCATAGCTTAACCTGATTGATCGACCCGTGTGACTGTTGATTGACTAATATATTTAAAAGCCCTATTTCTTTAGCGATTAGATCCAACAGAGGTGTAGGTCAGTAGATCACATCCAAATTCCACCAATTATGTTAAAGACCCTTGCAAGAGGAGATCAGTTGCCAAAATCCGGGCACAAATCCGGGCTCTAGGCGGCTCCGGAAAAAATCAATATCACTTTGCCCGACTTAGGGGCCCGTGGCTAAATAATAACAGCTACACAGGTCGATCGATCAGGTTAAGCTACGCTTGCCGCGGTTGGTCTGTGGATGGGTGGCCATCTTTACATACCGAGACCCCTCCGTGCCTCGGGTAGCATGTTAAGCCGTTGGTCCCGGCTGTTATTCGTAGATCTTTGACAATTGTTACGGGTAGTCAGAAGCACGAAAATCTGACAACCAGTCTCACCTAGGGGTATCGCATTACCCAGTAACTGGGTTGTGGAGGTAAGATAGGCAGTGGCTCCATGTAAAATACTGGTATTCAGCTGCATCCGGTTAGACTGGAAGCCGACCCCAACATAGTTGGGAAAAGGCTGGGCAGATGATGACTTTGCCCGACTTGGGGATCGAAGCCAAGGACCTCGCGCTCAGCAGTCGAGCTTATGAACACTATACCAACGAGTTCGTCAATTTAAATGAAGCCACTGAACATTAGTTAGCACTAGGCAGACACAATGATTGATAACGAGGAAGATCAAAATAAAATGCAATAAGAATATTAAATGAACTGACCAAAAACAAGGCCCCCTGCATTAAACACGTCATAATGAATTAGTAACTAGATACTACAGCCTCCTGAGTCCTTGAGGTCATTATAACGGTCAAATTATCGTATGTCATAAAGTCCTGATATATAACAACGTGTAACGTGAAATGCGCAAAACCTCAGACACCCCAACTGATTTTTAATTCAATTGACCTATTTCAGAGAGAAAATAAGTCAAGAAATAAAAAAAAATTGTAAAGGTTTTATGTGCTTTTTAGTTTTACTGGCCATTCTGATCGTTTCTTGCGTCTGCGACGACGCTTTATCGAGGGAGGACTCGTCACCGGGCCGCTGCGGCGCGCTGACATTGGCTTGCTTGACCTATTAGGTTGTCTCATAAGTTCTTGCCATATTTTATTTCTCTCGAATTTTCTCGTATTTAAACTAAAGCGAATTCAAGAAAATTCTAGATCTTTCTAGTAAGGATGAGTATCTTTTATGGTGAGGGTATAAATAGGCGCGGACGCAACGCAATAATTAGTCTTTAGTGAAAGTGGATCAGCGTCAACTGCGAGCTATTATGCTATATGAGCATCGACTTAAAAGTCTCTTCAACAGAAACGGCTAAAAAGATTAACACTGCATTTGGACCGGGTACTACTAGCAATCGGACTGTTCGTTTCTGGTACAAACGTTTTGACACCGGTGATATAAGCTGCGAAGATCAACCTCGCCCAGGCCGACCCACCAGCTTCGATGAAGATGCTTTGCGTCAAGAACTTGAGCTACATCCAGATTATAGTACGCGCGATTTCGAGAAGGCGCTTGAACAATCCCACGCGACTATAGATCGTTATCTCAAATCGATGGGATATCGCAAAGTGATGTCACGTTGGACACCTCATGCGTTAGCGGACCATGACCGGGCCGTTCGTGTGGCCATTTGTCAAAGTTTGTTACTTCGTCCGCACAGACGAGACTTTCTCAAGGACATTATTACATGTGACGAGAGCTGGATACATTATAAAACTAACACGCGTCATGCCTATTGGATTCCTCGCGGGGAGAACCCACTAGCCCAGCCCAAACATAATGAACACGGTCGTAAGATTATGTTGTCTGTTTTCTGGGATTGGCAAGGAATGATTTTCTGGGAACTCCTCGAATCTCATCAGACTATTAACGCCAATCTGTATACGCAGCAGCTTCGCAAACTAGCAGAGATGTTAAAATTAAGCGGCCAAAACGACTTGGAGTCCAACTTTTGCATGACAACGCACGACCTCATTGCGCCAAGTTAACACATAAACAACTGGAGGAGCTAGGATGGCTGCCTGTTCCACATCCACCGTATAGCCCGGATCTTGCGCCTTCAGACTTTCATTTATTTCGAGCTCTTAAATTTCATTTACTAGGAAAAAAATCGAAAATTCAGGAAGTATTAAAATTGAACTTGAAACTTTTTTCGATTCCCAGCGTGCCTCATTTTGGGAGAAGGGTATTCAAATTTTGCCCAGTAGATGTCTGACTGCTGTTGATAACGAGGGAGACTATACAGGGTTATTTGTAAAACACCAACAACCTCTTAAGAGGTTTTTTCGCGATATCAGGTTTGGTCCCATAGTAAAAGTTGTTCATAATGATGAGTACAATGACTTTTTAAGAGGTTGTTGGTGTTTTACAAATAACCCTGTATAATTGGTTAAATGTATTTTTATTAATAAAAAAATATTAATAATAATTTGTTTTTTAACTGGTAATAATTTATGAGACAACCTAATAAATAGACACGACAACGTTTTTAATGAAGATTTTTTTAAAAAATGTGACCTATATTAAAAAGTGGTTCAATTAATTCTGCTCGTTATTCTGATCAAACTATTTTCAGGTTTTGCGCATTTAACGTTACACGTTGTATAAGTCCTGATATACATTTGTAATAACCGGACGTACTTCCTAACACAATATTAGTTTTTCGTTTAAAAATCAGCGCTGCTGCACCAACCAGTCACCCATCATGACCTATGCTTGCGTAGTCTTCGCACGCGCTAAGCCTCACCACCTGCATAGAATGCAGACCCTCCAGAACCGTCTCCTCAGAAAGGTCACGGGAGCCCCTTTCTATGTCCGCAATGAGATTCTACACTTAGATCTCAGAACACCCACCGTCCAGCAGTTCAAACGCCTTTCCAAGCGCTTGTTTGATACTGCTATAAAGCACCCCAATCCCCTGATTGCAGCGGCCGCCCGATACACTCCCTCCCGCATAAGTAGGATTCGCCGACCAAGGCATACTGACTAACCCCGACGACGCTACGACCCTCCTACAGGAGAGTAGTAAAGCCACCAGCACTCTCACAAAATACAAGTCCCTACAGCCGTCCTTCCGTCCTCGCCGTCGAGACCCGTCGCGACCCCCTATACCATGTCCGCCCCGACCCTTGCTCAAGCCAGCCCGCGCCGCTGAGCCCGTAGTTCTAAATTAGTCCCTAAATAATTCCGATCCAGCCTGTCTCTTGCTGCCGTCTCCCAGCGACGCCCTAAGCCGATGTCCGTACCCCACAGGGGGTGCCCTTAGCGTGTAGTCGCTTAGTTTTTAAGTTTTTAAGCCCTGGCTGGAGGCCTTAATTTATTGAGGCATCCACAGGCAAGCTTCGGTTAAGCAGTCGACAACCTTATAGGTTGAACTGCGAGATGCCATTAAAAAAAATATCTATCTTATCGTTGAATTTTGGGACATGTTGTATGTATGTCTTCGAATTTTTGGTCCTAGGACATGCCGGTTTTCTGACGCTGTTTTTGCAAAGTTGATGATCCCATACATTTTAGTATTTTTGCAGGATTTTTCTAGATATATCTGAAGTAATTTTTCTTCTACGGGAACGGTAATACAGACTGGCGGCAGAAATTGACGATATATATCATCATAACATATCATTTTTCGCATTCATTAAAAACATCACGAGTTTAATCAATCTTCAGGAAAGATGATACATTATTGTTTCATAAATGCCCATAAACAATCGAGAGAGATATGAATTAGTGTGCCGACATGTGCAGCGGTGACCTTTACCATATGCCGGGTTTGACGCCGTGCTGGTGCACTAATACTGTTGAATTAAGTATTATACAACGTGTAACGTTAAATGCGCAAAACCTGAAAATAGTTTGATCAGAATAACGAGCAGAATTAATTGAACCACTTTTTAATATAGGTCACATTTTTCAAAATGTCTTCATTAACAACGTTGCCGTGGCTATTTATTAATAGGTCAAGCAAGCCAATGTCAGCGCGGCGCAGCGGCCCGGTGACGGCTCCTCCCTCAATAAAGCGTCGTCACAGATGCAAGAAACGGCCAGAATGGCCAGTAAAACTAAAACAGCACATAAAACCTTTACATTTTTTTAATAACTTATTTTCTCTCTGAAATAGGTCAATTGAATTAAAAATCAGTTGGGGTGTCTGAGGTTTTGCGCATTTAACGTTACATCACGTTGTATAATACTTGAAAGGAAAGATGTTCACCAAGGTTAAGAGATGCCAGAGTCACTACATCAAGTACCTACTCTTCACCAAGCAATCAATCTGCAATCTGACTAGCCTTTTCCCAACTATGTTGGGGTCGGTTTCCAGGCTAACCGAATGCAGCTGAATACCAGTGTTTTATATGGAGCGACTGCCTATCTGACCTCCACAACCCAGTTAGTGGGAAACGAAATACCGAGTAAGACTGGTTGCCAGACTTTTCGGGCTACTAACGTCCCGTAACGACTGTCAAAGATCCACTTGCTTACCGAGGCACGGACGGGGTCTTGGTATATGAAGATGGGCACCCCGTCCACGGACCAACAACGTTAAGCGTAGCTTAACCTGATCGATGGACCCGTGCGGCTGTTATTACTTAGTCACACAAGCCTCTGTGTCACCTGTGTGTGTGTATGTGCGTGTGTGTGTGTGTGTGTGTGTGTGTGTGTGTGTGTGTGTGTGTGTGTGTGTGTGCGCGTGTGTTTGTATGTGTGTGTGTGTGTGTGTGTGTGTGTGTGTGTGTGTGTGTGTGTGTGTGTGTGTGTGTGTGTGTGTGTGTGTGTGTGTGTGTGTGTGTGTGTGTGTGTGTGTGTGTGTGTGTGTGTGTGTGTGTGTGTGTGTGTGTGTGTGTGTGTGTGTGTGTGTGTGTGTGTGTGTGTGTGTGTGTGTGTGTGTGTGTGTGTGTGTGTGTGTGTGTGTGTGTGTGGGTGGGTGTGGGTGTGGGTGTGTGGGTGGGTAGTACTGTGGTGTAGGGTGGTGTGGTATGGTCTAGTGTAGGGTGGTATAGTGTAGTGTGGTGTGTGTGTTGTAGTGTGGTGTGGTGTAATGTAGTATGGTGTGTTGTGTGTGTGTGCATGCGTAGTGTAATGTGGTATAGTGTGGTGTGGTGTGTGTGATGTAGTGTAGTATCATGAAAAATCACAAAGTTATAAGCTTGTTATGTTACCTGATTGTCCGTACAAAAAGTTGGTTACCACATAACACGCGCCGCCGGCCGACCGGCTGTGACCAGGACCCTAATAGCGTAACACACTATTACTCTCAATTTGAATCATTTTGAAGCATATTGCAAATCCATTGCTCCATATGTTCGACAAAAGTGTCTGCTCAACAACGTAAATAACGCAATGAATGTTGTTGAACTGTCAAAATGAAACCCATTGGTACTGATAGTGTGTTACGCAATTACCCTGCTGTGCTGTGCGCATATGATTGCGGATATGTACTTAGTGTCGCTCTGTGTCCAACATGTTACCTTTTTTAAATATTTTTGGGACAAAATATAACATGGTGTGAATATTATTTGTATCGATTCAGTAACTTATTCTGAACAAACTACGAGTATATTCAGGATTGCAATATACCAAAAATAATGTTGTATAATATATTTCCCTTTATGTCTTTGATAAGTTACTTTCTAATAATCTATTTGTCACTTTGGACTCCACTGTTTCGCTATCAGTAACCCCTGTATCATTGATGGGTCACAGAACAATACGACATAAATTCTATTGACGTTTGTAACAATAATCACACTAATATTATAAAGGCGAAAGTTTGTGAGTGTGTTTGTTACTTCTTCACGCTCAAACGGCTGAACGGATTTGGATGTTTGGTACACAGATAGTTTATAACCGTTTCAAGCCGGGACCAACAGCTTAACGTGCTTTCCGAGGCACGGAGGGTTCTTGGTACGTGAAGATGGTCACCCATCCACGGACCAACCGCGGCAAGCGTGGCTTAACTTGATCGATCGACCCGTGCGGCTGTTAATACTTAGCCACAAGCCCCTCAAATGCATTAAAATTACATTGCCCTGTAATATCTATCAATCGAAAATTTAGTAAACGGGTAATATATATTTATATATATTTAAATATATAAGCATGAATATTTATGTATAACGCCACCACCATCACCTACACTACATACACAACGCACAATCAACGACTACACATCACGCCATCTACACACAACACAGATACTCTCAACACAAAATGGTTGTTATTGTATTGTACCTATTATTTTACTTTTTTTTTTTTCTTTTTTGTAATATTCATCCAAATCTTTCCCTGTTTTGGCATTCTTTTAATATTTTTTTATTTAATTTATTTTATTCTACGTAATACTATGTGTATCAACAAAATCAGGCGAAGTCACTGGTCCCTATGATACAGTTAACACTAGTTTAGGGGCCAGGGGATTCATATATTTTTGATGTAACCTTTTTCATGTCAATAAAATACTTTATTATTATTATTATTATCTCAGTCTACGTTGATATTGGTCGCCGTGACCAAAATCGGTCAAGAAAATATTAATATTATTCACTCCATCAATCAGTAAGATACTTACCCACGTTCGTGCGTATAACCACTTTATTCAAATTACTTAGGTGTCTTTAGAATAGATTATCTAACACTTAAGTATGGGTTAACCGTGGAGGGTCAAAGCTAACCTAACCAGTTTGGTTGGTGTCCACCAGCTCAATATGTATGTTACTTTGCAGCTGTCACTGACCGGCAGAAGTACTGACTCATACAGGCTGTTTAGCTCAAACAAAATCAGAATTAAAACAATAAATGAATAAAATAAGCCTTTATTAATGTCCGTTTTTATTTGACAATAACGTTTATTTGAAACTTCAACACAGAGATCATCAGCAAAATCAAAAGTCATTTATTCAAACTAGGCTTAGAATCAGTACTTTTTGAACGTCAAAATTACAAAAGACAGTCCCCCAAAACGCCCGCCCTTCACCACTTCCTAGTGCTTTCGCTGGGGAGAAGAAGTGGCGCAACAAACTCCCCAACAGCACAGCTGTCTGTTCAGTTAGAAAATACTTGGTTGAATACAATACAAGGTATGCAAAGTAATTAACATTACAAGACACATAACGCTAAATTAAATTATTTGCCATATTAGTTATTATGTCAGCTAGCTACGCCAATATACCAAGAAATACAATAAAAAACTATACGTACTCAAGCAAAAGTTAATAATTCCAAATTAAATAAAAGCCTCCAGGTGTAAAGGGCGTGACCGCTTACATATTTATGCAATGCTGGGTTATGTTTACATAGCTGTCACTTGAAGTCACAAATGATAAACTAAGACCATCGAAGGAAACTAAATAAACAAGTTATTACTAATGACGAAAAGCTGCCTAGTCTTTTTCCCAACTATGTCGGGGTATGCTTCATTAGTTGGGAAAAAGGCTAGGCTTGTTGGCCCCGAAATGGGTCCAGGGGCGACGGACTTGGTGACGTCCGTCGCCCCCCACACATCAGGACCCGAGGCGGCGGCGCGTAGTATTCCACGCGCGCCCCTCTTAGACGTCGTGGGGGGAGTTTAACACCTCACTCCCCCCCCTGACACGAGAAGGCCCGCAGGAACGGGCCAGCACCAGCCGGGGATTGCGGAAGTATCGTTCGTTCCCGCGACCCCCGGCGTAGGTGAGAGAGGGAACACCGGGGTGGTTTTTAGTCAGTAAGAGTCTGACAGACCCCGCCGCCCGCCCCAGGGCGACGGACATCCATGAGGATTTTCCATCACGAAACAAAAAAAAAAAAAAATGCTTCCATTCTAACCGGATGCAGCTGAATAGTGGATACCAGCATTTTCCATGGATCGACTGCCTATCTAACCTCCAAAAGCCACACGGAGAGAAAAAGCTTAGAAAAATTACTGTCATCATCTGCTTAGCCTTTTCCCAACTATGTTGGGGTCGGCTTCCAGTCTAACCGGATGCAGCTGAATACCAGTATTTTACATGGAGCGACTGCCTATCTGACCTCCACAACCCAGTTACTGGGTAATACGATACGCCTAGGTAAGACTGGTTGTCAGACTCGAGCTTCTGACTACCCGTAACGACTGTCAAAGATCTACGAATGACAGCCGGGACCAACGGTTTAACGTGCTTTCCGAGGCACGGAGGGGTCTCGGTATGTAAAGATGGTCACCCATCCACAGACCAACCGCGGCAAGCGTAGCTTAACCTGATCGGTCGACCTGTGCGGCTGTTATTATAAAATTACTGTGCTGTCTCATAATCTTAGTGCATTTGAGTTGTAATGGAAAAATTACCATGCTAGCACAGTAAAAATTCTTATGCTGTATAGTAAAATTTATTGGACAAATAGTGATTTTTTCCCAATCTCACTCAGAAAATTTCCTGTAGATGTCACTTGCACTCACTTTACAGTGACGAGCACAGTAATTTTTCTGAGAATTTTCTCTCCGTGCAGTTACTAGGTAATACGATACCCTTTGGTAAAACTGGTTATCAGACTTTCGGGCTTTTGCCGACCCATAGCGACTGTCAAAGATCCACGAATGACAGCCGGGACCAACGGCTTAACGTGCTTTGCGAGGTACGGAGGGGCCTTGGTATGATGGACACTCATCCACAAACCACGCACGAAAGTTGAACATAGACCTCTATGTTCAGAAACTAACTAACTTAAATTAAACCATCTCAACAGTCAACTACTCAGTCATCAACTAGATAAACTTGAGCGACTTCAAAACTTTTGCATATGATTTATATTTGGCCTGCGCAAATATAATCACATATCTAAAGGAGAAGGGAATGACTCCATACATTCCTGGGCCCAGGTGTTAACTGAATCAAACTAGCCTTATTTGTAAGAGGATATACTAACAAGGCCTCACTGAAAATTTTGTGAAATTTGGCTATCCAGGAATCAAGTTATATGAAGTATAGTAAAAGTGAGGTTATATTATAACATCGCTGTTTTTTACGAAGCACGTACGTAGTACGAGTAGCAAGATCCGTCAAAAGTCCTATGCAAAGCCGAGGTCGTGGGGTTAAAGAATAAAACTTGGAAAATATCGAAAATACGTACACACTCAGAACGAAAGACAACAAACGAGTGTCATCTGTCAGTCGGTGACTGACAGATGAGTGATGTCAGGTCAGGCAGGTGTTGCCACAAGAAAAATTAAAGGAATTCTATTCGCTATGAATCGATTCCACGAAAAAACACTTGTCACTCGATTTTCATACATAATTCTGAGATTTTACCGAGTTATTCATTATCGATTATTAACATTTTAATCGATTATTTAGTTTAATAACTTAAGTTTTCTCGCTTCCTAGATAGAAACATGGTACCATATTTTGTGATTTCGTTTAGAAAAATATAACGGTTTTTTTAATACACATTTCAACTAGTTAACTGCTGGGCCCAGAAGTCCCCTTCTCCTTTCGTACAAAGCCCAAGTGTCTTCCCATACGTCTTCGCCGGAATTCTCATGTCTTGATTCAGCTCTACATTATTTTGTTTAATCCTAAAACCTCCTCTTATCTTAAAGAACGTTTCAAGTTCCTTCATGACACACACATAGTAAATATCTGAGGTTATCGGAAAACCTGACACTAGAGATGCCGATGCATTCCACCAGTTTCTATGACAAATCTTTTACTGTTCAAGCAGTACGGTTATGGAATGACTTGCCCCTGTCGGTAAGGCGTGCTAAATCTTTGTCCACTTTTAAAATTATGATAAAAAAGCACTTCCTCACTCCTGTTTCATGTCTATAATTATATGTATATATTTATTTAGATTAGTATAATATACTTTGAGTATGTATTCATTGTATTGTGTGAATGGTACACCACAGACTACCTACAGTACCGACCTCATCTAGTTTTAAAAAAAATATGATTGACATGTAAAAGTCTTTCTACAAACCTACTTACAGAAAATAAATCATTTATCATTTATTTATTTATCAGTATTTGAATAAGAATATATTCAGACTGAGATAAGAATATGATATTCAGAGACGGAGCGCATTCAGTTATCATTTTTGTCCATTTCTCTTTCATTTCTCTCAGCATATGTCCCATCAAGCGCCATTTCAATTTTCTGCATACTATTTGGACTTTTGAACTTAGGCTTTCCTTCTATACTGTTTAACTGTAATTCTGTCTCTTCTTCTTACGGCCAATACGCTTTTCTCTATAAGACAAAATCAAATAAAGTATTTTTATCTCACAAAGCGACGCGCGCTTTACTTGTGATAACCAAGTGTGTTTGGTTACACGCTGCGAATATGTATGCAAGCGCGAGAGCTCTCGGTACCGTCACAGCGAAGTCGGAAGTGTGTGTGTAGGTATGTGCGTGTGTTGAAGTTTCGCTAGCTAATTTAATTTGACCCTGTACATCGTCGTCGTCGAAAATAACAGACGTCAACATTTCATAATTTAAACAGTTACGTCGTTTTAATGGTTTAATGCTGTCATAATTATTGACCATAAAACCTTTGTGCTTCATTTATTATTGTTAAGATTTGGGAGATATGTAAGATAGTGAAGGTTAGGGTAATATTTAAAGCTGTTAACTTGAGGTTGGCTGTTTAAATAATAGGTTTTTGTATCTTCAAGCATTTATACGGAACGAGAGCCATGACGAACGCGGTTTTGGAGTTCTTCGAAAAATACGGTGCGACTACGTGGCGCCATTTATTATCATAATAAAGTAATTGTTGTTTTCCTCGGGAACAGCACTTTTTTCGGGATGAAAGGTACCCTATGTCCGTTTCTGTACACCTGACAACGTATATGCCAAATTTCAGGATGATCGGTTCAGTGGTTTAGACGTTGTATTAGTACGTATACTGGTAAATCACTCTCCTACTGCAGGCCAGAGTTTTTAGCATACAATAATATAAAATATAGTTTAAAAAAACATGCTTTATTAGCAAATCGAACTAAAAATCAGAAAATAACTTTTAATTTAAAATTATAAAATAAAAATAAAGTTATGAAAAGAAAATTAATTTCATTGTAAAAAAGCGTAGGGTGCTTTTTATCATATTTCTATACTAACTCTACGTTTACAAATAACTACTAATTATATATTTACAACAATCAATATCCAGCACCCCACGCTTTTTTACAATGAAATTAATTTTCTTTTCATAACTTTATTTTTATTTTAAAATTTTCAATTTTAAAATAAAAATAAAGTTATTTTCTGATTTTAGTTGGATTTGCTGTGAAAGCGTGTTTTTTTTAGTTTTTTTTTTAACTAGGTATATTTTATTTTGTTTTTTTACACTATTTTTTTTTTTTACTTTTTGTATTGTCGTCGGTCGTTGGTAAGTCTACAACGTTTAAAGTGAATCTGATCGCTTAAAGTGGGGTAAAATCGAGCCTAAACGAGTCAGTTACATACAAACAAACAAACAAACAGTGTGTGTATAGTAAACAAACAAACTGTGTGTTGTATAGTTTATGTTCGCTCTATGGTTTTTATATGATAGGCCATACCTAATTCACCACGCGGGCGCAACCCGCTCAATCGTTCATAACTGAATTTGGCGCCCCGGGCCCCAGCCAGCCCCCCCTCTAGTTCCGGGGCTGCATAATTTGTGCTGCCATCCACCATCCACAAATGGTCATGTGTCATCTTGACTTGTAAAATAAACGTCTGTATTTGTGCTACAACTATCCGTCAGTTCATTACTCCTTTCTAAGCCTTCGCCCATCCGCAATATCCGCATACATATCGAGGTGAAACGTAAAAGCGTGTTAAAATGATCATGGGCTCCGATCACCACGCTTGGCATAATCAGCCTGGGACAGACCTCTTCTCTGTGAGAGAGAGTACGGGTTGGTAGATGTCATCACCACGCTTAATACATGATAATTCATAAATCACCATCCAGTACCCTAATTGCGTAAAACATTATTACTCTCAATTTGAATCATTTTGAAGCATATTGCTAATCCATTGCTCAATATGTTCGAAAAATGTGTCTGCTCAACGACGTAAATAACGCAATGAATGTTGTTGAACTGTCAAATTGAAACCCATTGCTACTGATAGTGTGTTACGCAATTACCCTGCTGCTCGTAGAACAATTTATTTGAAGTCGACGCAGCGTGTCTTCATCCATACGCCTCTTTTACGTCAAAATCATATCTGTTAGTGTCTTCCCCTTTCTAGCCATATCATATTTCACACTCCATGAAAATTAAATAGTTTTAATGAGGGGATGAAGTTTTCAAAACATTTTTTGAATAACTTAATCAATCAGCCTAGAATTTTCCCAACTGTTTTGGGGTTGGCTTCCAGTCTAACCGGATGCAGTTGAATACCAGTAGTTTACTTGGAGCGACTACCTATCCAACTTTCTATACTGGGTAACACGATACAACTTGGTAAGACTGGTAGTCAGGTTTTTAGGCTTCTGACTACGCGTAACGACTGTCAAAGATCTGCTAATGACAGGACCAACTGCTTAACATGCTTTCCGAAACACGGATCGGTATGGTCACCCATCCACGAAACGAACGCGTCAAGCGTAGTTTAACCTTCGATATCTCCGCTCTTATTGTTTAGCCAGGAGCCACTTACAAAACAAAACAAAATACTAAGAAACATAAAAAAAACTGAGACGTGTGAGATCGTCCAAGCTAGATTTAGAAAGTCCACGTCCTTGATGGCCGCTATTTAAGACCTAACGTTCTTAGTGCAAGGCTAAGTTAGAGTTAAGTAATACTAGTATCATAAAAACGATGCAACGGTCAGCAACCTGTTGGCCTAAACCCAGTTCCTAAAAATTATCATGCGTTTTTTCTCTTACTTAAGGTCCTAGTCTGAACTACGATATATCATTAATATAGACTGGGCAGCAAAGAAGCGGGTCGATAACATAAATCTCAATAACATCCAAAATATTGGAGCTAACTTTATCAAATAAAGACTGTATTATACAACGTGTAACGTTAAATGAGCAAAACCTGAAAATAGTTTGATCAGAATAACGAGCAGAATTTATTGAACCACTTTTTAATATAGGTCACACTTTTCCAAAAATCTTTATTAAAAACGTTGCCGTGTCTATTTATTAATAGGTCAAGCAAGCCAATGTCAGCGCGGCGCAGCGGCCCGGTGACGACTCCTCCCTCGACAAAGCGTCGTCGCAGACGAAAGAAACGATCAGAATGGCCAGTAAAACTAAAACAGCACATAAAACCTTTACAATTTTTTTAATGACTTATTTTGTCTCTGAAATAGGTCAATTGAATTAAAAATAAGTTGGGGTGTCTGAGGTTTTGCGCATTTAACGTTACATGTTGTAGACTATTTTATAGTGCCTAAATCAATGTCACTTAAGTTTAAGATTATGAAGTTTATTTTGAATAAGAGTAAGTTAAGTAAAAATTACCATTTTCACTGGATTTCGAAAAATGTGTTATACGAGTACACATTTTAGTATTTTGTATTGCCACCACGACCTGTTAATACAACTGTTATACGGCTTAGCATGCTTTCCACCAGATTTCTGAGCCGATGCTGAGGAATATTCTCCCATTCTTCTATCAGTGTTTTTTTCAGTTCACGAAGCGTGATTGGAGAGGAATTTCACTGGCGTAAACGTCGTCCTAGTTCGTCCCAGGCATGCTCGATGGAGTTCAAGGTTGCGTGCTGGCTACTCCGTGCGTGTATTATCGACATCTTCAAGGCAGACAAACACTATCCGAGCTATATGCGGACGAGCGTTATCTTGCATAAAAATGACTTTCTCGCTCATGTTTACAAAAAATGGGCCAACATAGTTATTTAATATTGCATTCACGTGTCTTTCTGCAGTTAAAAAGTGCCATTTTCTATTATCACTAGCACGGTGCACTACTAGTATTCAGCTGCATCTGGCTAGACTGGAAGCCGACACAAACATGGTCGGGAAAAGCCAAGCCACATTGATTCAATTTTAGTAATCAATACAATAAAGAAATATAGATTGACGTTCAGTCGTGCGATTCTGTAACCATCTCACCGTGAAATCTTGCGTGAAGTGAGCGTGGAGTGAGCTGTCATTCGCTAGAGATTAACACTATTAAGTGCTCACTTCACTTATGATTTCACAGTGAGATTTTTACAGAATCGACCGACAGTAATCAATAAAATAAAAAATAAAAATAAAGATTGAAGTTCCGTAGGTAATCTATAAAATAAAATAAAATAAATAAATAAAGTTGACCTTGACAACACAACGTGTAAGTTTATTGCCCTACATGCACTACAATCCCCGTTATAGTAGCCTTGAATCATAAGTTTGTTTTTATTAATTTAGTTTTACGTAATTATATATTATGCAAATTGTACGAGTATACGGCTTTATCATCTGATATACGAGTAGAATAAAAAATTAAAGACGCGGCAATTCCGTTTCGAATGCATTGTAATCATCATCTGCCTAACCTTTTCCCAACTATGCTGGGGTCGGCTTCCAGTCTAACTGGATGCAGCTGAATACCAGTACCTATTTTAGATGGAGCGACTGCCTATCTGAGCTCGACAGCCCAGTTACTGGATAATACGATACCTATTGGTAAAACTGGAGCTTGGCGTGCTTTCCGAAACACGGAGGGGTCTCGTTATGTAAAGTTGGTCACCCACCCACGGACCGACCGCGGCAAGCGTAGCTTAACCTGATATATCGACCCTTGCGGCTGTTATTACTTAGCCACGATTTTAACATACCACATTTTAGGCGAGTAGGTAAAGTCAGGCCAATATACAACAGTGGTCTCGAACCTACCGATTTTTCGGTATTTCTACCGATATGGGCTCACATAATTTATAACAAATACATAATTAATACATAATTAATTTATATTATGGGCTTAATTAGTAGTAGTAGTAAGTGTAATATTGTATTTTTTTGTCAAATACCTACCGATCTACCGATCTCACTCTACGACGTTCGAGACCACTGATATACAGGTTGATTGGATCTGCAGGGTAATTGCGTAACGCACTATCAGTAGCAATGGGTTTCATTTTGACAGTTCAACAACATTCATTGCGTTATTTACGTTGTTGAGCAGACACAGTTTTCGAACATATGGAGCAATGGTTTAGCAATATGCTTCGAAATTATTCAAATTGATAGTAATAGTGTGTTACGCAATTAGGGTGCTGGTCCCGTCATAGCAAATTCTCATATATATTAGGTCATTTACTAATTATTGAAGCTACTTTCCCGAGCTAAAGTTTTATAGTTTGGGAGATATGTCAGTTTTTATACTTTTTTGAGATTATCCAAAATTATTGAAATTAATTATTAAAACACCGTAGTTTTTTATTTTATTTCAGGTCGAATTTGATCGTAAAGTTTTTTGAAGTATTTTTTTTTTATTGTTTTGAGCGTAATATCTTATTTTTAACCCTAGTTTGAGGGTTCTGAGGTATTTTAATCATCAATGCTTATGACAACCAAAAATTATAAAATAAAAAAAAAAACTACTAAGATAATGCGAAAAAAGTTATGAATGCTTGAAGGTCTAATTTTGGAAAAATCTTAATAAAGTATAAAAATAATAAAATAATATAATATAAACTACCGTTACTTGAAAAATTTGAGGCTTAAGCACCTTCTGGCCGAATTCACACTAATTGTGAATGGATCAAAATCATATTCCTTGCATATATCATTGAAATTTCTGCTTGCGCACAGAATGTAACTGTTCTGCCTATAAGTTTGAAGAAGTATGAGGTACAATATTACAAAGGCAAAAGTTTGTGAGTTTGTGTGTTTATATGTTTGTTACTTTTTCACGCTCAAGCGGCTAGAATTTGGATGAAATTTGGCACAAAGATAGTTTATAACCAGGATTAACACATAGGATACTTTTTATTCCGATATTCCCACGGGATCGAAACTTATGCGGGTGAGACCGTGGGGCGCAGGTAGTTGTTTCATAATATGTTCGGAATATTTGTATGCTCACTTATGTAAATAACACAATGAATGTTGTTGAACTGTCAAAATGAATACTTTTTGATTGATTGATGCCATTGCTACTGTAGTGTGTGTTACTCAACTAGTCCATTGAACACAAGTTGTCACTTCTATAAAAGTTTATTACTCTATGGTTCTCTACGATTCAATCTGACCGGTGTTGAGAAATTCAAGTTTATAAATGTTAATTTTATGATTAGTTTTACTTTTTAAAATGCTTAATGTATTTAAAAAAAAGCGCTACTTCTACATCATCTACACTTCTACACTTACAGTTTGTCCGGTAATTAATGGATAACCTTGAAATGGCTTATAGCAGAACTAATTGCCGTTCAGAAAAGAAAAGTTCTTTGAGGAAAAAAGTTTGGGAACCTCTGGTCTATACAAATAATAAAGCAGAAGAGTTTGTTTGAACGCGCTAATCTCTGGGATTAACGGTTGGATTTCAAAAAATATTTCTGCATTTGATAACTAAATTCTTGAGGATTAGATTATACATTATATTGAGGGTATAGACCATTGAGATGGGATATAACAGGAGATGCCCTGTTATTCTATACACGGTTGTAGGTAGGTGCCAGAGCAGCCATCTTTGTCGCCAAGTTTCGTGGTAGTTCAGCTGTCAAATGGTTGTTTATTTTTTGTATTATTGAGTTTTGCGAGAAAATTACGAGGACTTTACCTTTAAAACTGCATGTAAATGTTGAAAAACAGCAATTCAACATGCCTGTGTGTTGTATTGTGAAGTGTGGTGCAAGGAAGAATGAAAATCAACCTCAACTTTCTTTGCACAGGTTAGTAGCCGGTTTTCATGCAATAACACATACAATAATAGACATTCGATGATATAATTGTAACGCGATCATGAATTTATGGCTAAAGTATTGATATTTGGGTGAATTTCCGTATAACAGACATTTTTATTATTTTGTTAATTCATTCGTTTGTTTACAATAATATGTCATAATAGAATAGTGTTGTACCGTTGCCTAATAGTTTCCGGAACTAGTTCCTCCGCTGGAACGATATCGGTATATTCTGCTATGTTAACATAAATAGTCCTGCGTCTTATTAGCTCCGATTGACCTTGCTAGGTCCGGCCCGTGGTTCACAGCACCAAAATCAAAATATTTTCTTTCACATAAACCTACATGGGCACTTATGAAACGTCAGAAGCTAGATGCACGGTTCCAAATGGTGGTTTCCTATGCAGAAGAACAAGCGAGAAACTCCACGGTTACTCTTTTAAAAACAATTGGCTTTTACAATGTCTTCTATTTTTTTAAGTACCTGGTACTTGTTGACAGGCCTACACTGTCCTCCCCTACCTATTAACATTGTAAAAGCCAATTATTTTGAGTAACCGTGGAGTTTCTTGCCGACTCTTCTCCATAGAAACCACCAATTGGAACCGTGCACATAGCTTCTGACGTTTCCTATTGATTTTAGTTTCATATGCTAATATAATATAGCTGTAACCAAAATTATTTATTGATAAAAATACTTGCACTGTTTATAGGTTTCATAAAAAGGAATGACTAAAGAAAAAGTGGTTAGAGGCTATTGGTGAAGAAAATATTAATCCCCGACATAAAGAATGGTACCTCTGTTCACTTCACTTTGAAGAAAGCTGTTTCAATAGAACACTTGATGTAATGAGATTACATGATAACTCTGTTTCCACAGCATTTTCGGTAAATGTGTATTAAAATGATTGATTAATAATAGCCTGGCCGTTTGGCCTGAAATAAATAAATAGATATATATTAATTACATATATAAAAATAATAATAAATAAATAAATCATATTCCACAATTTTCCCACAACGCCATCTAGTCCCAAACTAAGCAGAGCTTGTACTATGAGTACTAAGACAGCTGATAAACATACATATATATTTCTAAATACATACATATTGTAAGGTATAATAATAAAGGTATAATATGCGAAAGCACCTGTTTTTGGGCATATGGATACATATCTCTTCACGCTGTTTTCCTTCACTTTAATACGTAAACGTGATGCAATTAAAAAGTGTTTTTTTAATTCTGTGCCGAAAAAACACTTGGCATTAATTTTATTTTCAGGGAAGAAAGTTGATTGCGATAATTTGACAGTTTCGGGTAGCTTGATGTGCTGGCGTCTGTACCTATCGATAAATAGTTCATATGAGTCTTTTACGCATAACAAAAGATTAGAAATAAAGTATTTTCGCATACTGTATTTTTATGCAAAATTATAAAGTATGTTTATCGAAAATAAACTAGGATACGTTACTATAAAGTAGGCAACCTTAGTTAGAACGGACTATAAGTTAGTATACTATATTATGATCCAAACGTGATAACTAGTACGACTCGTATTTAGTATCGATACTCGTTATAGTAACACCAATGTTCCTTGATTGATACAACCCTAGCAATGGCAGCCATTTTTTGAGACAATATGAGTTGTAGGTAGGCACCCTTTTTTCGTAGGTATTTCCAGTCCATATATATATGTCTATGGTATAGACTCCTTAACATCACTCTAGAGTTCTAGAACTCTAGGTTCCCAAACTTTATTTTCTCATATACCACTTCAAAAATGTTGCTGATTCCGGTGGACCTGCACCTACATTTTTACCATATTTATTTATTTATTTAAACTTTTTCGCACACAAAACGGTACAAAGGCGGACTTAATGCCTTAGGCTTACTCTCAAAACTCGACAAAAAGGTGAAGATGAGATCTAACGTAGACCCCCGTCGAGTCTTCCGCGGCCAGGTCAAGCGGTCCAGGTGGACACCCAGGGGTCCACCTGGGTGTCCACCTGGACCGCTTTGGGAGTCAATGTTCTAGACTCTTAGTAGCCGAGCAAATAGAAAAATTTAGAAAGATCTCTTAGCGAAAACGTAGTAATAGCGTGAGCGATACGATGCGACGGGGTAGGTCGGTCGGGGGAACAAGAAATTCCACGAAAGTTATGTTTTTTTTTTTTAAATAAAGTTAAATTGTCTTATAATTTGGAGAAAGTGAAGCGAACCTACTTAATTACAGATAAGAAATTATTTACTTGTAACCTTTCCATATGAACAAAAATTAGCCCGCGGCTGTCAAAAGGGCTGTCAAATGTACGACGATTTTATTGGACAGTTTTATTCGAGCACAGATAAAAGAAATAATCATTTATTTATTACAATTTACAGGCTAACACTAAAATATATATACATATATACAGGGTGTCCGGTAATTAATGGATAACCTTGAAATGGCTTATAGCAGAACTAATGGCCGTTCAGAAAAAAATACAAAACCAAATATATCCTAAGTAGTACCGAAGATATGTTTTAAATTAATTTTTCACTGAAGTTTTTTTTTTTTTTTTAATTGCAATAATTACTAGTCATACTATTTACTGCCTATCTATCGGCATAGTTAGCGTATAACAGTAGAACAACAAAAACCGATGGAATTCATTCAATTGATGTCGTAGCGTACAATATTATAAAAAGGTAAAAAAATGTAGTCCTTTAAAAAAAAAATATATATTTGGTTTTGTATTTTTTTTCTGAACGGTCGTAAGTTCTGCTATAATCCATTTCAAGGTTATCCATTAATTACCGGACACCCTGTATACATGTTTGCTAATTAGCTTTAGTGATTATTCTTATCCATAAACG
Organism: Eremobia ochroleuca; assembly: GCA_949629135.1. Taxonomy (NCBI): domain Eukaryota; kingdom Metazoa; phylum Arthropoda; class Insecta; order Lepidoptera; family Noctuidae; genus Eremobia; species Eremobia ochroleuca. Next base: position 7,200,097 of record OX451412.1, read on the forward strand.
TAGACAAAACATATATTTTTTAATTACATTTTGTGGTATATATATATATGTATATATCATATACAGGAAACGCGAACTAGTTGCTAACCCTATACAAGGTGTAACTTAAATAACGCACAACCTCATAAGGGGTCATTGTACTCATCATTATGATCAACTTTTACTATGGGACCAAACCTGAAATCGCGAAAAAAAAATCAGCTGTTCCCTACATTTAAGTTAGCATAACTCGTCAAAATGTAAGGAACAGCTGATTTTTTTTCTCGCGATTTCTGGTTTGGTCCTATAGTAAAAGTTGTTCATAATGATGAGTATAATGACCCCTTGTGAGGTTGTGCGTTATTTAAGTTACAGCTTGTATATCTATCGGTTTAACAAGGAAAAAACCACAAAATGTAATTAAAAAATACATATGTTTTGTCTACGTTTATGGATAAGAATAATCACTAAAGCTAATTAGTGCATGTAAACATTGTAAACAACATGTGGGTGAAGAGACTGATAAAGAGACATTTTCTAGAAATATTAACCCTTAATTGCATGATTTTAACTTTTTAAGCAAATTAGTGTCTAAACACACTATGCCGAAGTTACGCGACCGAAGTTCGGCGGCTGATTTTACGTTCCGACGTATTCGGCTGATATGACACACCATAAGTGCCGAACTTACGCGGCAGAAATTCAGTTCCGAAACTTTGTGTGTGTATTTAGTGTCTCGAGCGATGTCGTGACGTCGTGTCGTGTTATCTACACAGTTGGACAGACATACGCAAAACAAAGTGATCTTGTAATTACTTTCGAGGTGTGAAACCCGAACTTACGCCCGACCGAAGTTAGGCTGTACGCTATGACATGACGCGACGTAATTTCGGCATAGTGTGTCGTCAGTAATTCAAATAGCATTGCAGGCGTAATTGTGCTGAACTTCGGTCGCGTCACTTCGGCATAGTGTGTTTAGACACTTAGATTTATTTGGACATAACATTAGCTCTATAGTAAGGAAAAAATATTTAAAAAAATATATTCATAAAAATACTTTTTATTTTTTATTTTTTAAATGGCCTGGTGGAAATTTACATCTTTATGTAATCAGAACGAATCTACTGGGAACAAAATGAGTTGAATATCTCTAACAATTGGGGAATCCCCGTGTTCTGTGGAAAAGAAAATATGGCATTGGATTGGTTGATGGAAATATACAACACTATGCATTTAAGGGTTAACATAATTTCTAAGCTGTAGCTTCAGTCCGCGAAATTTCTTTTCCCCCCGACCCACACCGGCGTCGCAACAACGCATCGCCTGCCCCAGCGCGGGCTTATTTTGGCCCCTCGCCCACGGCGACTTTTTGTAGCGATGCAGTAGCGATGCTGTCGCGCGTTCGCATCAATACAGTCGCGATGCGGTCGCTAGCTGTTTGCCCACGCCTACACCACGATTCTCAGACGCAATGCAAACGCGATACTGTCGCGATGCAAACGCGATTCAGTAACGGCACAAAATGCCACAGTTGCAAGATTGACTCCGTTGAGGCAACATTAGTCACGTTGTCTTTGGTTTTGCACTGATGCTCGGTTCTCCACATCTCCACTCACGCGCCACGCTCCCTCCGTTCTCTGCCCGATGTCGTCCGACACGGTCGCCCGTTTGCATTAACATAGTCGCGACGCTGTAGCGCGTTAGTAGCGCGTTGGCATCGCTTCTGTAGCGCGTTGCAAATGCGACTAACGCGCGTTGATAACGATGCTGTCGCGCGTTTACGAAACGTGTGACAGCATCGCTACAAAAAGTCGCCGTGGGCGAGGGGCCTTTGTTTCGCGTAGCGTTCCTTCTTTCTTTTTTCTTTTTGTTCGACTTCAAAGGGTCCCACCGCGATGTTAAGCTTACAGCCTTTTTTTTTTTTTTTTTTTTTTGTTCTCGGGCTGGAAAATCCTCATTGAAGTCCGCCACCCTGGGGCGGGTGGCGGGGTCTGTCAGACTCTTACTGACTATAAACCATCCCGTTGTTCCATCTCACAACTACCCCGGGGGGTTGCAGAAACGTACGATCCTTTTTTTTTTTAATAAAACCGATGTGCCATCTCTCACCTACGCCGGGGGACGCGGGAACGAACGATACTTCCGCAACCCCCGGCTGGTGCCGTCCCGCCTCTGCGGGCCTCCTCGTGTCAGGGGGGAGAGAGGTGTTAAACTCCCCCCGCGACGCCTAAGAGGGGCGCGCGTGGAACACTACGCGCCTCCACCTCGGGCCTGATGTGTGGGGGGTGACGGACGTCCCCAAGTCCGTCGCCCCTGGACTCATTTAAGGGGACTGGCTTTGTCCGCCCTCTTCCGACGCCCGGTGCGCCTGCTGCGGGCCGGGAGAGGGGACGAGATCTCCCTCTCCCTTTCCGCAGCCTCCTTCTGCTAGACGACTGTTTCGGAGAAGGAAACGTGCGATCCTTCCGCAACCCCCAACTGGTGCTGGCCCGCCACTGCGAGCTTACAGCCTTTTTTTTTTTTTTTTTGTTTCGGGGTGGAAATTCCTCATGGATGTCCACCGCACTGGGGCGGGCGGCGGGGTCTGTCAGACTCTTACTGACTAAAAACCACCCCGGTGTTCCCTCTCTCACCTACGCCGGGGGTCGCGGGAACGAACGATACTTCCGCAACCCCCGGCAGGTGCTGGCCCGCACCTGCGGGCCTCCTCGTGTCAAGGGGGGGAGTGAGGTGTTACACTCCCCCCGCGCCGCCTATGAGGGGTGCGCGTGGAACACTACGCGCCGCCGCTTCGGGTCCCGATGTGTGGGGGGTGACGGACGTCCCCAAGTCCGTCGCCTCTAGATTTTTAGGGGGTCTGGAAGAGGGCGTTGTCCGCCCTCCTCCGACGCCCGGTGCGCCTGCTGCGGGCCGGGTGAGGGGACGAGATCTCCCTCTCCCTTTCCGCAGCCTCCTGCGGGCTTACAGCCTACCTCAAGAATCGGGATACCAAATACAAATAAAAAAACATCAACTAGTAGTTCCGGAGATAAGCGCGTTCAAACAAAAAACAGGAAAAAAAAATAGTATTTATACAGTGTGTATCAGAAAGGTGTGGTCATATACAACGTGTAACGTTAAATGCGCAAAACCTGAAAATAGTTTGATCAGAATAACGAGCAGAATTAACTGAACCACTTTTTAATACAGGTCACATTTTTCAAAAAATCTTCATTAAAAACGTTGCCGTGTCTATTTATTAATAGGTCAAGCAAGCCAATGTCAGCGCAGCGCAGCGGCCCGGTGACGACTCCTCGACTCGATAAAGCGTCGTCGCAGACGCAAGAAACGATAAGAATTGCCAGTAAAACTAAACAGCACACAAAACCTCTAAAATTTGTTTAATGATTTATTTTCTCTCTGAAATAGGTCAATTGAATTAAAAATCAGTTGGGGTATCTGAGGTTTTGCGCATTTAACGTTACACGTTGTATAAAAATATCAACTGTCTCATACAAAACTTCAATACCTACTCGACTAAAATGGGACGGCCGATTATTTTTTCGCGATTACGATGTTGGTCCTATGGTGAAATTTGTTCAGTTTTATGGTCTCCACCACACTCTTAAATTAATATGACCATGCCTTTCTTATACGTACATACATAAATACATGAACTCACGCCCTCTTCCCATGGGGGAAGGTAAAAACTGCAGAACGCCTCCTGATACGATCCTCATATATTTTGCCTCGTTTGCGTTCATCCATATCTGGTCATACACGAACGCCGGTTGTGCTGAGCTGAGGCCCTTTTGGCAGTATAGTCTTTGTTTTCTGTTTTATAGTTTTAATGTGTTAATTTTGATGTAATGCCAATAAACGCATTTTCTTTCTTTTCTTTCTTTCTTTCTTTGTGAGTACTACGCACCTGACCTTTCTGAAGTGCATCACTAATAAGGTCACTATATATCCTCCTAGGGCGTCCCCTCCCGGCGTTTCCACTCACATCTGCCTTATGGTGTGGTTTTATTATTATTATTATGGTCCTCAAATGATCTGACCAAGATAAACTGTGGACTTGAAAAGAGACCAAGAAAGAATCTAAATCATTTTGAAGGATATTGCTAATCTATTGCTTCATATGTTCGTAAAATTTGTCTGCTCAGCTACGTAAATAACGCAATGAATGTTGTTGAACTATCAAAATGAAAACCATTGCTACTGATAGTGTGTGACACAATAATATCTTGCGGATTCTAAAAAAAACAAGTGTTAAACGGACCTTCTCGCGACGACAGACGAAAATCTCTCTTCGTATAAATAAACGCGATTCGCGACATCGCTCCAGTTTTACGCTTTTATTTTTTTTTATTATTGTAAATGGCCAAATATTTGGAGCGCTTACACTCATAAGAAACCTGATTTCAAGAACACGCACGTGAGGACCGTAATGTGTTTTCGTTATTTTCACTATCACTGATTATTATTGTGAAGTAGTTTTAAGGTTTTGCTGACAACTGATCTTGCATTTTTTTAATACATTTTTTTTCAGTCTTACCAAAGGGTCGTTTTATCTGATAACTGGGTTGTGGAGGTCAGCTAAGCAATCAGATGGGGAGCAGTGGTAGCCCAGTGGTGGGGACTGGAGAGGCATAACAGCCGCACGGATCGATCAATCAGGTTAAGCTACGCTTGCTACGGTTGGTCCGTGGATGGGTGACCATCTTCACATACCAAGACCCCTCCGTGACTCGGAAAGCACGTTAAGCCGTTGGTCCCGACTGTCATTCGTGGATCTTTGACAGTCGTCACGGGTAGTCAGAAGCCCGAAAGTCTGACAACCAGTCTTACCAAGGGGTATAGTATTACCCAGTAAGTGGGTTGTGGAGGTCAGATAGGCAGTCGCTCCATGTAAAATACTGGTATTCAGCTGCATCAGAAAAATTTAGAAAGATCGCTTAACGAAAACGTAGTAATAGCGTGAGCGATACGATGCGACTGGGTAGGTCGGTCGGGGGAACAAGAAATTCCACGAAAGTTGCGGTTTTTTTTTAAATAAAGTTAAATCGTCTTATAATTTGGAGAAAGTGAAGCGAACCTACTTAATTACAGATAAGAAATTATTGACTTGTAACCTTTCCATATGAACAAAAATTAGCCCGCGGCTGTCAAAAGGGCTGTCAAAAATACGACGATTTTATTGGACAGTTTTATTCGAGCACAGATAAAAATAAATAATCATTTCTTTATTACAATTTAAAAGCTAACACTAAAATATACAACATTATTTTTAGTATATTGCAAACATGAATATAGTTTGTTCAGAATACAGCCTTGGCCAAAAGTATTGAGCACCCATGACATCTTTCAGTTTTATGCGGAGTATCAAATAGAAATAAAGCAAAACTTTTTATATAGGTTTATTTTACCATTTATTAATAGAACATTAATACTTTGTGGGTCCACCATTTGCCTTAATTACGGCAGAAATTCTTTTTGGACTACAATTTAGACATTGTAGTTTAATTAAATTATTCTTTATACTATAATATATTATTTCTGACTGAAATCCCTAATTTGACCTATTATTATTAATACAATTTATAAACCTATTTAACAGACGGACGCCCATTGACGACTAAAATACTAGTTTTGAAATTATATAAAATTATCAATAGAATTAGCATAAAAAATATCAATAAAATCTCGATTGTGATTGTAAATGTTTGCTTGGTCAATCCCTAGTATCAGTGGGATGACACTGACAGCTCACTCCACGCAAGTTTTCACGGTGAGATTTTTACTGAATCGACCGGCGGTATCTAAAGGTAATCTCACGAAGTCACGAAACAATCGAGTTTACTTTTGACTTCCCCACAAGATCTTATAAAGATTCTGTCCTCAAATCAACGTGCGTTGCACCTCATAGTAATTATTATGTACAGACGCCAGCACATCAAGCTACTACAATCTGTCAGATTTCTTTAACCCTTAAATGCATGATTTATTTTATCGTATTGCAAAAAATGCTATTGTATAGCTATTTATCTATAGAATTTAGATAATAAATATATAATAATTATACAATAATATTAATATTCATAGAGTATATGTATTGTTTTGACAAAAAGAGGTGCGTTCAGAAACTCACAGCTATCACATTCTTAAAAAAATTAAATGACGTGCTTTGTTGCCATTTGGCAACATTATGCATTTAAGGGTTAATAGATTTTCAACTTTAGCACTAAAGCATAAGGTTCAAAGTTGATTGGGAAAATCTGACAGTTCCGGGTAGCTTGATGTGCTGGCGTCTGTACCTATAGCCGTTCTACGTTCTGCTGTCACATCCTTGTGAGATGAAACCTGGTCATAAATTTTTGATACCTAAAAATATTTTCTTAATATTATGAGAGACTCCCTCGTTGGTCTAGTAGTCGATTCCCGGGTTGGGCTAAATGTTATTGGGATTTTATTTTTCCATCTGGATTTTTTCAGAAGTCTGGAATTGAGCTCGGTTGATGATTTAATAAACAATAGGCTCGCCCCCTTTTACATGTGGCTTAAACTAAACTGGCGAATAGTCTACAGTCTATAGTCTATACTCTGCCTAGTCCTTTGGGAAATTCATGCGTGATGTTAGGTATATGCTTTAACCGCAAAAAAAACTTTTTATTTCAAATTACTAACAAAGATTTGAGGACTTCGCCCTGTACTGGACATCACTGGCTTTAAAATAATAATAATACCTACGTAGAAGTCCAAAACATTGTAAAAAAACGTACCAAGGCAGTTGCGTAATTAAATAAAATTATAATACATCCTCAATTTGAACAGTGTCAATATGTAAATAAAAAGAAACAATTCCATAAACACGAACACTTGCAGTGAGAACAGTCTTATAATATGTAAATAATAATGCGTACAAAGATTCAACGTGTAAATTAAAAAAAGAATTCCTTAAGGCCGCACATTATTTTTTTCTCAGCCCTTCGACATTCAAATTCACGTCCTTAACCGAAGAATATACTAAGTAGTGTTCGTGGATTAAAATTATAAGCAGCTGAGGCCGAATGACAGATGAATGGAGCGGAGCTAAGGTTAAACGCAGCATTTCGCAATAGACCACGGCAAGGCACGCCGAGTGCGCGCGCGAATTCGAAATTAAAATACTTTAATCGAAAATACGATTTTATAATTTTTGTTTGTGCTTCGATTGTTTTTTTTTTTTTTTTTGTTCTGTGCATGGACTTTAGTGTTATTATGACTGTTTTGTGAATTTGGTTCTATTTTTGTTGGGGATTTTTTTTTCTTAAGGTTAGTTTTTTTATTTTTTTTTATTTTATTTATTCTTAGACAATTTTCTGAAAATACCTGGAATATTATTTTCTTTTTCACTTAATTAGTTTTATTGAAAACTAAATTATTCTAGGCCACGAAAATAAATGAGACTTTTATTTGTAAAACAAAAACAAGTCAATTATTGGTAGTAAAACCGCAAACGAATTAGCAGTTATTTAATAAGTAATTAATTAAATGAAAACACGTTTGATTAATTATCCTCTTACATTAAAAAAATATAACTAGGTTATTTTCATTAACATTTCATAGATTAAAATAATGCAAACATCAATTAATAAAAAAAAACGGTATTTCTATAATTTAAAACACACCAAAATAAAGTACTTAAATTACATTGACATATATTTTTAAACGAAAAAAAAAATAGCAGCTTAGTTATTAGGTGCGAACTGTTTTTTTTTTTTCTTTATATATTTAAAGAGGGTTTTAATCCACATAGATTATGCCAAACACATCGTCTACACAACTAAATATTATCTTACATTACCTCTGATCCAATCACAATGTTGACGAGCCTGTACAGCATCCTAGATGTTTCCGAAGCATGAGCAGCAAGGACCTTGTTAATTACCCCCTACTGGTAAATACATACAATTAAATAGATATTTGTAAATATATTTAAAATTTAATACGCCCTGCCTTTATCCCAATTTATTTGGGATCGGCGGAACATGTCTTTTTCTTCAGTACTTCTCTATTAGTCGTCACCTCGGTAGTCACTTCCTTTCTAACCACATCATCATTCACACAGCCAATCCATCGTTTTATCGTTTATTTGGTCTTCCCCTACTCTTAGCTGTCGACATTCATAGTCAAATACATTAATACATCAGCCTTGCGATTCTGTAACCATCTCACCGTGAAAGCTTGGGTGTAGTGAGCGTAGAGTGAGGTGTCATTCGCTAGGGATTAACACTATTAAGTGCTCACTTCACTTATGATTTCACGGTTAGATTTTTACAGAATCGACCGACATATATATGTTATTTTAAGGGCTGATTTTCCCAATGCCAGATACTGTCTCGGAGGAATAATTTTAAATTTATTCCATACAAAAACTGTCAGACGTCAATTTTATTCCACGAATAAAAAAAAAGAATATTATTTTCCAGGCGACTAACAACTTAAAAGGGCGACTAACTATTTGCTACTAAAAATAATGACATGGCGACTAATATTAACCTCCTTCGTGTTAGGTTCGTGTTAGGTTTCTTTAAACCCTGCAGGCGGAAACGTGTTAGGTTCGTGTTAGGTTCCTTTAAACCCTGCAGGCGGAAATAGGGGCCCCGCGAAGCGGGGCTCCGTCGACTACTTCTAATTATTATTATTAAAGATAATTAGTTAACTTGATACACAACCTCGTTGTTTAATTTAAGAATGCCCATTTTCTACTTTTTATCCGCCGTCCGTAGCTGCCAACCTATTATTTTTGCTACCGTCTTTAATTATTTTTTAATCCCAAATTCAGATTAATTTGTCGCCGCGTTAAATACATGCCAAAAAAAAAATCAGCCCTCACTCTAACAATTTGAATGTTCCAAAGAGTATAAGCATGATAAACATGGGTCAGATGCGTCTCGGAAAAGTTATGTTAGAAAAATTCCCCTAAGTAACACCCCCCCCCCCCCCCAATTAGACCTCTGCGCACATTACTTTTTCAAATAAAATAATTAATAGAATAAAAAAAAAATCTGTGTTACGCAATTACCCCGCAGATCCTTCACAAAATATTCAAATTAATGTTCTCATTGAAAAAGGTGCTCGGAGCAAAATGGTTTTATGAATTACTTTAGCCTACTTCCATAATAACAACAAAACGTCACGCCTGTAATCCTCGAAGGGTTAGACGTAGGTGTGCACCAGTCAAATACGATTCTCCCGAGGGGCCCGTGGCTAAATAATAACAGCCGCACAGGTCGATCGATCAGGTTAAGCTACGCTTGCCGCGGTTGATCTGTGGATGTGTGACCATCTTTACATACCGAGACCCCTCCGTGCCTCGGAAAGCACGTTAAGCCGTTGGTCCCGGCTGTCATTCGTGGATCTTTGATAGTCGTTACGGGTAGTCAGAAGCCCGAAAGTCTGACAATCAGTCTAACCTAGGGGTATCGTATTACCCAGTAACTGGGTTGTGGAGGTAAGATAGGCAGTCGCTCCATGTAAAATACTGGTATTCAGCTGCATCCGGTTAGACTGGAAGCCGACCCCAACATAGTTGGGAAAGGCTAGGCAGATGATGATGATGAAATACGATTCTCCCACCTAAGCGATTTATATTGCTTTTGTTAAGTATCCTAAACCTAACCACAAAAATAATAATGCTTACGTTTGTTTAGCTCCCTTTATCAAAATATATGACTTGCGAGAATTCTCCATGTTTAGATTTTGTTTATTGCGATAGAAATAAGCAAACTATTGAAACAAGTTCAGTCGTGTTCGGAACGTGATACAGTAAGGTGCAGAAATGTCACGCAGCTGCATTATTCTCCCGATCAGTTTGGTTACGTGTGCGGTAAGTTCACAACAGACAGCCCAAAAAATATTTTTCAACACACTTGCTCATAGAGTGGCTCTTAATTAACCGCTTTTAGGTCCATACCTAATGCAGTGTATTAAACATGCATGCTTTCTACTGTATGTTACCGCACTAGTGCGGTAACGCCACAGATAACTATTTACTAGTCGGAGATGTGCACTTTTTTAATCTCATTAGAGACTTCATGCCAAAAGGATTCCGCGGGCCATATTTCACTTTTTTTATTTTTTTTTTAATCAAATAGTCTGAAGTGTCCTTGATCTGTCTTGATTTACCTTAAAATGTCCGTGGTCCCCCTCCCGGAACCAATGGGAAAAGATCCTGACTGGCGTTCTATAATATCATTGTGTATTCTCACTGAATTAATGTATATTTCTCTATGCCAATAGTACCTAGGTACCTACTTTCTAATTTCATATTAACTAAACTACAGTTTGACATACAACAACACTACGATTAGTCTAAACATTATTTTGTGTTTATTTTATTTTTATATCTATAGGCTGTTTAGCGGTTTTGCCAGTGCCTTTATTTACACCTGCGCGCGCATCGCTAGCGCGGCGCGCGGAAAAATAAAACCAGCCCGCCATTTTCCATAAAAGTTAATAACAATGCAAGTCTGTTTTTTCCTCGCAAGTGTGTTGAAAAACGTCGAACGAAACGCGTGTGCATTGATCATTACACACTCGGCTTCCTTATCGCGCGAGCCGTAAGCGAGTGCGATAAGAAATCCGGGGGGCCTCGTGTGCAATAATCAACATAGCACACATGTATCATAATGTACTATTTACTCCGTATATTGAAGAGTGCTATTTTAATTATTTTAAAATTAGAGCTGCCAATCTAGATAAATCGTGGGTGCCACACTTCTGTTGTACAGACGGCAGCACATCAAGCTACTACAATCTGTCAGATTTCTTTAATAGATTTTCAACTTTATCGCTGAAGCATAAGGTTCAAAATTGATTGGGAAAATCTGAAAGTTTCGGGTAGCTTGATGTGCTGGCGTCTGTACAATTTGCTACAAAAACCTAAGCAATTACTCTCATAAAAAAATTGTGACGCTACCCTCTACGAAACCGGTCATTTGTCGTGAGCAAAAAGATCTGACTGCTATTTTGTCTCACTGATCTCAAAGGGCAAAACAGGAAAAAGAAACACACTCTAAAGTATCCCGACGTGAGTTCTGTTTACAAACCAGCAGTCCTATTCGGTAAAAATCTCACCGTGAGAACTTAGGTGAAGTGAGCGGGAAGTGAGCTGTCATTCATTCCTATTGCTAGGGATTAACACTATTAAGTTCTCACTTCACTTACGATTTCACGGTGATATTTTTACAGAATCGACCGGCTGTTTACCGTTATGAGGATTTGCCAGCGCATTCATCACTAGACAATGAGACATCATCAGACAGTCCAGAAACTTCGCTCTCTGATCCAGAGTTTCATGAGCCTTCTTCTAGCAATGCTCCAGTGTTCAATTTTTTTTTGTGTTTCTTTTTCACGAGTTAATTGTGGTCTAAATTTTCAGTACCGATGTACTCGTATCTTAGTTACTCCTTATCTAAGCAAGAGTCCTTGTTCTATTCATTGGAAGAGCACTGATTTCCAAGATACAGGTTTTTACCTAGTTTGGAAATCAGGAGTTCATTTAGGTTAGAAGCCTCTAAAATGTTATGTTTCTAGTATTGACACTATAGTAGTCTAAGTTCAGCCGGTAGATTCTATAAAAATCTCACCGTGAAATCATAAGTGAAGTGAGCACTTAGTGTTAATCCCTAGCGAATGACAGCTCACTTCACGCTCACTTCACGCTCACTTCACGCTCACTTCAGGCTTACTTCACCCAAGCTTTCACGGTGAGATGGTTACAGAATCGCACGGCTGATTTTGTCCAATAAACGTTATTATTATTATAAATCTATCGGAAGAAAAGGACGAACTATTAAGCTGGGTATCCATTTGAGGCAGCCTCGGGCCGAGCGGTTGCCTCGACCCGAGGCAGATCTAGTGGAGACCGTGCCGCGAGTCGAGGCTTGCCGCGACTTGAACCAAACGAGGCGGCCGCGCAGCGAGCCAAATCGTGTCGGTAAATGGCCATGCTCAAAGACGCCTCAGTGTGAGGCGTGCGTTCAGTGGAGACGGACGTACGTGTGCTCGGCACGCAGCAAAATGGATAATGAGAAATGTATCGAATTAATTAAGTTATACGAAATTTCGCTGACGATATATTTCCTTAGTCCACCATCGATGTTTCCGTTTCTTATGTTGCTTCCTTTTGTAGTGACTAATTATTACTAATGCTGCAGCGACTTTACGTGCGTCAACCATGGTGGTTAATGAGGAATTGAGAAAATCGTGGCTCGGGTTGAGGCTTGCCGCTCGATACGATATTATGTGTGCTCAAGTGGAGACGCATGTACTTTCCGCAGCCCGCGGCACGCTCAGGATGAGGCAGCTCGTCACGAGGCTGCGCAAATGGATACCCAGCTTTAGGATCACGTCTAGTGGAATTTGCTCGAACCCGGTGTTGTCATATGTAAATATCGCAAACGATACAGTTTTGTTGTTGATTGTTTTTCGAAAGAGGAAGGCCTATTTTGTAATGATGTTAACGGCCTATTGGTTAAATTAGGCCACAAGCATGTTCCTTCCGGATGGCGACTTTTCATCGACTCCTCTAAGACTAAGGGTGCGTTTCCACAGAAGCGGAGCTGGGCGGAGCGGAGCGGAGACGTGTAGGAATCGTCCAATCACAGACGAGACGAGTGACGCGGTGAGGATTTCAACCATTGTGATTATTCGATTCCTGCACGTCTCTGCTCCGCTTCGCCCAGCTCCGCTTCTGTGGAAACGCACCCTAAAAGCCGAGACTAGTTTTAAATCCATTCATGTAGCGTACAGTGCTAATTTAAAAGAAACATATGAAGTGATGAGACTTGTTTTAGACAAAATTAAACTACAAAGACTTCCATGTGTTATTTGTGCTGATTTAAAGCTGCTTTAATTTTGGGACTCCAAACTGGCTATACCAAATTCTGCTGTTTCTTGTGTGAATGGGATAGTAAGGATCGCTCGGAACATTACATTCGAAAGCACGGACCTGAAAGAACAGCTCTATATATCCCTGGCCAGAAAAATGTGAAAAATATACCATTTGTCGATCCCAAAAAAAAAATATTGTCTCATTTAACGTACTCCCGCACCAGGAGCATTTGCCTGTAATGTAACATTTTTAATTCAATTTTGAGCATTACATTACAATACTACCTCTCTGACTGACGAGCATTCGCGTGTAATGTAACATTACAGATTGCGGGGCGGGGAGCGCTCCGCGGCCCGCCGGACACATTTAATCACAAGTGGAGCGCATTGATGTTACAAGTTGTATGCAGGTATTATACATTGTAACATTACAAGGTGCGCATTGTAATGCTCGGTTCTCCGCCTCTCCTTCACTGATGTAATACTTGTTTTGTATCATTACAAGGTGCGCGCTGTAATGCTCGATTTTCCTCCCTCTCTGATGTAACGCTCGAATCTGTAACGGTACCTACATTACAGGCGAAAGCTCCTGGTGAGGGAGCACCTTTACGTATAGCTAGGACTCATAAAAAATTTCGTTAAGTCATGGGCAAAAATGGTCCTGGGTTCCAAAACTTGAAAAAAATAAAAGATTTCCTTGTCTTAGCGATGCCAAGATAAAAGAAGGCATATTTGTTGGACCAGACTGTTTGGCTATAAAGATTTATACAACATGTAACGTTAAATGCGCAAAACCTGAAAATAGTTTGATCAGAATAACGAGCGGAATAAATTGAACCGCTTTTTAATATTCGAGTAGGTCACATTTTTAAAAAAATCTTCATTAAAAACGTTGCCGTGTCTATTTTTTAATAGGTCAAGCAAGCCAATGTCAGCGCGGCGCAGCGGCCCGGTGACGACTCCTCCCTCGATAAAGCGTCGTCGCAGACGCAAGAAACGATCAGAATGGCCAGTAAAATTAAAACAGCACATAAAACCTTTACAATTTATTTCATGACTTATTTTCTCTCTGAAATAGGTCAATTGAATTAAAAATCAGTTGGGGTGTCTGAGGTTTTGCGCATTTAACGTTACACGTTGTATAAAATTATTTTCCTTAGGTGCGAGAACGAAGCTATTCGTATTATTTTGTTGCTCAGTGTAATTAGATAAGGTTTCTTCTCGAAGATCATCCTTACTCAGTGCTGTCATAACTACAGTCCCAGACTCCTAAATCAAGCTATCGTGCAATTACATGTGAAAAAAAAAAAAATTATGAGTAAAAGAAAAAAATCTTTTGTTTTATAATTCGGGGGTTAATGCTTTCAAAACAGCACCCTAATTGTGTAACACACTATTACTCTCAATTGGAATAATTTTGAAGGATATTGCTAATCCATTGCTCCATATGTTCGAAAAATGTGTCTGCTCAACAACGTAAATAACGCAATGAATGTTGTTGAACTGTCAAAATGAAACCCATTGCTACTGATAGTGTGTTACGCAATTACCCTTCTGATCACGAACCATTGCTCTGTTAGATCACGATGTTTATACATGACACTTCATAGTAAAATACATAGGTACATGATTTTTTTTTTTTTACTTGTAATGATAAGCTTATTATATAATAAAGCATATTTCCCAATTGGTGTAGATATAATAATATTTATGGATAAAAATAAATGTTTTTCTTCTTCTTGGAGATAAAGCTAAGTGTTTGTAATGCTTTGAACAGTTATTTTTTTTTTTTAATGTTTCTACATATTTACGGTTTTCGGATTTTTATCTTTACTTGTGCTACATGACATTGCTTCTTGCCAATATTCATGATTCTAGGTCAACGAGAAGTACCCTATAAATTTGATTCCGGAACATAAACGCCCGTATCTTTTGATTACGTTGACTTAGAAGTTTGATTTTTTCACTGCTTCAAGAAATTGCAGGAGTTATCAAATTGATATTAATATCAATTTGATAACTCCACGCGTCCCTGAGAAAAAAGATCTTGACCGACGGGCAGACAGAAGAAACACGAAGTGATCTTAGAAAGGTTCCGTTTTCCCTTTTGAGGTACGGAACCCTAAAAATTAGCTCTTCCATACATTTAGACCGCATAGTTATTTCACTTTTCTATAAAACAGCAGATTTTTTTTGTTGATAACCGACGAAACATGTCTACGCCAGGGGATTTAGAATCTTGTGCTGAATCCAGTGTAACAGATCGATATTCCTGCCACCCTGCACTTTGCTACAAGGCTATGCTTTAGAAAGATTTTTTTTATCGGAAATGACCTCCTTTATCTCCCTATTTCGTTTGATCCACGACTTTTTGGTCACCCTGTATAAGTAGATAACAAAATTGTAATTTTAATTTTGGTTAATTGTCTTGCAGTCTATGAAATGATGAAATATTAACATACAATAACATATACAACGTGTAACGTTAAATGCGCAAAAACTGAAAATAGTTTGATCAGAATAACGAGCAGAATTAATTGAACCACTTTTTAATATAACTAGTTCACATTTTTCAAAAAATCTTCATTAAAAACGTTGCCGTGTCTATTTATTAATAGGTCAAGCAAGCCAATGTCAGCGCGGCAAAGCAGCCCGGTGACGACTCCTCCTTCGATAGAGCGTCGTCGCAGAAGCAAGAAATGATCAGAATTGCCAGTAAAAATAAAACAGCACATAAAACCTTTACAATTTGTTTAATGATTTATTTTCTCTTTGAAATGGGTCAATTGAATTAAAAATCAGTTGGGGTGTGTGAGGTTTTGCGCATTTAACGTTACACGTTGTATAACAACACATACACAACACAACACATATTATTTAACTGTAATTGTGGCCACACTATTGAATTAGGAATTTCCTGTAATGATAGTGATGATGAGTTAATAAATAAATGAAAATATTTTTTCGGTGTAACTTGCTCGTGCCACTCTCGTGTTATCTTCGAAAT
Organism: Eremobia ochroleuca; assembly: GCA_949629135.1. Classification (NCBI taxonomy): domain Eukaryota; kingdom Metazoa; phylum Arthropoda; class Insecta; order Lepidoptera; family Noctuidae; genus Eremobia; species Eremobia ochroleuca. Next base: position 7,215,941 of record OX451412.1, read on the forward strand.
AATCATCACGATTTGTTACGACTACAGAATAGTCGGTTTGTGATAATTGTGATTATGAAACTACACGTGAAGGGAGTATAATAACGAAAAACCACAAAAATTTAACAAACATTGACTATCCCAAAACAAGACGGAAAAATCCTTAGAAGCCTACACGTATTTAAATGATAAATGATTTTGTTTCTGTAAGTAGGTTTGTACAAACAGTTTTACACGTCAATCATATTTTAAAAACTAATTGAGTTCGGCGTTTCTTATCTGACTACTCTGAGAAGAAAGGCCGAAATAAACTCAGAGGTCACCGTCTCTTTTATAGTTCAGACATATCATATAATCTTGGTCAGATCGTGTGAGAACCATCTAGATTGGTATCTGAAATGCTCTTTTGAGGAAATAACCACAAAGATTGTGAATGGATCTGTTCAGTCAGTGTTTTAAAACATCATAATAATATTCTATGTTACATCCTTCCATCCATTCTGCCCCCGCACATCAAGCTAGTACAATCAGTCAATTTACTTAAATAGATTTTCAACTTTTTTGCTAAAGGTTAAGGTTCAATGTAGATTGAAAAAATTTGGCAGTTTCAGTTAGCTTGATGTGCTGGCGTCTGTGCCTAGATGATGATGATGATCTTAATTGATCACAGAAAAAAAAAACGAGAAATGACTCCATGGTTTTTTTTTTTTTTTAATAATCTAAGTGGGTTAGGTATTGATAGGATTGCACGTATGTATAATAAAATTAATTAGTATCTAGGTACATAAGGCGAGAGCTCGGAAAATAGCACGAAAATACTGGAAATGGAAGAAATAAAATGAAAACAATGATGAAAACATGTAAAATTTTAATATTCAAGTATAACTTGACATTGACAGAGAAATGATGTTTAATCGGGATTTGACGTAAAGACAAAAATAATACTAATTACAAAATGGATTAACTACGAAAGATGTAATAAATAATATAATGAGTATATAAATGAAAGACATAATTTTTTAAACTTACTTTTTAAACTTAGAAATTCTACACGGAAGACGAGGCGGCATAGTCGAAAGACCATTGGGTGAAAAAAAAAAAAATAGGTACCGACACTTCTAAAAACAAAAAACAAAGCAAGCCATTTACGCAACACACGCAATCGCAACAGCATTTTTAAAGGGAATAATTACCTACGTTATTATGAAAAATACACATACCCGCTTTTCACCTTCATCACAGTCGGGTAATACTTAATAACACGTAAAAAATTATGGGCCCAGCCCACTATAGGTTTCTTTTACTTTCTGAACAAAACCTGTTTTAAAAATCGAAGTTGTTCCACTACCTTTTATTAAGTACTTACTAATTTTGGTCATCGGACAATCAATGGATACGCTTTAAGTTTAATTTTTTTGTTTACACTCCAGTGAAACTTTACGATTTCATCTTTTTTGTGGTTTAAAAATCGAAAGGCATTTTTAAAAAACAACGAATCTCACTAATATTATAAAGGCGAAAGTTTGTGAGTGTGTGTGTGTGTTTGAATGTTTGTTACTTCTTCACGCTGAAACGGCTTGACAAATTTTGATAAAATTTGGCACACAGATAGTTTATAACCAGGATTAACACGTAGGATACTTTTTATTCCAATATTCCCACGGAATCGATACTTATGCGGGTGAAACCGCGGGGCACTGCTAGTACTTTTATAATTGTTTATTTATCCAAAGTAATACTTAATCACAGTCACAGGTCGAGCACAGTAGTATGTATATAAGTTTGTATTAAGTTTGCTAGAAAAATCTATACAGCGTGATTTTTTTTACCGTCTCCAAATTTTTACAGAATGTTCTACCCATGAATATGAAAAACTTTCACCATGGGACCAACTCTGAGCTAACGAAAAAAATATCTGCTCTGTCATACATTTTGATCAATTAGGTCCTGTATTGAACTTTTGTATTAAACAGCTGATTTTTTTCCTGATTCCAGTTTTGGTCCCATAGTGCAAGTTGTTCATATTCATAGGTAGAACACCCTGACAAAATTAGGAGACTGTAAAAAAAACAGTATATCTAAACAAAAAAGGCCAGCCGATCAATTCTTAACTTAGATGAAGTGAGCTGTCAATAATGTCAAACACTATGGGCGTAGCTGAGGTGGTGGTGCAGGGGGGGGGATGAAAAGGGTGGGCAATGACTACTCTAGAAACTTCTATGCCCACCCTAGTAAAATTGACAGTATTGAAGAGTTACTTTGTGTTTAACTGCTTCTCCTTATACGATTACTACGTTGTCCGTCAGTCTGTCTGTCAGTGAAGACCCTTTTTCTCAAGAACGCGTAGAGGTATAAAGTTGAAATTAATATTAAATACGTAAGGAATTCTTTAAAAAAAACATGATTATGGTGGGATTATTTATTACTAGGCGTCATATAAGACGTTTCATCAAATGGCTGGTTAGATCAGCTGGAAGATTTCCCCCCTAGACAAAATCTCTTAACTACACTAATGGCAATCCCTAACACCATCCAATCTATGTATTATGTAGAAATTTTACCGTGAAAACTTAGGTGATGTGAGCTTGAAGCGAACTGTCATTCCTACTGATGCTAGGGATTGACACTATTGACAGCTCACTTCAACTACATAAGTTCTCACGGTGAGATTTTTACAGAATTGTTCGCAAGGTGGAATGACAACTTCAATGACCCCTTATGAAGTTGTGCGTTAATAAGTTACGTCTTGTATAGGTACAATTGTCTCACCGTGATAACTAAGGTGAAGTGAGCTTAGAGTGAGCTGTGAGTCATGCTGATTCTAGGGATTGACACTATTGGCGACTCACTCCACGCGCACTTCACCCAAGTTATCGGTGATAACTTGGGTGAAGTGAGCGGGGAGTGAGTGATGGTTACAAAATCGGACGGCTGTTTAGGCAGTGCATGCAAATAATTCTGTTTTAAGGGGTATTTCCTTCCAACTTGCTAGACAAAAATTGTGTTAGCTTTTCTAATGTGCATGATATAAATACAATTTATATCCTATAGCACTCACGAATAATGTATCTTTCTAGCAGTAAAAAAGGAAAATAGAATTGGATCATTAGTTCCAAGCTAGTAGATTACTCGTACTCCCTACACACAAACTTACCAACAAACAAATTTTACCCCTATATAATATTAATATAGATATAACTTTTCGGGTGTGTGGTATCAGTACTAACCCGAATGACTTTCAATATCTATAATTTTTCAACATTGAACTAGCAATTATAAATATAAAAATATTGATAGGTATATCATTGTCCGATAAGTTGACACAGTGATAAAGAGGCCTATTAGTCGGTTCGCAAGAATTTACTCGCCCGAAACGAGCGAATCGTCACTTTTAAATAATATTATTTAATCTGTGGGCATAATTAGCCTAAAATGTTTCCACTGTTGGGACTCAGGCCATCTCTCGGATATCTAAAGGGTGTCTCAGTAAGAGTGCACTTTTTCATTTTAAAACAAAAACCAGTATTTTATGACAGAGTTGTGATATTTTTAATGTATTGTAAAGAAGACATGTTCCGATTAAGTATGGAATAAAATATCCGGCAAATGACCCCCACGGTTCCGATGACAGGCCATTACTCTTTTCATGAAATTTTCCATGACTTGCACAGAGATGTGGCTGTATCTCACCGATGACGCGTTGGATTTCCGATTTGAGCTCAGGAATTGTTTCGGGTTTATTCGCATATACCCGAGATTTCACAAAACCCCAAAGGAAAAAATCGCACGGCGTTAAATCGCACGATCTAATTCTCGGCTAAAAATTTGGCGAAGTTTGCGAGCGGTTTCAGCGTAACTTTCCCCATTTTTGTAATGAGTTTTCACAATTATAACGCGTTGATCTTTCGAAAAGCTCTCCATTTTTAATAATCGGAATAAACAGAGGTCACAGCTGTCAAATTTCAGAGTTGCAACTTGCATGAAAAAAAAAATATTCCAATTTTAAAAAGTGCACTCTTACTGAGACACCCTTTATAAATGATAAATGATTTATTTTCTGTAAGTAGGTTTGTACAAACACTTTTAAATGTCAATCATATTTTTTTTAAACTAGATGAGGTCGGCGTTTCCTATCTGACTACTCTGAGAAGAAAGGCCGAAACAAACTCAGAGGTCACAGTCTCTTTTAAAGTCCAGACATAATCTTGGTCAGATCATGTGAAGACCATGTAGATTGGTGTCTAAAATGGTCTTTTGAGTAAAGAACCACACAGATTGAGCGGACCTGTCCAGTCAGTGCACGCATTTGTCAAAAATCGTGCAGTTCAACTCAGAACTTGAGGAGCCTTACGATTATAGGCGACTCGCACGAATTGGCACATTTTGAATTTCATGCAATGAAGATTCTGTTAATTTATTACGTAAGAAGGTTTGAGGGGGGAGTGGGACCGACCAAGTCTTAATTTTTCTTACGTGGGGGTGGGAGGGGTCTAGATTGTTCTTACGTAAGACCACAAAAGTAAGGAAACATTGTAACTTTTTAATTTTTTTTTGCTACTTTTTCTTAGCAATTTTGTTTTTTTTAGACTGAAAGGAGGGGAGGGGTTCATCCAAGTCTTATGTTTTCTAACGTAGGGGAGGTGTCAAAAAGTGGTCAAAATTGTCTTACGTAATAAATGAAGAGCCCCTAAGAACAAAGTACACGTTTTATACAATTTTACTCTTAACCCTTAATTGCATGATTTTTACTTTTTAAGCAAATTAAATTTATTTGGACATAACATTAGCTCTATAGTAAGGAAAAAAATTTTCAAACAATATATTCATAAAAAAAAAAAAATTGTTTTCTCTATGGCCTGGTGGAAATTTACATTTTATGTAATCAGAACGAATCTACTGGGAATAATGTAAATTGAATATTTCTAACAATTGGGGAATCCCCGTGCTCTGTGGAAACGAAAATATGGCATTTAATTGGATTGGTTGTTAAGGGTTAACACTTGTGTGCGCTAGTGTTCCTTTTTGTATACTTAATTGCATGAAATTAAAAATGTGCAAATTCGTGCGAGTCATCTATAAAAAAAAAGTGACGATTCGCACGTTCCGGGCGAATAAATTCGTGAGAATCTACTAATAAGCACATAAAGTTAATCAATTTATCAACATTACAACCACAAGTGTCTACTCTAGTTCAGTGTCGGTCAAATGAATTACCTTGTCTTCGCATATAATTATATAATTCATGTGAGTATACAAAATATTTATTTATTTATTTTATTATTTATGTAAAAAAAAACAAAAAAACACAACAATACACAATACACACACTACACACACACACACACACAATAATGTACTTGAAACTTTTTAACCGACTTTAAAAATTAGGAGGAGGGTCTCAATTTGGATGTTTATATACAACATGTCCCGGAATTAACGCACACCACCAAACCCCCCAATTAGAATATTATATTATAATCAAAATACATACACTGAATTTTAACTATAATGTACAAAACATTGTTTTTTTTTATTAGATTAGTTATACTGATTGTGGGAGCAAATTTTGGTCACATTACCAAACTAATCACGCACACAGTCGCATACGTGTAAGAGTCTAGCGTAAAGCGGAAGTGTGACTGTAATTTCTGTAGTTTTAGCTATGTTTGGGATAAAAATTACCTATATTAAAATTGACAGAAATTGATTTAGTAAACGATTCTAAACCAACTACTTTCATAATGTGTATTACATTATTTGAGTTGCACGTTGTATTTATATATTTTAATGTATGTTCGGGCGTTACTCCGTCCTAATAGGCGGGTTTGCAAAATTCTTTTTGTAATGGATAATATATGCTTCAGGGGTGGTCCCATATAATTTTTATCAACTTTACTTGGGTAGTTTTTGAGTTAGCTTCAATAATAGGTTTTTTTCTTCACTTATTTTATATTTATTATTGATGTTTTAATAACTTTCTGTCACTGACATTTATACAACGTGTAACGTTAAATGCGCAAAACCTAGACACCCCAACTTATTTTTAATTCAATTTACCTATTTCAGAGAGAGTCATTAAATAAATTGTAAAGGTTTTATGTGCTGTTTTAGTTTTACTGGCGATTCTGATCGTTTCTTGCGTCTGCGACGACGTTTTACCGAGGGAGGAGTCGTCACCAGGCCGCTGCGCCGCGCTGACATTGGCTTGCTTGACCTATTAATAAATAGACACGGCAACGTTTTTAATGAAGATTTTTTGAAAAATGTGACCTATATTAAAAAGTGGTTCAATTAATTTAGCTCGTTATTCTGATCAAACTATTTTCAGGTTTTGCGCATTTAACGTTACACGTTGTATAACAAGTAGTGCCATATGAATATGTGTGGGATAGGTACTGCCGGTCGATTCTGTAAAAATCTCACCGTGAAATCATAAGTGAAGTGAGCACTTAATAGTGTTAATTCCTACCGAATGAAAGCCACTCCACGCTCACTTCACCCAAGCTTTCATGGTGAGATGGTTACAGAATCGCATGGCAGGAAGCTACTACAATCTGTCAAATTTCTTTAACAGATTTTCAACATTATCTTTAAAGCATAAGGTTCAAAGTTGATTCGGAAAAATTGACAGTTTCGGTTAGCTTACGTACTTTCACTTGAATCGGACATGTCTTAAATGATCATTTGTAATATGTTTTTTTTTTTTAAAGTAAGTAAATACTGCTTACGTAGACAGGATTATCCCTGCAATTCGGTGAATAGACTTATTTGTCATCTGTAGTAACTGTCCTGTGAAACAAATAGCTGTAAACATTTTATAGGGACATATTTTGGCTTTTTCATACAAATAGCTATCCGTAGCTAAGCGGACCAAGCTGTCTATCGATGGAAGGGAATACCGCTTGTATTCCCTTCCATCGATAGACAGCTTGGTCCGGCAAGATTCCTACATCTCATAGATTATTTGGATGTCAAAACCAGAGATAGATAGGTTTTCCACCTCCAATTTGCCTGAAAACTGGTGATAGGTAACGTATCTCATTATCTGCCTAGCCATTTCCCAACTATGTTGGGGTCGGCTTCCAGTCTAACCAGATGCAGTACATACCTGTATTTTACATGGAGCGACTGCCTATCTGACCTTCACAACCCACTTATTGGGTAATACGAATGCCCTTGGTAAGACTTTCGGGTTTCTGACGACCCGTAAAGACTGTCGAAAACGTGCTTTCCGAGGCACCCCCAATAACCATTATATTTATTACTAGCAACTACCTCCGGGCAGTACTCGTAACATCATCTTTGCAAGCAGTCGACTCTGCCACGTGACGTAAGAAACAAACGCGTAAATAGTGTGACCCTGACAATCATATCGCAGTAGTTCTGCAAGATTAGAACAAAATAGAGATAACGCAAATTCAGAAATGGTATTAGAACGCAATTTATCATCTTTTAAGTATAATCCTCGTTTCTATGATAATTTATAATGTTCTATTCAATTTAATTCATATGGTTGAATATATTTTTTTTATACAACGTGTAACGTTAAATGCGCAAAACCTCAGACACCCCAACTGATTTTTAATTCAATTGACCTATTTCAGAGAGAAAATAAGTCATTAAGAAAATTGTAAAGGTTTTATGTGCTGTTTTAGTTTTACTGGCCATTCTGATCGTTTCTTGCGTCTGCGACGACGCTTTATCGAGGTAGGAGTCGTCACCGGGCCGCTGCGCCGCGCTGACATTGGGTTGCTTGACCTATTAATAAATAGACACGGCAACGTTTTTAATGAAGATTTTTTGAAAAATGTGACCTATATTAAAAAGTGATTCAATTAATAATTCTGCTCGTTATTCTGATCAAACTATTTTCAGGCTTTGCGCATTTAACGTTACACGTTGTATATACAGGGTTATTTTTCAAAGACCCGGCAAATTTAAGGGTGTGGTACGGACCATCAAACTGAACAATTTTGTCCATGGGACCAACATCGTATTCGTGAATAAAAATTCAGCCGTCCCATACGTTTAGGTCGAGTAGGTATTGAAGTTTTCTAAGGGACAGTTGATAAATTTTTCGCTAATACGATATCCCATGGAGAAAGTTGTTCGGTTTGATGGTCTGTACCACATCCTTAGATTTGGCTGGTCTTTGAAAAATAACTCTGTATATAGCTGTAACTTAAATAACGCACAGTCTCTTAAAGGGTCATTGTACTCATCATTATGAACAACTTTTACTATGGGACCAAAACAGAAATTCATCGTAAACCAAAACAGAAATCGTCATACGTTGAGGTCGGCTTCCAGTCTAACCGGGTGCAGCGGAATACCAGTATTTTACATGGAGCGACAGCCTATCTGACCTACACAACTCAGTTACTGGGTAATACGTTACCCCTTGGTAAGACTGGTTGTCAGACTTTCGAGCTACTGACGACCTGTCACGACTGTCAAAATTCCACGAATGACAACCGGGACCAACGGCTTATCGTGCTTTCCCAGGCACGGAGGGGTCTTGGTTTGTGAAGATGGTCACCCATCTACGGGGCAACCGCGGCAAGCGTAGCTTAACCTGATCGATCGACCCGTGCGGCTGTTATTACTTAGCCACAAGGACCAAACCTGAAATTGCGAAAAAAAAATCAGCTGTTCCCTACACTTATGTTCGCATAACTCGTCAAAATGTTGGGAACAGCTAATTTTTTTTTTCGCAATTTCAGGTCACAACTTGTATATTTTATTTTATGTATTTGTAAGTATAGTTTTACTTACTCATTTATTTTAGTACCTAGTGCGAATACTTAGTTATCTAGACATAATATATTAGAATAAAAACAATATTTTTTTTAAATTAATTTTTTGCAATGATCACTTATTTATCATAGTGAATGTACAGACGCCAGCACATCAAGCTGCCCGAAACTGTCAAATTTTCAATCAACTTTGAACCTTATGCTTTAGCAATAAAGTTGAAAATCTAATAAAGAAATTCGACAGATTGTGGTAGCTTGATGTGCTGGCGTCTGTGCATAGCGTTGTGTTCTATTCACACGGCACGGAGTCATGAATTATGCTTGAAAAACGCAGAATAATTTATTGTTTGTTAGGTTAGTTTAACCATAAAGCATTTATTTCTAATTATACCTTGACTTGTAATTTTACGTAATCCTTCCAGCGCGGGGCAATTGCGTAACACTAGAAGTGGCAATGGGTTTCATTTTGACAGTTCAACCACATTCATTGCGCGATTTACTTTGTTGAGCGGACAAATTTTTCGAACATTTGAACCAATGGATTAGCAATATCCTTCAAAATGATTCAGATTAAGTCGGCTAGTGTGTTATTCAATTAGGGTTCTGGACGTGATGGTGTAACCCTATCAATATAAATTTTTAACAATTTTCAAATTCTTCCTTGGCCAACATTATCGATTGTATCATGGACAACGTTAAATATATTTTTTATTTTTATTTTTGTGCCTCTTTAGATAGCTGACTAGAGGGGCCCGTGGCTAAATAATAACAGCCGCACAGGTCGATCGATCAGGTTAAGCTACGCTTGCCGCGGTTGGTCTGTGGATGGGTGATCTTTACATACCGAGACCCCTCCGTGCTTCGGAAAGCACGTTAAGCCGTTGGTCCCGGCTGTCATTCGTAGATCTTTGACAGTCGTTACGGGTATCAGAAGCCCGAAAGTCTGACAACCAGTCTTACCTAGGGGTATCGTATTACCCAGTAACTGGGTTGTGGAGGTCAGATAGGCAGTCGCTCCATGTAAAATACTGGTATTCAGCTGCATCCGGTTAGACTGGAAGCCGACCCCAACATAGTTGGGAAACGCCTAGGCAGATGATGTGAGTCAGTCTAGTGACTAGTCAGTCAGTCAGTATTTACCTTTTAATATTTCATTGTTACATTGTCATCTCGTTCATTGTCGCAGAAGCTATGCAAAATCTTATTTTATTTTAATAGATTGTGTTGATAGATATTTAAATCTATTACTAAGACATCATCATGAATACTGCCAGCGAGTTGTTTATATGTATATTTAGTATGTATTTATTCATGTATGTATTATATATTATACAATATACAGCGTGTAACGGAAAGGGGGTATCAACCCTGAATGAGGTGAATGTGCTCATGAAACTGAACAACTTTCCCCAAAGAACATAGGTCGAAATATGAAAAAAAAATTTGGCCCTCCCTTACAAAACTGACTACCAGCTGATTGATTTACTATGGGAGGGCCAAATTTTTTTTTTCATATTTCGACCTATGTTCTTTGGGGAAAGTTGTTGAGTTTCATGAGCACATTCACCTCCTTCAGGGTTGATACCCCCTTTCCGTTACACCCTGTATATATGTCTATGTAAGTATCTATAATAGTATTTTATTTTGCTCCAATGACAACCCCATTTTTTACATCCACGCAATCACTTCCAAGGTTGCTTGGAAGAGATCGCAGAAAGCAATAAGGCCGCACATTGTATGTTTTGTATGCTATTCCCATATAACATGTAAGTAAAAACAATACAAAAAGCTCCAGAATATGTGGTCCAAAAATGTATAGTTTCGAAGATATTTGATGAAAATAAAATGTTCTTACAAGGAAACCTCGCGAGATGTCCCTCACTGATTTAGTTGCGGCTTTACTATAATAATCTACATGAAAAATTATGAGATACGTATTTTTTCTTTTTTGCTAACAAACGTTTTAAAGGGGTGAAAATCACCCTCAAAGTTCGTACCCCAAAATGATGGTTTGCAGTTTTCACAAATTTCTAATAAAAATCTTCCAACATGACTTGAACCATTAAAAAGAGCATAAAAAATTATGAAAAATACCTTTATTCACATAATAAGACTTAAAATTGCTCCAATTAAAAAATAATAAATAGTTTAAGTATAGGTTATGAATTTTTTGTTATTTTTAATTAAAAAAAATTGGATATCCATAATTCTTAAAGCCACAACTAAATCGGTGAGGGACACCTCGCGAGGTTTCCTTGTTAGTACTGCAAGGGTTGGATTGAGGTTGCTTGCTCTGTAAAAGGATTCTTGGAAGGATTTGGGAACGCCTTTGCGCCGTAGTAGAACAGTGTAGGCTAACAAAAAAAATACTTCTGCCTACCCGTCGGGGAATAGAAGCGTGATAATAAGGTTATGTAACCTTAAGAAGGATGGTGTGGCCTTCAACCATAGGGATCAGAGGTCACAGCAGTCACTAGGTTTGGCTGAACAACCACAGAGGCAGTCAAACAGCCGAGGTCAACCACTCGACGAGCAATAGATTGTTAAGTTACAATGTTCATATTATGTTCTTCGTTAAAATATGAAGTTTATTTTAAGTATTAAAAAAACTGGCAGACTTACACCCCAGTTTTTGAATTTAGAATTTGATGTTGAGAATTTGTCAAACTCTGACGAGTGCTTAGGCAATAGAGGATGGACTGCGTGATCCACTCAGAAAATTGTCCACTTTGTTAGAAAGGGACAGTGCGATGATACTCCCCTGCTCTGTCTCTCTCTGTAGGTTTGTAGTTATGATCCGCACCTGCAGAGTTGTGACGTGGACCAATCAGAATGTTAGAAAGAGATAACAACAGGGGAGTATCCGATAGCCGTCTCTCTCACACGTTTTCTGACCATATTTTAGTTACTGCTAGGATAGGGATTGCACAGTCCATCCTCTATGTCTATGGACGAGTGACTGTGAGGGCCATTTGGATCATTTTTTTCTTTTTTTTTGTTTACCGCATCTAAAGTGTCTACTATAATAATTGATAATATAACATGAAATATTGATTAAATATACTGGATGCTTTTTTTACAGGCTCCAAATTTTTACAGGGTGTTCTACTCATGAATATGAACAACTTTCACTATGGGACCAACTCTGAAATTACGAAAACAAAATCAGCTGTTTAATACAAAAGTTCAATACCTACTTGACCAAAATGTATGAAACAGCCATTTTCTTTTTGTGATCTCAGAGTTGGTCCCACAGTGAAAGTTGTTCATATTCATGAGTAGAACACCCTGTAAAAATTTGGAGCCTGTATAAAAAAGCATCAAGCAAGTATAGTAAAATTAATATTATAAACGCATGCGTTTTATAAGTTGACAAATTGTGTTGATTTTCGTTCAAAATGCCGGGTGATACCTACTATCAAAAATCTTTACAAAATAAATCAGAACAGAGTTCAATAATACAATGAACCTACAAAGATCGAAAGTACGTCGCGCGTCGGTTCATCGCAAACTTATAATTTGCCACCGAAATAACTTGAGCAAACCGGACTTTTAAAAACAACTTTATACTTGCTTGCTCCAGATATCGTTTTCACCTTCGTCTGGAAAGTAGGGTTGTCAACTCAAGATTTTGAAAATTTTAAATGCAGAAATATTTTAATGCAGTGCAGTTTTAGCTGTAAATAATACTTTATACTACACCTGCTTGGAAAGTACCTTGATACTTTATCAAATTTACTGTAGAAAGTACGTCATTGCATATCGAACAAATATGCGGGGAGAAAACGCATCTGAGCGGGAAAGAAGTATATGAAAATCCATTTCTTACGTGGTTTTTCTTTTTTAATTTTGGGTAAGACTATGCGCCGGTAACCTAAATATCAAAAGCCAAAAAGTTTTTACAGTGAGTTTTTATCTCCAAGTTCGCAAAATGACACTGGCCACTAGCTGTGTGTTGGATGGTGTCGGGCTGGCAGTGCGACCCTGCGGCTGCAGGATAAACAATTTGAAAAAAGAACATGTGAAAATTGCAGCCATTGGCGCCATTTCCAATTTGCGTGTTGTTTGAGGATTCAGTTTTCGTAGAAAGTAAAATAAAGATTTCGTTTTTTATTTTCCTCGTAGGTGTAGTATAAAGCACTATATATCACTCGAGAGAAAGTGCGATTCCCGATCTCGGGTGTTTTAAAGCCCTCGCCTACGGCTCGGGCTTCAAACGACACCCTCGACGGTACTCGGTCACTTTCTCCTCTCGGTGAACAATGTACTATAAATAGGTATAACTTGAACTTAGAAAAGTGGTGACCCCGTGGTAACTGCCCTGGCTTCGAACCCAAACAGTACGCAATACTCTGTGTAAGTAATTTTATCACCACTGCTCTAAAAACGTTGAAGGAAAACTTGTGGAAACCGGCAATTCCTTTTTTTTTGTTTTTGCTGAGAAATGACATTACGCATCTCCGCTCGTCGGGGGACGGAACGTAGTATGTTGGACTCCCTGCCAGAGTGGCAGTATATTCACTAAAACTCAGCGGTGTTCCCTCATCGCCATCAAGGCGATGAGGGAACACCGCTGAGTTTTGAATTATACATATAAAACATATACAACATGTAACGTTAAATGCGCAAAACCTTAGACACCCCAACTGATTTTTATTCAATTGACCTATTTCAAAAAGAAAATAAGTCATTAAAAAAAATGTAAAGGTTTTATGTGCTGTTTTAGTTTTACTGGCCATTCTGATCGTTTCTTGCGTCTGCGACGACGCTTTACCGAGGCGAGGGAGGAGTCGTCACCGGGCCGCTTCGCCGCGCTGACATTGGCTTGCTTGACCTATTAATAAATAGACACGGCAACGTTTTTAATGAAGATTTTTTGAAAAATATGACCTATATTAAAAAGTGGTTCAATTAATTCTGCTCGTTATTCTGATCGAACTATTTTCAGGTTTTGCGCATTTAACGTTACACGTTGTATAATTCAAATTATATATAAACGCATATATCCCAACTTGGAATCAAGGTGAAATATCACGTGGAAACTAGCACCATATTGCTTAGTAGTAACACACTCACAAATTGTATTTCCTTTCATTTTGACAATGCAAAAAATCCAGTGCTACTAAAATCGAAACAAACGCCACCATCTTGTTTTTTCAATACATTTCACAAAACAATTGCACAAATTACCAATATCGCCCCTTGATAACGTCATTCGTGCGCCTAAGGGCTCTTTCCCACGGCAAGATCCCGTTTTTTGCAGGTACGGTTTTTTGCAGGATCCCATTTAGTAGTGTACGTGTTTAAATGTATATATTCACACAAGCATCCTGTTTGCCGGATACTGCAAATGTGATGCTTGTGTGAATATGTATGTTTAAACACGTCTCAATATGTATTATTTAAACAAGTATCTTTAGGGCTCTTTCCCACGGCAAGGTCCCGATTTTTTGCAGGTACGGTTTTTTGCAGGATCCCATTTAGTAGTGTACGTGTTTAAATTTATATATTCACACAAGCATCCTGTTTGCCGGATACTTCAATCGGGATGCTTGTGTGAAACACTATCAGTAGCAATAGCTTTCATTTTGGCAGATCAACAACTTTCATTGCGTTAGTTCCGTTGCTAAGCAGACAAATTTTTCGAACATATGAAGCAATATCCTTCAAAATGATTCAGATTGTGATTGATATTGTTAATCCATTGCTTTACATGTTCAAAAAATTTATCTGCTCAACAACGTTAATACCGCAATGAATGTTGTTGAACTTTCAAAATGAAAGCTTTTGCTACTTTTAGTGTATTACGCAATTTCACCGCTGCATTATTTAAGGTCTAGCATCGCCAACAAGAAGGTTTGCTGACCGAGCCATCTCGCTCCTTTTCTTGAAAAGAAAAAGCCAATAATTAGCAGAAATTATAATGAACATTTTTAGTTATCGACAACCCTAACAGAAACTGCATCGAAAGTAAAAAATAATAATAATAATAACAAGGTAAAAGGTTCTCAGCCTGTCTTAGGCTCTAGACAGACGGACCGCATTTCAACTGCAATCCAACCGCAAATTGCAGTTCGGATGCAGTTTGAATGCAGTTGATACGACTGCAATAGAACTGCAAACCAAACGTGACGAACTGCACGGTTGGTTTGCAGTCGTGTCAACTGAATTCAAACTGCATCCGAACTGCAATTTGCGGTTGGATTGCAGTTGAAATGCGGTCCGTCTGTCTAGAGCCTTATTTAAAGTTACCGTTGTACGTTATATTATATTTATATGACGCATTTTACAACCATATGACAATGACCTAATACGTATGAGCCGTCATAATATGACCCGTAGCCGTCAAACTACTGATGAACGTGGAAGGTCAATACATAGAACTATTCTGTAAAGTTCATTCGGCACCTCACTCAAGTGAGCGCACACAATTCGAAAGCGAACTCATTTGTTTTTAAACTAAATCATCGCGGATTCACAACGCGACACCGTTCGAATTTTGAAGTGATGTTTGACCCTTAAAAACATTACTTCCTGCCGGTCGATTCTGGAAAAATCTCACCGTGATAACTAAGGTGAAGTGAGCTTAGAGTGAGCTGTGAGTCATGCTGATGCTAGGGATTGATACTATTGACGATTCACTTCACGCTCACTTCACTTTTGTTTTCACGGTGAGATATTTACAGAATAGATAGGCAGGAGTGACCTGTTGAACCCTGGACAGTCAGCTCCGCTGCAGGTATTTCGTTATCTGGTAAATTCGAATTCAAAATATTTTATCCCACCACAAGTATCTTCAGATTACTTTCTGGGAAGCCCCGGCAACTGAACTGTATAGATTTAAGAGATAATAAACACTTTTTTTTTTTTTTTTTATATTTTACTTTTCATAAACCTACAATGGGCACATAAAAAACGTCAGAAAATAAGGGCAAGTTACCTACCAATTAGTCGTTTCTTGAAGAAGAGCTCGCAAGAAAGTTCGCAGTTATATTCTTTTACCTGGCACCCAGAGAGCCTAGACTAATTTGTAAGTGACATTCTATATTAGTGAGAACGATTAAGGAAAAGTCAAAAATGTATTGGATTTAGATACTTAGACTACCGGAAAGTTGGTCCATCATGTTAAAAGTAGTTGTAGAAATTGTTATTTAGTTTGAACGGCCCAAAGCGAATGGACCGCGGGCCATTCGACCGTGACCAAAAATCGTGAATTAATCGTATATACGAAACGCTTTGAAAACGATTGCCGTTTGTCTAGTCTAAACAACCAGTGCGATTCTGTAACCATCTCACCGTGAAAACTTGGGTGAAGTGAGCGTGGAGTGAGTCGTCAATAGTGTCAATCCCTAACATCAGCATAACTCACAGCTCATTGTAAGCTCACTTCACCTTAGTTATCACGGTGAGATTTTTCCAGAATCGGGGTTGAGAACCTATAGTCTACTTTATTTTGCACTTTGATTTTTTTTTTTCTAGATTCCCTAAATTTTTTTACTTACCATCTTTCACGAATCTTAAACAGCTACTGCCACGATTATATTCAAGCGCGTAATATTATATAGTCTTAAGATAGGATAGGATAGGATAGGATTTTGTCCCAAAAATATTTAGAAAAGCTAACAAGTGGGACACCGAGCGACACTAAGTACATATCCGCAATCATATGCGCACAACACAACAGGTCACAGCCGGTCGGCCGGCGGCGCGTGTTAAGTGGTAACCAACTTTTTGTACGGACAATCAGGTAACATAACAAGCTTATAACTTCGTGATTTTTCATGATACAGTTTTGAATTGTAGTACATAGATTCTTTACATAAAAATACTAGACGCGTGTTTCGGGTTTTCGATATATTAAAAATAATGTTGTATATAATTTTCTCTGGGTCTTCTATAACGCCCACGAGGGGGCGTTATCGGCCACGTTGAGAACCTTAGGTCGCCTGTGGACCTATGACCCCCTGATGCCAGCTTTCCGGAAGCCGAAGCATATTGAAAAGAGTTTGTTATCTGCCTATCTCATTACTTATGATTGTAGTGATTATTTATGTAATCTATTCTAGTCACGCTGAGTCTAACTGTGAATAATTGTAGTAATAACTCTTAAACTGATAAGATAAAACAGAAATTAAAGATTGATACTGTCTTATCAGCCTGCTTGCATCTTGCATTCTGCTTTTGGTATCGATTATGGCGTATCCATCAATATTTATTGCGTATAATTCTTGCTGTCAAGTAGACTTACAGTAGACACTCGATTAATACGGCCCTCAATTATACAGATTCGAGTTATACGGATTCGCGATTATCTGGACTATCAACCACGACCAACCACAACCAATAAGTGCATACATCGTATATTGCAAAATTGTATGTCTTAATAATTTCTTAATAACCCTTTCCAAACGACTTGAAGTGATCGTGAGTTTCGACTTTACAAAATTCTGAGCACGATCGAGCGAATAGAAAATTATTCCTGAACCTCACCTATGTGAGGGTCTGACTGCTGAAGACCAGCTTGCATGAGATTTTTTCCAGTATTTTTCCCAAGACCTCTGAATACTTTCCGAAGGATTAATAAGTTTTTAATGATCTATGCGAGTTTTTTTACTCCCGGTTGCAAAGGGATAAACATTCATTTTCGTTGATATGTATTTGTTGTTTTTAATAAACACATAACCTTATGTATGTACTACATATGCACAAAACCCACTTTTCTTCATACATTCAATCAATTTTAATCGAGTTTCCACTGTATTTGACCATGAAGCAGTGGATTTTTTTTATAGAAAAAATACATGGTGTAAAAAGCTTTCACGAAGCCGTCATCTACGCATTCTGTTTATCAAACTAAGTAACTTAGTCCAAAAATAATTGCTGGGAAACGACTTTTTTTTTTTCGTGCAAATTCGATATTTACGGTAGTGCGCAATGTAACGCATGCACAACATCGTGCAACGATACAGAGATCGTGGAAGTATTTAAAGTTATGTCATAAAACTAGTTTTCGTAAAAAAAACTCTTAGAACTTTGACCTTCAATATCTCCGTAACCGAAAACCAACCAACCAACCAATGAGTGTAAAACTATGTACTAGATTTATGTCTGAAATAAAATAAATGAATGAATGAAAGGTTTCCTGTGTATGGTCCAGCAGTCTATTCTGTAAAAATCTCACCGTGAGAACTTAGGTGAAGTGAGCGGGAAGTGAGCTATCATTGGGGATTAACACTATTGACACTGCTCACTTCAAGCTCACTTCACATATGATTTCACGGTGAGTATTTTACAGAATCGACCGGTTGTACAAAAAAATGATCAAAATAACGGGAAGAACAAGTGAATCAGCTTCATTGAGGGTATTTTTATACCCGTTATATGCACAGACGCCAGCACATCAAGCTACTACAATCTGTCAAATTTCTTTAATAGATTTTCAACTTTATCGCTATCGTTCCTAGTGAGCTTCCACAGCTTTTCTTTACCCTTCCTGCTATAGCGAAAAATAAACAATAGCGTTAAGTACAAGGTTCTTTCGGTGTGGCCAAAATTGGAACTAACGCCGCCATCTTGTATTTCAATACAATTACACAAATGTTTACCAACAGCGCCCTCCTGTCAACGTGATTTGAACGACAAAAGATCCTATTCGCTTCCCGGACACTGCAAATGAAAATAAAAATGGCATGCATCATTGGCGATCATAAGTTTCTCATTACAAAACAACCATGGGAAGCTATTAATATTAAATTGTGCCAATTTAGCTGCACATCGATCGCTGATACTTATTAGCTATTAGCGTGACCCGAATAGGAAATTGGCCCAAATTTTATATGCAACAACCAATTCAGGCAATCATCTTCCAATTTGATATTATTATGTCACTTGATGCAATGGCTTTGTGTTTAAATAGCTGTTGTCTGTGGTTCCGGTCTTGTTTTTTTCTTGTGTTTTATGTTTTTCGATTATTATTCTAACCACTCTAACAGATTCTGATTAAAATGTGTCGATAGATATGCACTCTAATTGCGTGAGTAACATATGGCCACTTGTGGCCTAGTCCCTAGGGACCATTCAAGTATCACGTAAGCAGATGTTTTGCAATTATTAACCCCCCTCCCCCTCGTCAGCAAAAGTAAGCAAATCTATCCCCCCCCCCCCCATTCTTACGTAAACATTGGTAGGTAAATGCATTTTTCAATGTGTTGTGGTTTCTGTATTCATTAATGAGCCTCTGCTGCTCTTATACTTAACTATTTATTTAATTATTTCCGGGAATCCCTGAAAATGCGTTTCGTTTTCAAGCATAGACAAGTAGGGTTGCCCTAACAATATGTGTTCAAACCAAAACTGCCTAAATTTTGTAGAAAATCCGAAAAAGTGAAGAAATAAATACTGCTGACGTAATCACCATCCAGACCCCCGATCCCCCATGTCATCAAATATAAGCAAAGCCTTTGCTTTGTTAAGCACTACAGGGGGGCGGGGGTTCTTTGTCCCCCGCCCCCCTGTAGTGCTTACGTAATACTTGAATGGCCCCCTAATTGCGTGCTTATGAATAAGATGTGGCCACTTGCACCGTAATTCCGGGAATGAAATGTGAACACTGGTAACCTAGTCCCTAATTGCGTGATGTTCAGTAAAATGTAGCTACTTGTAGCCTAGTCCCTAATTGCGTGAGTAAAATGTGGCCACCTGTGTCCTAATCCCTAATTGCGTGAGTAAGTGAGTAAAAGGTGGCCACTTGTGTCATAATCCCTAATTGCGTGAGTAAAATGTGGTCACTTGTATCCTAATCCCTATTTGCGTGACTAAAATGTGGCCTCTGGTAACCTAGTCCCTAATTGCGTGATGTTCAGTAAAATGTGGCCACTTGTTGCCTAGTCCCTAATTGCGTGAGTAAAATGTGGCCACTTGTATCCTAATCCCTATTTGCGTGAGTAAAATGTGGCCACTTGTATCCTAATCCCTATTTGCGTGAGTAAATTGTCGCCTCTGGTAACCTAGTCCCTAATTGCGTGAATAAAATGTGGCCTCTTGTAGCCTAATCCCTAATTGCGTGATTTTGAGTAAAATGTGTCCACCCAAATTGCGTTACTTAAATGTGGCCACATGTAGCTTCTAGTCCTGAGCTATGCGATTTTGAGTAAATTCTGCCCAAGTACACTCTAATTACGTGTGTAGAATAATAATAATAATAATACTAATAATATTCCACAACTTTCACACAACGCCATCTAGTCCCAAACTAAGCAAAGCTTGTGCTATGAGTACTAGACAACTGAGAATGTGGACACTTGTTGCCTAGTCCCTAATAGTAGATAAGGTAAGGCAAGGCAGTTTGGTAATTTTAAGAATCGTGTTATTTTAAACAATCATTCAACTTAGTTAAAATCAATCACATCTTGTCATGATAAGGTCAAAGATATATCATTGCTCTCTGTAACTTATTTGCTACATCTGTTGCTATCACAATCACTATTACGATGACAGTCGTTACGGGTAGTCAAACGCCCAAAAGTCTGACAACCAGTCTTACCAAGGGGTATCGTATTAACCAGTAACTGGGTTGTGGGGGTCAGATAGACTTAGCTCTATGTAAAATACTGGTATTCTGCGGTTAGACAGGAAGCCGATGCTTTTATGTAACTTATCTGTAAAAATAAATAAAAAATAAAATTTATTCAAGGAATAACGTTAAATACAGCCGTACGATTCTGTAAACATCTCACCGTGAAAGCTTGGGTGAAGTGAGCGTGGAGTGAGCTGTCATTCGCTAGGGATTAACACTATTAAGTGCTCACTTGACTTATGATTTCACGGTGAGATTTTTACAGAATCGACCGGCTGTTATTCTTAAATCTATGTCAAGTTCATCCATGATTTGTGCCTGAACTAGGTAATCCTGTGTTTCAGGCGATTGGTGGTATCAATAATTGATTAAATAATCACATAATTATCATATTTATCTTATATATCATATATACAAGGCGTAACTTAAATAACGCACAACCTCTTAAGGGGTCATTGTACTCATCATTATGAACAACTTTTACTATGGGACCAAACCCGAAATCGCGAAAAAAAAATCAGCTGTTCCCTACATTTATGTTCGCATAACTCGTCAAAATGTAGGGAAAAGGTGACTTTTTTTTCGCGATTTTGGGTTTGGTCCCATAGTAAAATATGTTCATAATGATGAGTACAATGACCCCTTAAAAGGTTGTGCGTTAATCAAGTTACACATTGTATATAATAATTATATAATACAAACAATAATTACTTTATTTAGTATTTTTGTTAACCGTGCTTTCTAAAACAATCATTCAACTTAGTTAAATCATCCCAACTTGTCGTGATAAGGTCAAGCATAGTTCATTGCTCTCTCTAACATACATTCTTATCTATCACATGCCCCCTTACTCTTATTAGATTACTAGAGGAAAGTAAATATTTTGCAATGTTCTAATTATGTGGTTAAAGCTGGGATCACAGTTCAACTTTAACGGATAATTATCTCCCTGACAACGTTGTTAAAAGCGGAAATCTCGTCGTAGGTGGCAGCACTGTTCGCCGTCTACAAGCTGCCATGTTTTGTTTATGCTCACTTTTGTGTTGATCACAAATTAAAAGAAAACTAGATAAATATGTATGCAACTTGCAGTATAGCACTATTTAAAGTCGAGCTAAGAAAAAGCGAAGCGTCTACCATCAGTACAAAAGCAGCTGTCGATTTGTGGTAGGAAGTCATGCTACTATTCGTGCCAGTTTTAATCATCATCATCAAGTCATTGTACACCACAAAAATATACAAAATAAAAAAATATATATCAAATACTACAAAATACAACGTGTAACGTTAAATTCGCAAAACCTCAGACATCCCAACTGATTTTTAATTCAATTGACCTATTTCAGAGAGAAAATAAGTCATTCAAAAAAATTGTAAAGGTTTTATGTGCTGTTTTGGTTTTACTGGCCATTCTGATAGTTTCTTGCGTCTGCGACGACGCTTTACCGAGGGAGGAGTCGTCACCGGGCCGCTGCGCCGCGCTGACATTGGCTTGCTTGACCTATGAATAAATAGACACGGCAACGTTTTTAATGAAGATTTTTTGAAAAAAGTTACCTATATTAAAAAGTGGTTCAATTAATTCTGTTCGTTATTCTGATCAAACTATTTTCAGGTTTACACGTTGTATACAGCGTGTAACGGAAGGGGGGTATCAACCCTGAAGGAGGTGAATGTGCTTATGAAACTCAACAACTTTCCCCAAAGAACATAGGTCGAAATATGAAAAAAAAATTTGGCCCTCCCATAATGATAGTAAATCAATCAGCTGGTAGTCAGTTTTGTACGGGAGGGCCAAATTTTTTTTTCATATTTCGACCTATGTTCTTTGGGGGAAGTTGTTGAGTTTCATGAGCACATTCACCTCCTTCAGGGTTGATACCCCCCTTCCGTTACACGCTGTACAATGGGCGGCCTTATCGCTTTCTGCGATCTCTTCCAGGCAACCTTGGGATGGACGGTGAGTTTCCTGGACATAAAATGGGGCTGTCGTTGATGCAAATATTATGTCATCATTGGTTATAGCTACGACCGCGAATTACAAGTTGTAGGTCATAGGTTCGAACCCAAACGCTTTACTTTGTGTAAATTATATCATCACCAGTTCACCACAGCTCTCAAAATGGTGAAGGAAAACGTCGTGAGGAAATCGGCATGTCCTAGAACGAAAAATTCGAAGGCGTTTGACAACCCGCACTGGGCCCGCGTGGTGGAATACGGCCCATTCCCTCTCACCTAGAGGAGGCCTGTTTCCCAGTAGATTATCCTAGGCTTATATCATCTACCTAGTCTTATCCCAAATATGTTTTTTTTTTTTTTTTAAAGTTGCCCCACACTAGGAATTTCTCCTGCATTGTGGGTGCGTTTACAAACATTTAAACTCACATACACAAACAGCCAGACCCGGAACGACTACTTGTAGGCAGGGCTCTGAACCGGTTTAAAAAGAGTGGTTAATTTCGATGAAATACCGGTAAATATATCGTTCCCTCATTAACCGGTTAAACAAGTGAACTGTTCATATGTAACCCAAATGACAAAGGTTACCGGTTACATAAGCACAAACGGTTTTGACACCCAAATTAACCGGTTAATTCCGTAAGTCGTAAATATTTTTCGTCTACTTTTTTAACACTTCCAACAAGTTATAGTGACATTAGTACATTTAGTACCCCAGAAAACATTAGGAAAAAAAATGTTTGATCTGAGGACGTCAAATACAACCGGAGAACTTAAATGGTGCGGGTAGATTCATGTTGCGACTTGCTTAGTTAGGGGGCGGGGGGTGTTTAACCGGTTAATTTTCACTTTCAAAACCAAAACTCATGAAAAACCGGTTTCCGCAAAAACCGGTAAATACCGGTAAAGTGCAAACCTTAACCTAAATCGATTTCGGTTTGGGGTCAATGACCGTAACCGGTTAAGAATTTCAACCGGTTTCCGAGCCCTGCTTGTAGGTCATAAAAATATTTGTTCAGTCAATCGCTTAACCATTGCGCCAACCGTGCCGTCAAACGGCAAATGTCGGTCGGCTACCAGTCTAACCAGATGCAGCTGAATTCGACTGCCTATCTGACCTCCACAACCCAGTTACTGGGTAACACGATACCCGTTCGTAACACTGGTTTCCAGACTTTCGGGCTTCTGACGACCCGTAACGACTGTTGGGACCAACATCTATTCGAGGTAAAGGTATGTAAAGATGTTACTCATCCACGGACCCACCTTGGCAAGCGAAGCTTAACCTGCTCTATCAGCTGTTTTTACCTAGCCAGGAGACCCCGCTTTTACTTAGCCACGTTTCACTGTCTATACAACGTGTAACGTTAAATGCGCAAAACCTGAAAATAGTTTGATCAGAATAACGAGCAGAATTAATTGAACCACTTTTTAATATAGGTCACATTTTTCAAAAAATCTTCATTAAAAACGTTGCCGTGTCTACTTATTAACAGGTCAAGCAAGCCAATGTCAGCGCGGCGCAGCGGCCCGGTGACGACTCCTCCCTCGATAAAGCGTCGTCGCAGACGCAAGAAACGATCAGAATGGCCAGTAAAACTAAAACAGCACATAAAACCTTTACAGATTTTTTAATGATTTATTTTCTCTCTGAAATAAGTCAATTGAATTAAAAATCAGTTGGGGTGTCTGAGGTTTTGCACATTTAACGTTACACGTTGTAGAGATGTCCATAGACAGCGAAAGGGGCTCGTGGCCCCATTTGAGATGTGAAATGCCAGATTGCAGTAGGTATCTTGCAGAATTTGGCGATAATTACCTCTGGTAATTTGTCTCGGCAAGCCCCATAACTTGTGGCTAAGTAATAACAGCCACACGGGTCGACGATCAGGTTAAGCTACGCTTGCCGCGGTTGATCCGTGGATGGGTGACCATCTTTACATACCAAAACCCTCGTTGCCTCGGAAAGCACATTAAGCCGTTGGTCCCGGCTGTCATTTGTAGATCTTTGACAGTCGTTACGGGTCGTAAGAAGCCCGGAAGTCTGACAACCGGTCTTACCAAGGGGTATCGTATTACCCAGTAACTGGGTTGTGGAGGTCAGATAAGCAGTCGCTCCATGTAAAATACTGGTATTCAGCTCCATTCGATTAGACTGGAAACCGACCCCAAAATGGGAAAAAGCTAGGTAGATTAAAATGCTCATAAATCATGATTACCCAAGAGCAAGCGCAAAAAACTCAGTTTTTGTGAAATATTGTGTAAATAGTTCAAGTGTCTACTAAATACAGTTTAAAAATTATTCATGAATAAATTCAAGTCAAGCTAGCATTAAGTCATATCTGCGATGTGGATTTTATTTGAACTGATGTGAGCGGACCGGTCAATAACGTTCATTTGATTCAACAAGTTAGAAACAGTAGTTTAACTCCCGAAAGGTAACTACGTAAAACACTAACAGGATCTAGCAATGGCTTTCTTTTTGACAGCTGAACAGCAGTCATTGCGTTTTTTAACCGACTTCAAAAAGGACGACGTTATCAATTCGGATGTTTATATATACAACGTGTAACATTAAATGCGCAAAACCTGAAAATAGTTTGATCAGAATAGACCAGAATTAATTGAACCACTTTTTAATATAGGTCACATTTTTGAAAAAATCTTCATTAAAAACGTTGCCGTGTCTGTTTATTAATAGGTCAAGCAAGCCAATGTCAGCGCGGCGCAGCGGCCGGGTGACGACTCCTCCCTCGATAAAGCGTCGTCGCAGACGCTAGAAACGATCAGAATGGCCAATAAAACTAAAACAGCACATAAAACCTTTACAATTTTTTTAACGACTTATATTCTCTTCTCTGTTCTCTTTTCTGTTTCTTTTTCTTCTCTTCTTTTTTCTGTGAAATAGGTCAATTGAATTAAAAATCAGCTGGGGTGTCTGAGGTTTTGCGCATTTAACGTTACACGTTGTATATATTTTTTTTACATTGTGGAGCAGACAATTTTTTCGAACATACGAAGCAATATCCTTCTAAATCATTCCAGATCGTAATTGCAGTGTTACGCAATGAGGGTGCTGCGGGGTAATTGCGTAACACACTGACACTAGCAGAAATGGCTGTCTAGGTTTTTGAAGATCGAGTGTTGGGTAGGAAACCAGTCTAGTTTACCGCCTGATGGCGGCTGCAGTTCCCTCTGCCGTTGATGCTTGCTACTCGTGTATATGAGCTAAAGATGTAACAGTCGCCAAGTATTAGACCTAGAAGAAAGAAAAAGAAAGAAAAAACGTTTAGTCTGCACATACAAAACGCACGTTACAAATAAAAAATAAAATAATAATAAAAAATAAAAAAGTAAGTTTTCACTAAGAGCTCTTACACACGAGCGGCATGTTGCCAACGGCAGCGTTAACTGCAGCCGTCAACATGTCAACTTCAAAGATCAGCGGCCGTCAACATGCCAACTTCAAAAATGGCGGAGGCGGCACGCTACAACTGCAAGTGTTGCTACTTAAATGTGTCCGGCGGGCCGCGGAGCGCTCCCCGCCCCGCAATCTGTAATGTTCCATTACAGCGCAACATTATGCATTTAAGGGTTATAGGTCGACGGCTGCTGCCGACGCGTCGACTGCTGCAGTTAACGCTGCCGTTGGCAACATGCCGCTCGTGTGTAAGAGCTCTTAGTGAAAACTTGCATAACTGTATTACTAACTCATCATCTGCCTAGCCTTTTCCCATTAAACAACTATGTTGGGGTCGGCTTCCAGTCTAACTGGATGCAGCTGAATACCAGTATTTTACATGGAGCGACTGCCTATATGACCTCCACAACCCAGTTACTGGGCAATACGATACCCCTTGGTAAGACTGGTTGTCAGACTTTAGGGCTTCTGAATACCCGTAACGACTGTGAAAGATCTACGAATGACAGCCGGGACCAACGGCTTAACGTGCTTTCCGAAGCACGGAGGGGTCTCGGTATGTAAAGATGGTCACCCATCCACAGACCAACCGCGGCAAGCGTAGCTTAACCTGATCGATCGACCTGTGCGGCTGTTATTATTTAGCCACGGGCCCCTCGTATTACTAACTGGGCACTAGTATACCAGTTAAACCAAATAGGAGTAAAACTTCTGTTAAATTCCTACCTTGTTGTATAAACATACCCGTTACAAGGCTAACTCAAAGTTTCGATAAAGTATTGCAAAACCGACTGAAGTTAATGTATCGATATTTAGGTATTTTAGACAAGCTTTATCCCACTCCCTTTTTACTGACTTCAAAATGAGGAGAAGGTTCTCAATTGCATCCAAAATTCTGTCTTTTTTGTAATGTATTTTCGTGAATAACCTGGGGTCTTCGGGATCACACGACACCTTCGCTTTGTGAGAGCGGGTGGACCGCTTATCCACAATGTGGGCCAAGTGAGGATAAGTGAATCAGGTGAAAGGCACATCCGAGTATTTGGAACGAAGTTCACACGGCTTGCGGTATGAATTGATTGGTAGAAATCATCACGTAAGGAAAAAGTGTTCCTCCCTGCGACTTTCTCTATATCTGTCTCTTTCTATTAAACGAGTGTCTGTGCGTGCGAGTATCGCGTAACGAACTCGTTCCTGACGATAGTCCCCCGGCCGGGCACTTTTTTTTTTTTTATCTACACGGAGAGAAAATTCTTAGAAAAATTACCGTGCTCGTCACTGTAAAGTGAGTGCAAATGACATCTACAGAAAATTTTCTGAGTGAGATTGTGAAAAAATCACTATTTGTCCAATAAATTTTACTATACATAAGAATTTTTACTGTGCTAGCATGGTAATTTTTCCATTACCACTCAAATGCACTCAGATTATGAGACAGCAAAGTAATTTTTCCAAGATTTTTCTCTCCGTGTATAAAGATAGGATAGGTCATGTTGGTTTTCTAACTGTGTTTTCCTACCCCGTTAGTCTTGTGGTTGCAAGCGCGACTGCTGAGCGAGGGGTCCTGGGTCCGATTCCCGGGTCGAGCAGTGTTATTGGGTTTTTCCATTAGGAATTTCTTAGTAACAACCCGGAGTTTGGAAGTTGGCTGTGTGATACCCGCGTGCCACGGAAAAGACGTTAAGTTAATTAATCACAACTTAGGTATTTTGGGTTTTTATCTGAGTAGAATTTGAAATAGTTTATAAGTTTATTTATTTATTGAGGATCTCCAACAAAGGATACACATAAACAATAGAAATTTACAATAATAAAAAGGTTCTTTTACGTGTGCTCCTTCAATTACAGGAGACCACAGCATGCACATATAACTAGGTGTAACACGATAAAAACAGAGAAAATAAATTATGAATACAAATTATAAAATTAGAAGGGTAAAAAATATCAAATTAACATGTCAAGATTGAACATTCATATATAAATGGTGTAGGCAGGATAAAAATAAAAATTGAGAAATAACATTGAATGAATTTGAGGAAAAATAGTAATGATTAAAAATTAACATGTCAAGATTGAGCACTAATATTCCAATTGTTTAGTTTAATTATAATTAACTAGCGACCCGCCCCGGCTTCGCACGGGTGCAATGGAGAAACACTGATAATTTTAGAGTCATTATTTCTCGTAAAAAGTATAGGATAAAAAATGGTTATTGTGGGTTATCCATAAGAGATAGACATATACCATCGCGGACTTTTTTGTAGATCTTTTTAAGGTGTACAATACTGTAGTACATTATTTTGATCTATCTCGACGGGTTCAGCCAGCGTTTACAATGTAAGCGCAAAAAAATGTGTTTATTTACGACATTACATTAGAAACCTCTAAAATCATCAGTGTTTCTCTACTATATTATGCATGTATTATACATATGAACCTTTCTCTTGAATCACTGTATCTATTAAAAAAAACCGCATTAAAATCCGTTGCGTAGTTTTAAAGATCTAAGCATATATAGGGACAGACAGACAGGGAAGCGACTTTGTTTTATACTATGTAGTGATTGACATTTCAGAGAGTACTAACATACTATATACTTAGTTACTTTGCGGTGGGTAAATTCTTTTTGTATTTTGAAATGGGCAAGGTTATGTCCAGGTCACAACGCTTTGACAACGCATTGTACTGCCTGCAGAGTCTCGGGAGAGCGGCGAAATGGCCCAGATTAGTTTTAGATCCTGGGACGCAAAATAAGTTGTACTTAGCTGTTTTTCCGCGGCAGACGAGATGGCAGATGAGTGTAAAACTATGGACTAGATTTATGTCTCAAATAAAATAAATGAATGAATGTTAAGCCGTCCGTCCTGCGCCTGATCGCTCTCCGGTCGTGTCGGATTGCCGTAGAACAATGGCGCCGAATCCCTTGTTCACAAACTAAACTAAATTTAAGTTCAGTGCATCTTTTTCTTTCTATTTCGTTAAGAAAAGGGCAGAAGATAAATATTAGTTTAGTCCTGTCAAACTAGTCAGGGCCTGACATAAGTTGACATAAGTATTTTATATAGCCAATTTTTTTATCACGTCTAAACTTGTCTATGGAGTATCTTAATTTGACAGGACTATACTAATATTTATCTTCTGTCCTTTTCTTAATTAAATAGAGAGAAAAAGACGCACTGAACTTAAAATTTAGTTTAGTTTGTGAACAGGGGAATCCGCGCCAATGAGAGTGAGGGCGCGTTCCCACTATGTCGTAACGATTAATTTATCGTTGGACGACTGTCGTCTCTAGCTGTTCCCATTAATACGATTGTTTGTCGTCAAATTTTTTTATCGTTTAGCGACTATCGGATCTAGCTGTTCCCATTGGATTACGACGACATTTTATCGTTGATTTGCGGTCACGATTTAGTCGTAATGATTTTTTTATCGTTTTACGACTGTCGTGCTAGCTGTTCCCACTGTCATGACAATCTGTTGTCACTGCAAAAAATGTTGTAGACGACAGTAAATCGTGTCGTTCTATATGTGAACACCTCCATTTAAACATATAAGCCACGACACTTAAAACTACACGATTATCTGTCGTCACGACAAAGTGGGAACGCGCCCTGAGGGAAGAGAAAGTGCACCTGCGTCTGCGCACACAAATTGTGCACTATAATATCTCCCGCGCCGATGGTTATTCTTCGCTGAGATTGGCAAAACAATGGCCAAATTTCGGTCTGGATGACTTTATGTTTTCCATAGATATAAGAAAGATTTTACATTTCTATGATGTTTTCCTTCACCGTTAGTACCCTTTTTTTTTTTCGTGTGTTAATCCTCATGGATATCCACCACCCTGGGGTGGAGGGGTCTGTCAGACTCTTACTGTCTAAAACCACACGGTGTTCTGCTGCTACCTTTAGCCGGGGCGCTGAAGTGCTTCCGCATTTCGTCACGCTCCCCCGGCCAGGTGCCGTATTATGACGGTTTAATGCCATCATGATTCCAGTGTAAGAGAGAGACGGATCTATACATGACCGATAGCACCATCCCTTTTTCGCACTGGAATCAGGATAGCATTAATACTTCTTAATACGGCCCCAGGTGTTGGCCCGAATGACCGTTAGTATCCTGCCACACAGTTTGCAATAGGCGTCAACCGGGTTTCCTGAGACGCTCGATTTAAAGATGCTGTGTTTGTTTATAATTAAGTATTGCCACAGTCGAAGACTCTTGAGTTATTATGATAAAATTATAGTAATCCCAAAAAATAAAGTAATTATCTTTCAATGAATTTCCTGATGTTTCGATCATTAATTTTTTGTAAAGTGCAAACCGCAAGTAAGTAGTTTAATCAAATAAATCTAAATATCAGGAAATAACAGATAACCAAAAAAGAGTATAACCAAAAAATCACTTGAGCTTACTGATTTCCTGGTACTTAAAATATTATTAAGAAGGTCGGTTGGCGATGAAAATTAACCTGACATCACGACTAGTGATACTCTGCAGATGTGATTGGTTTCGATATCTGAACACGATTAAATAAAAAAAATACGTGTGGCACTCGGGGACTGCCGTGGTAAAGCTATTGCATAGCTTATGCACTTATAATATTTATGCAATATTTTTGAGCGTGGTGAGCGATAAGAAAACAATTTTTTTTTTCTTTTATTGAATAAATGAGAAGTTAATATTGTTTAAACTATGTCTACACGCATACGTCTAGTCACACGCACACAAACACCGTGCCGAAGTCTGCCGAACTGAAACGACGTTAGACGATGCACGGCTTTCAACGCCGCACCGCTGTGCCGGTCGGAGTGGGGGGTGTTAGGTTTTTTTCGTTACGGAATTTCTTGATTCGGTCGCCGCGCGCAAAGCCCGAGATAAAAGCTATGCAATAGCTTAAAATGCAATGCAATAGCTTAAAAAACCGGTCAAGAGCGAGGCGGAATCGCGCACCGAGGGTTCCGTACCATCATATACATATGTATAAAACTCTTTCATCGGTGAGGCCTATATTCGTCAGAGACAGTTCAACACTGCGGTGTAGAATATTGCAGTTAGGTCAGCGCCATCTCTTGACCGATAGTGGAACTAATATGATTTTTTTGTTGATGATTTCTGAAAAAGTGTGCTATTTAGAGACATTGTTTTATTTGTCCTGTAATCTTTACATAAACTTCTATCACATAGAATAATTTCAGATTTCTCTATGCAAACTTCGGAGATAAGGGGGGTGGGGGGGGGGTTATTTTTATAAATTTTCAAAGCCGAAAACTATGCGGCCTAAACAAAAAGAAAAAAAAATTGAGAATGTGCTAACAGCGCTTTCATACATACCCTAGTAGCCCCACTTCGAATTTTTAAGACCCCTTTTTTTTAGCGTAATATCTTATTTTTTAAAAAACGCTAGTTTGAGGGAAGTTCCGAGGCATTTTATTCACCAATGTTTATGACTACCAACAAATAATAATAAAAAAAAACTACTAAAATAATGCAAAGAAAAGTTATAGTAGTCTTATTGTATACAGCGTGTAACGGAAGGGGGGTATCAACCCTGAAGGAGGTGAATGTGCTCATGAAACTCAACAACTTTCCCCAAAGAACATAGGTCGAAATATGAAAAAAAAATTTGGCCCTCCCATAGTAAATCAATCAGCTGGTAGTCAGTTTTGTAAGGGAGGGCCAAATTTTTTTTTCATATTTCGACCTATGTTCTTTGGGGAAAGTTGTTGAGTTTCATGAGCACATTCACCTCCTTCAGGGTTGATACCCCCCTTCCGTTACACGCTGTATATTAATTTTTTTTTTTTTTCTTAATCTTTATCTTGTTGTCTCGAAATTTATCTGACGAAATGTTAGAGTTCATACACTGGTACACCTCTGCCTACCTCCACGTGTGTTGTCTTTATTGATAGTTAAGTACTATCAAAACTGGAAAGTTTTTTGCACCACTTTTTCTTCCCACCTAAAGAACTAGGAAATGGTGAAAGGCGGGCGTTTAGGGGACTGTTTTATGTCATTTTGACGCTTAAAAAAATGCTTAGTCTCAGCTTAATTCTAATAACTGATGTTTGATTTCGTTCAAAAACCAGAAATGACAGTACACCTAAAAACATAACATAAAATTCAGTTCGTATTTTGATGGTTATCCCCGGAACTAGAACATTGACCCATACCTCCAAGCAACGCGGGCTCTGGAACGAAGCCAAGGGGACTGCAAAAAGGAGGTTAAATCAATAAGGTTCATTGCAGTTCAGTTCTGGCCATCAACAGTAGTGCCAATCTGTGAAGTTTACTTGGAACCTTCACCCAAGTGAGCGCACACAATTCGAAAGCGAACTCATTTGTTTTCAAAGTAAATAATCGCGGATTCACAACAAGACACCGTTCAAATTCCGAACTTCTCGCGATAATCAGTTAGGTACAGTATTATTATCTCAAGAAACGACGAGTGCTTTAGTTATGGATACTAAATGTACATTATACAAACATTCTGTGAATGCGTGTGTAAGCGCAATAGCTCCCGGCATCTTCTGATTCAAGGGCGAAGTCGGAAGCGTGTGTCCGTTCGCATGTGTGTTTGACGCTGACGCTACTCATCATCACGTACGCATTCAGAGCAGCGTGTTTGTACACTTGGTTACCACAAGTAGAGCAGGGGTCGCTTCGTGAGATAAACATACTGTTGCGGGGTTCACCGTGCAGAGTGCGCCAGAAGTAGGTACATACCGCCACTCGTCGAGGATATTTCAATGTACGTATAGAGCTTCGTTTACACGAGGAAAGTAACTCGATCATTGAGACTGACAGTCGAGATTGTCCACGTAAGAATCATGGGTTATAATCAGCAAACACTCTGCTCTCCATTTCACAATAAGAGCGTTGCCAAGTTTTTGTGCGCGAGACTGCACCCAATCTTTACATTTTTTACAGCCAAAAATATCGCCATGTATTAACCTCCAATTTTCTTCTTTACAGAAACATAAGGAGCCAAAATGTCTTCTGAAAAGATTCTCCACCAAGACAATGGATCTTCATCAGGATCACTGCGTTCAGAAGACAGTGATTCTACGCCAGAAAGTGCCACAGACTCGCTAAATAGTTTATTTAAGACCACAGACAACAATACTTGTGTAGAAAATTGCATAGATAAGACGAAATGCGAGGGAAATAAGAAGAGAGGGATTTGTTGCAGTAAGTAGAATATTTACATAATAATTTTAGTAACGTAACATCAAGCTTGTATTCTTCCAAGGGGAATAGTATAGAGAGAAAAGAAAAGAAAGAAAGAAACATAAGTTTTACTTGTCTAAGAAACACGTACATTCAAAAAGATAAGTTAACTCGAATAATAAAGAAGAATAAATTAGATCTATAATCACAAGCACAGGGGGTCTAAAAAGGTCGCTTTGTCAGAAACTTAATTAGGATAATATTGGTGCATATTCTCTTGTTCACAAACTAAACTAAATTTAAGTTCAGTGCATATTATTCTTTCTATTTCAATAAGAAAAGGACAGAAGATAAATATTACTTTAGTCCTGTCAAATTAGTCAGCGCCTGACGTAAATTGACGTATTTTTAATAGCCAATTTTTTAAGCACGTCTAAACTTGTCTATGGAGTGTCTTAATTTGACAGGATTAAACTAATATTTTTATCGTATGTCATTTTCTTAATGAAATAGAAAGAAAAAGATGCACTGAACTTAAATTTAGTTTAGTTTGTGAAAAAGAGAATCGTCACCAATATCATCATCTGCCTAGCCTTTTCCCAACTATGTTGGGGTCAGCTTCCAGTCTAACCTGATGCAGCTGAATACCAGTATTTTACATGGAGCGACTGCCTATCTGACCTCCACAACCCAGTTACTGGGTAATACGATACTCCTTGGTAAGACTGGTGTCAGACTTTCGGGCTTCTGACTACCCGTAACGACTGTCAAAGATCCACGAATGACAGCCGGGAGCAACGGCTTAACGTGCTTTCCGAGGCACGGAGGGGTCTCGGTATGTGAAGATGGTCACCCATCCACAGACCAACCGCAGCAAGCGTAGCTTAATCTGTTCGATCGACCTGTGCGGCTGTTATTATTTAGCCACGGGCCCCTCCCAATCGTCACCAATATGAATCATATTAAAATGTGGTACGTCTTAGAACCAAAAATTCGAAGACATGTGACATCCACCAGCACTGGGCCCGCGTGGTGGATTATGCCCACTGACTCTCACAGAGACAACGCCTGTGTCCCAACAGTGGGAAAATTATAGGCTGGTGATACTTATGCTATTTATTTATTTATTTGGGACAAACAAACAGTAACACATTATATCTGCGCAAATAATATAAACAAAGATATTACCTATATAAATGTGAAACTCACACCGTTATCCACAGCATATACAATTCATATAACTTTACTAATGAACAATCTATGCGAGTAAGACTACAAGACTGTTCAAATAACTATACATCGGAATCCTTAAGTTTCTTTAACAAAGCAGAACGAAATCTATTTGCTGACACTGAGAATAAATCTAATTCTGTAGTTTCTGAACAAAAATCATTATAGTTTTTGCACAAGCGACGTAGAGGCGCCCGCAAACCAGCATTGGTGCGGCAATGGGACACAGCAAAAAGAGGACGTGCGCGCACCTCTCGTCTAATAACAGTTCTTGGGACATAGTAGCATATTTTATTAGTAATCTCAGAGCAGTTATACCTGTTATAGCATACGTCGAAGAGAAACATAATTTCTAGATATAAACGTCTAGACTTCAGGCTCATTAGATTGTATTTATTAAGTAGATTTTTATATGTTGGGAAATTGTGGGAGCACCTATAGTGCATCGATCTGAGGAATTTGCGCTGCACTTTTTCTAGCATCTCAACATATTTATTATAAAAAGGGCTCCACACTACCACTGCTATACTAGCAGCACCCCGCTGTTTCACCCGCATAAGTCTTGATCCCGTGGGTATATCCGGATAAAAAGTATCCATGTCGCTCACCTAGCAGTATAATGGCACATTTACAAAAAAAAAGCGAAATTGAGTTTTTACGGCCTAAATGTTTAAAAGTGTATCATTTATAAAGCGGTAAAACGGCACGGTGTTAGTTTTCCTATTTGTTGAGAGAAGGCGTTCAGTGTCATTGTAGTACTTGGTAGGTTCCCCCCGCTTCCGCGCATAACAACGGCTTATTTGTCAGTTGTGTAAAATAAGAAAAAAGTAGATGTTTCATTATACTGCTAGGTGAGCGATGTGTTAATTCTAGTTATAAACTATATGTGTACCAAATTTCATCCAAATCCGTTCAGTAGTTTTTGCGTGAACGAGTAACAAACATCCATCCATCCTCACAAACTTTCAAGTTTTATAATATGTACTAGCTGCGCCCCGTGGTTTCCCACGCATAAGTCTCGACCCCATAGAAATATCGGGATAAAAAGTATTCTATGTGTTAATCCTGCTTATAAACTATCTGTGTGCCAAATGTCATCAAAATTGGTTCAGCCGTTTGAGCGTGAAGAAGTAACAAACACACACACACACTCACAAACTTTCGCCTTTATAATATTAGGGTGATTAGTGCTTTATTAACCTTTTGAACGCCAATCACTTGTGTAATACGAACTTGTATACAAGTGATTGGCGTTCAAAAGGTTAAAAATCCGACACAGTCGGCAGCTGCCTACCCATTGGTACATCCACATCATCATCTGCGTAGCCTTTTCCCAACTATGTTGGCTTCCAGTCTAACCGGATGCAGCTGAATACCAGTATTTTACATGGAGCGACTGCCTATCTGACCTCCAAAACCCAGTTACTTGGTAATACGATACCCTTTGGTAAGACTGGTTGTCAAACTTTGGGGCTACTAACGAGCCGTAACGACTGTCAAAGATCTACGAATAACAGCCGGGACCAACGGCTTTACGTGCTTTCCGAGGCACGGAGGGGTCTTAGTATGTGAAGATGGGCACCCATCCACGGGCCGACCGTAGCAAGCGTAGCTTAACCTGATCGATCGACCTGTGCGGCTGTTATTACTTAGCCACAAGCCGCCCTCTTTTGGTACATCCACATATCACTAGTTAAGTCCCATGTAACATCGGGCGTGCCTATCAACTGAGCACAAAAATGCTACTGTGAAATTCCTAGTATAGAATAGAATACTCTTTATTATGTAAACCATATAAATTACAGACATAATTATAGAAATTTTACAAAGGGTGACACAATGGGCGGTCTTATCGCTAAGAGCGATCTTTTACAGATAACCTTTGGATTGATTGAAAGGGGAAGGAGACAAATACTGTAGGTAGTCTGTGGTGTATCATTTACACAATACAATGAATACATAGATACATAAAGTATATTATACTAATCTAAATAAATATACATATAATAAAAGACATAAAACAGGAGTAAATAAAATATAATGATGATGTTTAAGGAGAAAGGAAGTGCTGTTTTATCATCATTTAAAAGTGGACAAATACTGAGCACGCCTTACCAAGACAGGCAAGTCATTCCAAAAACCCAAAAATACTAGCCGACCCGGGAATTGAACCCAGGACCTAATGCGCACCAATAGCGCTTGCGACAATTAGACCAACGAGAAATTTGCAGGAAAGATTAAAGAACACATTACAATAATGTACCGTATACAACAATGTATATGTATATAACACTAAACGCCTGTCAGACCATAAACGATTACAAAACCATAAACAAATTAAAAACCCCAAACTTCCTCCTTCCATCTTGGGCTGTCAATAGACAAACTTATTATATTTTAATCTATGTGTTGACAAAGACATCTTTCGCATTCAGCCTAGTTTCGATATTTGACAATGAATGTCCTACGGCTTCAAATACATAAATAGTGTTCCATCATGTTTTGCATACTAATAAAGATGGCAGACACAGAATCGCGCCTAATATTTCGGGTTCCGTATGTCTGAATGTAGGTTCTTAACATGTTTGGACGTACAGGATTATAATTAGCGATAAAATCCGATGTTATCTATAACACGTAACTTTAGGATC
The DNA here is from genome assembly GCA_949629135.1 of Eremobia ochroleuca. Taxonomy (NCBI): domain Eukaryota; kingdom Metazoa; phylum Arthropoda; class Insecta; order Lepidoptera; family Noctuidae; genus Eremobia; species Eremobia ochroleuca. The sequence continues at coordinate 7,252,682 of OX451412.1, forward strand.
TCACCGTTCACCGTTTTTTGAGAGCAGTGATGAAATTATTTACTCAAAGTAAAGCGTCTGTCTGGGTTTGAACCGACGACCTCACAACTCGTAAGCCGGGGCCGTTACTACTGGGCCACCAAAACATCAAACCTTTACCGCTCTAAAACTACCTCGTCATTAAAATGAATTCCCTAAAACAACGCTATAAGGTTCTTGCATACCTTCAACAACAGTTTCCCATACGCAAATGTATCTTTGCCAGAAACTGCCTACGTCAGGTCAGTTATTCTTAAGGTGTTAATACGTCATATTAATGACGTCATATAAGATTTAAAAGGATATTGAGGTTAGGAGACTATTAATCTTTATTGATTAGCCTTTAAGGATAACCGCTGTTGTCTAGGCCTATAATTTGATGGGTGTCATTATCATACAATGGTGGGTTAGATTTGAATCAGCTGTGAGTTGCAATGTAGCCTTGAACTCAACTTATACAGGGTTATTTGTAAAACACCAACAACCTCTTAAGAGGTCATTGTACTCATCATTATGAACAACTTTTACTATGGGACCAAACCTGAAATCGCGAAAAAAAAAAACAGCTGTTCCTTACATTTTGACGACTCGTACGAACATAAATGTAGGGAACAACTGATTTTTTTTTCTCGATTTCAGGTTTGGTCCCATAGTAAAAGTTGTTCATAATGATGAGTACAATGACCTCTTAAGAGGTTGTTGGTGTTTTACAAATAACCCTGTATAGTGTTGCGGTGGGTCATGATTTCTAGCTTACAGTATAAGCTTTTATACGAATAGCATAATAAGTATAACTATTACTCTTAGCCTGCTTCATCCCACTGTTGGGCAAAGACCTCTCTCCATGACTGGCTAAAGTGGGGATACAGTTTTAAATCGGTCGGGGTTTGGTGGCACTTTGTGCCAGCGGGACTCAACGGTAATACTTGTTTACTGGCACGTTTTTGTGCCACTGGGGATCTAGAGGTTAAGTCTTAAAAATCCCGTGATTAAAATCAAAGGTTGAACGGCCACTCAGTCCCGTGGCTCTTGAGATTTCGGGAGACGAAATCTCTACTTAGCCTCAAGCCTTTATTGTTAACGTCACATTTTCCGGTCACTATACAATATTAATAATTATTATACAGGGTGTTCGGAAAGTCATGGATTACCTTTTACCTGCTGATGGGCCACATTGGGATCTACCAATAAAAAAAAAATGACCTACCAATAAATTTGTTTTTTCACCAGGGCCGATCAAAAATAAGGTAAAATTTTTTTGGTGAAAATTTTTAAGTTTGAACCTAAATTTTAGGTATTTAAAAGATTATATCTGTAACTTTCTTGTATTCAATCGATAGTAGGATGATTCAAGATGAAAATAAAAAAAAACTGTGCTCGAAAAAGTTTTCATTCCTTAAAATGGCATGGAAAAATCTGATCAAAGGTAGAGATTTTCCAAAATTTCATTAAACATCAAAAATCTCTGAAACCATAAGACTTTTAGTGTATCCCACATTGGGTACTACCAATAAAAAAAAATGACATTCATCAGCAGGTAAAAGGTAATCCATGACTTTTCGGACACCCAGTATGTCTGTTGAGTACCTAATTGTATACATAATGATGTGTCCAACGAGTAATTTGACCTCGGCAGGCCTTTTGACGATATGAGATTTATTAATAGCTCTATTACTATAATAATAGCACTATTATTAGCGACCATTGGCGTAGCTAGGGATTGTGTCTAGGGGAGGGGGCGGTAACAAATAATCCCATGTTCATCATGTTTTTTTAGAACTCCTTACGTATTTCATATTAATTTCAATTTTATACATCCATGCGTTCTTCAGAAAAAGGGTTTTGACTAACAGACAGAGTAACGGACAACGAAGTGATTCTATATTATTATTATTATTTTATTTTCTAAAACACTTAATACACACGTGTCGTTACTACGTTTAATGTACACGTGTCGGTAAGGCGTGCTCAATCTTTGTCCACTTTTAAAATTATGATAAAAAAATCACTTCCTCTCTCCTTAAACAGCACCATTATATTTTCCTTACTCCTGTTTCATGTCTATTGTTTTTTTTTTTTTTTTTCCTTTGGCTTCGCACGGTTTGTGCATTCAGCCAGTGTCACGTTGTTATGTTATAATTACAAAGGGAAAAAAGGTAGGGAAACGAAAAAGGATAACGGAATTAATTATATCGGGAATTAGTGATAGTATCTATAGGATCAGTATTTACAACGAATAGAGTAATTAGCTAAATATATACAATGACGAAAAGTTATAACTTAATATTATTAAAAGTAATAAATGAGACTATACATTTATATACAGGAAAGCTATTTGTACAAAGTAAAGAAAGTATTGAGGTAGGAAAAGGAGTACTGAGGGACAAGAGGTTACTGAGAAAGGATGAACGGTCATATAAGGGACAGGAGAAAAAATGTCTATTGTTATATTTATATATTTATTTAGATTAGTATAACATACTTTATGTATGTATTCATTGTATCGTGTAAATGGTACACCACAGACTACCTACAGTATTTGTCTCTCCTTCCCTTTTCAATCCATCCAAAGGTTGCCTTTAAAAGATCGCTCTTAGCGATAAGACCGCCCATTGTGTCACCCTTTGTAAAATTTCTATATTTATGTCTGTAATTTATATGGTGTACATAATAAAGAGTATTCTATTCTATTCTACACATTTAGTTTTAGCCACACAACGAAAACCTCTAAGGGTTTGTCTGCATGTTGGCGAGCCTTTCACACAATTTTTTGTTGTTTTAACAATGCTAATAATTTATAGGTCTGTACATTCATACAAACATATCATACATTAGGAGACATTTAAAAAAATAAAATAAAATAAAATTTTGTGAAAGGAAACGCTTTAATTTGTACTCATAACTTTTCGAACCCGTTTTGTATAACGTTTGCAAGTCTTCTGGAAGTTTATTTATATAAAAAGGTACTAAATATTCTGCAACCCTCATCCCGTATATACAACGTCTAACGTTAAATGCGCAAAACCTGAAAATAGTTTGATCAGAATAACGAGCAGAATTAATTGAACCACTTTTTAATATAGGTCACATTTTTCAAAAAATCTTCATTAAAAACGTTGCCGTGTCTGTTTATTAATAGGTCAAGCAAGCCAATGTCAGCGCGGCGCAGCGGCCCGGTGACGACTCCTCCCTCGATAAAGCGTCGTCGCAGACGCTAGAAACGATCAGAATGGCCAGTAAAACTAAAACAGCACATAAAACCTTTACAACTTTTTTAATGACTTATTTTCTCTCTGAAATAGGTCAATTGAATTAAAAATCAGTTGGGGTGTCTGAGGTTTTGCGCATTTAACGTTACACGTTGTATATTATACATTATTGAATTTTGGTACGATATATTTATTTTTAAGTGGTATCGTTCTCAGAAAGTCAGGTCTTGTTTTTTCGGTTAGCAATTCAGCCGGTTGATTCTGTAAAAATCTCACCGTGAAATCATAAGTGAAGTGAGCTTGAAGTGAGCAGTGTCAATAGTGTTAATCCCTAATGACAGCTGACTCCACGTTCACTTCACCTAAGTTTTCACGGTGAGATGGTTACAGAATCGCACGGCAGGTCTATTGACTTCCACTCACTGGGGACCGATTACTGGATGAAACAAAATATGTTTTGATTATATTCTACACAGTCTACCATTAATTGTTGCGTGTCAGTGTTTACTTGCAAGAAATGAGTACTTCCAGAGATTAACTCTCAGGGCGCTTGTACAAGGTAAGAAAATACGCAAGAATTCGTGTCGTAACTAGAAAATAACTGTGTACACTGCTCGCAGCGGGGTGAACGACAAAAATCTTGTCTGCGCAAGACACGACGCGGCGAACGTTGTTGCGGAGAACGTTGTTTCGTGTGTAGAACAGACAAAATTCTTGTCGTGTACACGAAGAATTTGTCTTGTCTGCCGCAGACACGGTAAATTTTCTTACCGTATACAAGCGCCGTTAGGGTATTTTATCTTACGACGGGACACGCGCTTTACCTTTGATTAGCATGCGTACAAACACGCTGTGAATGTGTTTGTAAGCGCAGGAGCTCTCCATACCGTCCGAAGCAATGGCGAACTCGGAAGCGTGGGTGTGTGTATGCGTGTGAGTTATGTGCTGCCGCTACTCGTCTTCACGCCCACATTCACAGCACTTTGTTTGTACACTTGGGTACCACAAGTAAAGTGCGCGCCGCTTCGTGAGATAAAAATATTATACAAAACAACCAAACAAACAATTTTACTTCTGTGGCTAAGTAATAACAGCAGCACGGGTCGATCGATCAGGTTAAGCTTCGCTTGCCGCGGTCGGTTCGTGGATGGGTGAACATCTTTACATACCGAGACTCCTCATTGCCTCGGAAAGCACTTTTTAAGCCGTTGGTCCCGGCTGTCATTCTTGGATCTTTGACAGTCGTCAGAAGCCCGAAAGTCTGACAACCAGTCTTAGTAAGGGGTATCGTACGTACCCAGTAACTGGGTTATGGAGGTCAGATAGGCAGTCGCTCCATGTTAAATACTGGTATTCAGCTGCAACCGGTTAGACTGGAAGCCGACCCCAACATAGTTGGGAGAAGGCTAGACAGACGTGATAAAATTATTTTAGATAAGTTTGACGAATCAGTAAGTATTGAAAGTTTATCTAAGAACCTCAGAAACCGGACATTAGACAGTTTTGCAATTTCCCTTGAAATTAGAATAAATTTAAATATGTTTCATAATTTTTACTAGTCCAGCAGGTTTACAGGGTCATTGCTGAGAAAGGTTACTTAATCAAAAGTGTTTAATTAATTATATTTTGCATAATATATCATTTGTTTTTAGTAAGTAATAGCGCGAGTAGGTGAGGCGATGCGACTGGGTGGGAAGGGGGAACAAGTTTCACGCGAACAGCCGTGCGATTCTGTAACCATCTCACCGTGAAAACTTGGGTGCAGTGAGCGTGGGGTGAGCTGTCATTAGGGATTAACACTATTGACACTGCTCACTTCAAGCTCACTTCACTTATGATTTCACGGTGAGCTTTTTACAGAATCGACCGGCTGAATTGCTAACTGAAAAAACAAGACCTGACTTTCTGAGAACGATACCACTTAAAAATAAATATATCGTAACAAAATTCAATAATGTATACAGCGTGTAACTGAAGGGGGGTATCAACCCTGAAGGAGGTGAATGTGCTCATGAAACTCAACAACTTTCCCCAAAGAACATAAGTCGAAATATGAAAAAAAAATTTGGCCCTCCCATAGTAAATCAATCAGCTGGTAGTCAGTTTTGTAAGGGAGGGCCAAATTTTTTAAAAGGGGGTATCCCCTTTCTGTTACACGCTGTATACGGGATGAGGGTTGCAGAATATTTAGTACCTTTTTATTCGTGGAGTGAGTCTTCAATAGTGTCAATCCCTAGCATCAGCATGACTCACAGCTCACTCTACGCTCACTTCACCTTAGTTATCACGGTGAGATTTTTCCAGAATCGACCGACTGAAGCTAGTGATAACATGTCATTTTAAGCCCGGCGCCCATTATCGGCATCGGTACGACTGAGGATTTTAGGTGGCAAATAGCAATATACTATAACATAATGGCAATAAAGTAGAAATTTCCGTGATATGTGATCGTAATAACAAAAATACCGCTTCGGTATGCTTGAGGCTGGTGTATCGGCAGCCTTGAGAATGCTTCGGGATGCTTCGGCATCCTTCGGCAACCTTCGGTACGCCGCCGGCGCCGAGGCAACACTCGGGGGATAGTTTGAGAAATACGATATTGAGACGCTTCGGCAAGCTACAGGACGGTGAGGCATCCTTAAGGACGCCTCGTCATCCCTAAGAACGTTGCAGCATGCCAAAGCATAATTGCCGATAGTGTGCGCTTGCATGTAGGATGCCGAAGGATCCTTTTCCTTGCCGATGCCGATAATGGGCGCCGGGCCTTAATTGCCACCTAAGTACACATTGTGGAATTCAAATAAAGTATTGAGAAGGTACGTTGTTTACCGACATTCACGAAATTACTGTCGAATCACACCGGAACCGAACATCAGCAAACGTAAAACGGTTCCGTATAATAATTACCTAAGCAAGTAAGGACTTTTCCATCTTCAACATTGCAACTCAAGGTCAGCTGGTCGATTCTGGAAAAATCTCATCGTGATAACTAAGGTGAAGTGAGCTTAGAGTGAGCTGTGAGTCATGCTGATGCTAGGGATTGACACTATTGACGACTCACTCCACGTTCACATCACCCAAGGTGACATGGTTACAGAATCGCACGGCAGGTTTTAATAAAGTTTTTAGCTATCTTGCGTTTTATAATAAAGCATTTTTTTAACTTCATCGTCTGCCATAGCTTTTACCCAACTATGTTGGGATTGGTATCCAGTCTAACCGGATGCAGCTGAATACCAGTATTTTACATGGAGCGACTGCCTATCTGACCTCCACAACCCAGTTACTAGGTAATCCGATACCCCTTGGTAAGACTGGTTGTCAAAGTTTCGGGCTTCTGATGACCGGTAACGACTGTCAAAGATCAACGAATGACAGCCTGGACCAACGGCTTAACGTGCTTTGCGAGGCACGGAGGGGTCTTGGTATGTGAAGATGGTCACTCATCTACGGACCAACCGCGGCAAGCGTAGCTTAACCTGATCGATCGACCCGTGCGGCTGTTGTTACTTGGCCACAAGCCCCTGGGACGGCAGAGTTAACATTTTTTTTTTTATAAAATGGGGTTTGCAACTCTCTCTAGATTTTATTTGAAATAATATTCGTAAACGTTTCTTTTGTGCAATAAATAAATCATTCGAATCTACACTGTGTCCCCACATGATGATGCCATAGCGTAGCCACGCATACGCATATGCGTATTATGATTAAGAAATATAATTAATGTAAAAGGATATACTGATCTCGCCACAATTTCTGCCGGTCGATTCTGTAAAAATCTCACCGTGAAATCATTAGTGAAGTGAGCACTTAATAGTGTTAATCCCTAGCGAATGACAGCTCACTCCACGCTCACTTCACCCAAGCTTTCACGGTGAGATGGTTACAGAATCACACGGCAGTAAAGTCATTCTCTAAACCAATCTAAACTGGGGGCCTAATTGGAGTGAAAATGTCGTGCTGTTCCACAAACGATGGAACACTTAATATCATGTCCTGCGTGTCCTGTCAGCTGCACGTTACAGGAACTGACGGACGCTGCTGATGGCGGCAATCACGTTGCCGAAATCTGGACCGAGTCCATACCACCACACGACACCATCGACACGATATTAATAAGAAGCATTTCTTCATATTCTTATCGTGCCATTCATATTTGTCGGAATTCAAAATGAGAATTATTTGTGGTTCGATAAATTACATGCCATTCGCTAACAGAGTTTCTCAAACTTACTACGTAAACGTGCAAGAATTTGAGCCTACATTTTACTTAGTACTAGATAGTTGACTGAACACGTCCTGTCCATATGGATTGTAGCCAATCTATCCATCACTTGGAGTCCTGCTGTACGCCGTTACAAAATGCGAGCGTGATGACTAGAATTTCAATTGAACATTATTTCAAATTATATTTGATCTTTTCTTTCAACCAACTCAGCCTATCGCAGTCCACTGCTGGACATTGGCCTCTCCCAGACTGCGCCACAACACCCTGTCCTCCGCCTTCCGCATCCAGTCTACCCCAGCTACCTTCTTTAGGTCGTCCGTTCATCTAGCTGGGGGGCATCCCACACTACGCTTGCCGATTTGCGGTCTCCACTCCAGGACTCGTCTGCTCCATCGGCCATCGGCCCTTCGATAAACATAGCTAGCCCACTGCCACTTCAGTTTGCTTACTCTGCAAGCTATGTCGGTAACTCCGGTTCTTTTCCGGATAATTTCATTCCTGATTTTATCCTTCAAAGAGACTCCGAGCATAGCTCGCTCCACTTCTCTTCAGCTGTGTATGATTGAGACTGCTCTATGAGAGCCATAATAGACCCTTATGTGTGACTCTGGCTATACGCAAAACGGTCAACAACCCAAGGAACAATATGACGCTTCCAATGATAGTAATGTTGCAAACTCCTTGGCTATGGTTAACTTTGTAGAAGATTTATTGTTTATTAATTTCTTTTTTTATTACTTCTTCTTGTATCTGTCAAAAGGTTTGGTTTTTGTTTCCGATTTATGTAATATTTTTCATTTTATACCACTAAAATCGTTTTATCACACCGAGCTTCATTTTTATTTCATTCTACCATCCAATTAATACATACTTTCATCGCCTTCTTTTTTGGACCTTCGAGCCGGATCTACCTCGATTTTTTTAAATAAAAATCTTAAGTTACTCTTTATAACATTAGCTATTTGTCAGTGAAAGTCCCATTAAAATTGGTCCAGCCGTTTTGGAGATTAGCCAGAACAAACAGACAGATAGTTAGATAAAAATATGAAACATTGTTTTTTTTATAAGCATATTATATACTTTCATGTGTATTTATTAAAAAAGCTGTTATTTTGACATTACAATCAGACACTTTTTTTTTTTTTGTTTAGAATACTTTTATAGTAATTAAATTATGTTTATTTATTGTTTCAGGTCCTGTAGTTCAATGTGTGTGGGGAGTCCTGCTAGTACTTCTGTCAATAGGCAGCTTTATATTCACTCCTCTAGACTTCATGCTAATGGAAAAACTGAATATGAGGCCAGGTGAGTTTTAATAAGAAAACACAACTATTTATTTATTTATTTAAACTTTTCGCACACAAAAAGGTACAAAGGCGGACTTAATGCCTTAGGCATTTTCTACCAGTCAACCAAGGGTGGTGAAGAGATTAGATGGCAGGTGCTTTGGTTGAGCCGAACAATGATAAAAAAAACTATTAAAATTGTTGAATTATAAATGAAAAAATGTACCCAAATACAAAATATATATAATATACATACATACTATTTACTATAATATATACTTATCATACAACGTGTAACGTTAAATGCGCCAAACCTCAGACACCCCAACTGATTTTTAATTCAATTGACCTATTTTAGAGAGAAAATTGAGTCATTAAAAAAAATGTAAAGGTTTTATGTGCTGTTTTAGTTTTACTGGCAATTCTGATCATTTCTTGCGTCTGCGACGACGCTTTATCGAGGGAGGAGTCGTCACCGGGCCGCTGCGCCGCGCTCACATTGGCTTGCTTGACCTATTAATAAATAGACACGGCAACGTTTTTAATGAAGATGTTTTGAAAAATGTGACCTATATTTAAAAGTGGTTCAATTAATTCTGCTCGTTATTCTGATTAAACTATTTTCAGGTTTTGCGCATTTAACATTACACGTTGTATATATATATACAACGTGTAACGGAAAGGGGGTATCAACCCTGAAGGAGGTGAATGTGCTCATGAAACTCAACAACTTTCCCCAAAGAACATAGGTAGAAATATGAAAAAAAAATTTGGCCCTCCCATAGTAAATCAATCAGCTGGTAGTCAGTTTTGTAAGGGAGGGCCAAATTTTTTTTTCATATTTCGACCTATGTTCTTTGGGGAATGTTGTTGAGTTTCATGAGCACATTCACCTCCTTCAGGGTTGATACCCCCCTTCCGTTACACGCTGTATATACATAAACAAAATCAAGTATCTGACATATTGAGGGCCATTTACGAGGAAAAGAATTTCTTCGTATTTGGCGATTAATATTTCAGTTTTAGCAGTGCCAGAGCATTGCTGGTCTATTGGTAACGTCCTCGACTTACGAGTCGTAGGTCGTGAGTTCGAACCCAGGCAGGTAATTTACTTTGTATATTTGATTTCATTACCACTGCTCTCAAAACGGTGAAGGAAAACATCGTGAGGAAACCGGCATGTCTTAGAACCAGAAATTCGAAGACATGTGACATCTACCAACCCGCACTGGGCCCGCGTAGTTGAATACGGGTTACGGACGGCTCACTCCTTCTCACAGAAGCAATTTTTGCAAATCCGTCTGGTAGTTCCAGGGATTAGTGCGTTCAAACAGACAAACAAGCAAACAAACTCTTCAGCTCTATTATTAGTATATATAAAAGCTGTAACTTAAATAACGCACAACCTCATTGTACTCATCATTATGAACAACTTTTACTATAGAACCAAACCTGAAATCGTGAAAAAAAACCACCTTTTCACGGAACAAATATTTGTATGACCTACAAGTAGTTGTTCCGGGTCTGGCTGTTTGTATATGTGACTTTAAATGTTTGCAAACGCACCCACAATACAGGAGAAATTCCTAGTGTGGGGCAACGTTAAAAAAAACAAAAACAAAATGGCCCCTTAAGAGGTTGTGCTTTATTTAAGGTACACCTTGCATATATGCTACATTACATAATTACACCGAAAAAATATGACAAGCTCACTAATGTACAGACGTAATAGTGCTGACATTGACAGGAAGTTGCATAAATGAGTAGTTTCGCTATGATGTCGCTTGCAAGTTTAAGGTCATCAGCAGTGTGTCTAGGTCAACCATAAGTAGGGGTCGCGGGCGATTAGAGTGGGGAGTCTGTCGGCCCACTGAGTGACCTCAGGGAAGACGACGCACAGTGCTCATGTGCTGCCTTGTACACTTGCGCAGTTGGGTTTCGTGTAAGCCCCTTTACAGTCTCCCTAGATATTTATTTATTTCTATAGCAATTGCTTGCTGCACTTACAGTAAACACCAAAGCGCGCAGCAAGCCAACAACATAATATTTAACTAAAAAACTTCATACAAACATTAAACATACATTTACTGTTCTACATATACAGGGTTATTTGTAAAACACCAACAACCTCTTAAGAGGTCATTGTACTCATCATTATGAACAACTTTTACTATGGGAACAAACTTGAAATCGCGAAAAAAAAATCAGCTGTTCCCTACATTTTGACGACTCGTACGAACATAAATGTAGGGAACAGCTGATTTTTTTTTTCGTGATTTCTGGTTTGGTCCCATAGTAAAAGTTGTTCATAATGATGAGTACAATGACCTCTTAAGAGGTTGTTGGTGTTTTACAAATAACCCTGTATATGTCAACTTCAGGGTCCTGAGCAATCAGGGCGTTCAGCAGATTGATCGCGGTGAGATGTGCTCTAACAAGCGTTGCATAGAGGGGACTCCGGATTGGTCTTTTGAGACGTAAAGGTGCCCCTTCCATGTGCAGATGGTGACCATCGGAGTAGTTTTAGTGAGATAAAAATCCGACATTAAATTCTGGTTCCATCCCTAAAGGCCTTTTGAAGGATCCCCATGAAAAAAAAAAAAATTCTACCATTCGCAATAGCATCCTGAGGGCTGTGGCGACTGATACCTCCTCCGCCATAATAAGGCAATTTGTGCGAAGAATTGTAGCTTAGTTTCTGGTCTTCGTTTTCATTCGTCTTTAGTTTTAAGTTACTAACAATAGTATTTTAAGTGCAAAACTGTTTTTACTGTTTACTAACAATTTATGGATCTCATAGTTGTCCGAAATAAAATGTTTTATTATTATTATTATTATTATAAGCAAGTTAACTGACCTTACGTCAGTACAGCAACAGTCAGTGAATTAAAAAGTATATAATTAAGATTTTTTTTTTCTAGTACAGACAAAAATAGAGCAAATCAACATTATTATAAAAGTAGCTCCAAATGAATCTAATAACTTATGTCAACAGAAATTCCTTTTCATTAAAGAACTCAGTAACGCTATAAATATATGCTCTGGCAGTCAAAAAAGTACGAAGTTTATTTTCAAACATAGATTGAGGTAGTTCTCTCCAACTTTTAGGTACTTTGTTATAAATGACTGGAGCCACACAGTACCGTCGAACGGGGTGACTATGTGCCTAGCAGGTGAAAATGTGCAATGGGAGTCTTAAGTTATGCTTTGATTAATAATCTAACTCAAATGTGTTTAACGCCATATTTTTAAATCACTAATAGATTCACGAGATATTACGAATCTATTAGTGATTTAAAAATACGGCTTTAAACACATTTGAGTTAGATTATTAATTGCACATTTTCACCTGCCAGGTACATAGTCACCCCGTTCGACGGTCGTGTTAGCAAAATGGAGACAAAGTTATCCATTGTCACGTCTATTGCGTGGGAATATGTCGGCTAGACGCTTATAGTAATGCGGATTCGACTTAACAAACACAGCTACTTCTAATATGAACAAGCACGGTAAAGTTAATATCTTGTAATTTTTAAAATAAGGCACGCAGCTATCGGTTTTCTCAAGTTTAAAAATCGCCCGTAAACATCTGTTTTGAGACTTGAATGCTGATTCTTTTTCCGTGGAGTTACCCCAAAATATTAGCCCATAGCGTAGATCGTATACAACGTGTAACGGAAAGGGGGTATCAACCCTGAAGGAGGTGAATGTGCTCATGAAACTCAACAACTTTCCCCAAAGAACATAGGTCGAAATATGAAAAAAAAATTTGGCCCTCCCATAGTAAATCAATCAGCTGGTAGTCAGTTTTGTAAGGGAGGGCCAAATTTTTTTTTCATATTTCGACCTATGTTCTTTGGGGAAAGTTGTTGAGTTTCATGAGCACATTCACCTCCTTCAGGGTTGATACCCCCTTTCCGTTACACGTTGTATACATATTTGAATCCAATGTTAATCAAATTACATTCGTAAACATTTAACTTACGTTACTTTAATTACGTGAGACGTTCAAGGGGGGGGAGGGAGTCGAGCCGAATCTCACCTAATCTTACTTTGCGGGGGAGGGGGGTCTCGGCAAATAGGTAATATTTTTCTGTAAGTATTACGTAAAAAAAAATCCTAATATTTGCCGAGACCCCAAATCCAACACATATACACGATAAACAGGCATTTTGAAAAATCTCACGTGAGATTGGGGGATAGGATAGGGGATTGAGCCAAATCTCACGACATCTCACAAGGGAGGGGGGGGGAGTGTAGAAAATTTCTAAAAACGGATGCCCTCTTAGTGTGCGTGGTTCTACACGCACTTGTCGTATCGATACGTTGGTAATGTCCTGAACAAAGAATACATATACGTCCTATCACTACAAACTGTATGCAAGTGCAGTTCGGGAACTGAAAAAAACATTATTAAACTGTTCCACTGAACTGCACGTTACAAAATTTTGTTTCAGTACGGTTAGTGGATGTTCTCAGGTGCGGTTTGGACAAATGCGGTTGTAATTTGTAATCAGTGCTATAAAGTGGAATACCCGAACCCGAGATTGATTTTTATTGCTAATTAGTAGTTATCACATAAGCAAATATAACATGGTATATACAAGTGTGTGTTTGCCCATAAAGCTTCCTATATTTAGTCGGTAAATATAAAAAATATCGTTAATGTGTGTTGAGTCAACATTGGACAATCAATTTGTATGAGTATGACGTAAGCAAACTTGGTTTTAAGTTTCATATGTGTGTGTGTGATCTTTTCAAATTAGCTTGATTAGATCCTTTACAGGATGTCTGATAAAATAAAGTTTGATTTCTGACACGTGTAACTATGCAATTTATCAAAGAGTATCGTATCTTGTTGGTGCATAATCAGTCTACATACAACGTGTAACGTTAAATGCGCAAAACCTCAGACACCCCAACTGATTTTTAATTCAATTGACCTATTTCAGAGAGAAAATGAGTCATTAAAAAAATTTGTAAAGGTTTTATGTGCTGTTTTAGTTTTACTGGCCATTCTGATCGTTTCTTGCGTCTGTGACGACGCTTTATCGATGGAGGAGTCGTCACCGGGCCACTGCGCCGCGCTGACATTGGCTTGCTTGACCTATTAATAAATAGACACGGCAACGTTTTTAATGAAGATTTTTTGAAAAATGTGACCTATATTAAAAAGTGGTTCAATTAATTCTGCTCATTATTCTGATCAAACTGTTTTCAGGTTTTGCGCATTTAACGTTACACGTTGTACTTATAATGTCTCTACTGCAGCGACACAGGTCTTCTCTCTGTGAGAGGAAGTGGGCCGCAACGTGGGCCCAGTGCGGGTTGGTGGATACCGCATGTGCTGGAACTACTAAGTAAAAAAACCGGCCAAGCGCGGGTCGGATTCGCGCACGAAGGGTTCCGTACCATTATCTATAAAAACGACAAAAAAAATCATGTCTGTTGTACCGGAGCCCCCTTAAATTTTTATTTTGTTCTGTTTTTTAGTATTTGTTGTTATAGCGGCAACAGAAATACATCATCTGTGAAAATTTCAACTGTCTAACTATCACGGTTCATGAGATACAGCCTGGTGACAGACGGACGGACGGAGGGACAGCGGAGCGGGAGTAATAGGGTTATTTTTACCCTTTGGGTACGGAACCCTAATAAAAAGTACCTTAATATATACTAATAATTTTTATTTATTTATTTGCTAATATAACAATAACAACTCTGTAAACACTGTCTCACTATGAAGATCTTTAACTTTGAATAACATGTAAAACACTGGTTAGTAGGCATGCATTCTTTCATGACACTGCAAATTTTATATAAGGTCCCATTAAAATAAATGGACAAACTTTTAGAAATCATTCAGACCAACAAAATAACAGGCGGTCGATTCTGGAAAAATCTCACCGTGATAACTAAGGTGAAGTGAGCTTAGAGTGAGCTGAGTCATGCTGATGAGGGATTGACACTATTGACGACTCACTCCACGCTCAGTTCACCCAAGTTTTCACGGTGAGATGGTTACAGAATCGCACGGCAGTAGTAAAAACAAATATATAAGAAAAACGCATTAGATACTTACCTACTTACAAGAAAAATAATCAACTAACGAAAATACACTAATGTGCGGACAATTTATTATTTTAGGTCAACATAAAATCACTTGAATAAGTGTGTTTTTTTTTTTTTTGCTTGGATATCTTTGGTTAGACCTACTGAGCGCTGTTAGAATTTGTCCATCTATTTTAATGGGACAGTGCCGTGCGATTCTTTAACCATCTCACCGTGAAAGCTTGGGTGCAGTAAGCGTAGAGTGAGCTGTCATTCGCTAGGGATTAACACTATTAAGTGCTCACTTCACTTTTGATTTCACGGTGAGATTTTTACAGAATCGACCGCCTGTATATCAAATTACATAATACTATAATCTTAATTCGGATGATTTTTTTTTTCATATTATACGGGAAACGACTATATTGAGGACAAAAAATCTTGGGGTTGAGCTGCTCCAATAGGTCTAGATAGTGAATGTTGTTTATTTTTATTTTGCTGATTTACACTTTTTTTTTCTTTTTCTCTCTGAATATCTATTTACACATACTATGACATGAACATTTACTGTTTAAGTTAAAGACTATGTGGGTCATTGTTTCCGTTTTAGTCATGGTCTGGCAGTTTGAGTGGTTTACGCGGCCTACACAAATGTCCTGTCCTGTTGGTATTGCTCGTCGAATCGTTGAGCTCCTTAAGCTCTGAGTTGAGCTGCACGGTTACTGACGAATGCGTGCACTGACTGCACAGTTCCACTCAATCTGTGTGGTTCTTTCCTCAAAAGACCATTTCAGACACCAATCTACATGGTCTTCACATGATCTGACCAAGATTATGTCTGGACTTTAAAAGAGACTGTGACCTCTGAGTTTGTTTCGGCCTTTCTTCTCAGAGTAGTCAGATAGGAAACGCCGACCTCATCTAGTTTAAAAAAAATATGATTGACATGTAAAAGTGTTTGTACAAACCTACTTACAGAAAATAAATCATTTATCATTATCATTTATTATTTATCATTTCCCTTCCACCTTGTATAAAATCACCTCCATACACGGAGAGAAAAATCTTAGAAAAATAACTGTGCTCGTCACTGTAAAGTGAGTGCAAGGGACATTTACAAAAAAAAATCTGAGTGACATTGGGAAAAATTTACTATTTGTCCAATAAATTTTACTGTACAGCATAAGAATTTTTACTGTGCTAGCATGGTAATTTTTCCATTACCACTCAAATGCACTCAGATTATGAGATAGCACAGTAATTTTTATAATATTTTTCTCTCCGTGATGGAACAACTGTATACGCTTGGGGAGGCCCTTGGGTCCATCGGTGGACGTCTTCGATCTAAATGGTGATATTAATGTAACGCACTTTTGTTCTCAGGTATGCCACCGTACAAATGGTGGTCAGATCCTCCCGACGAGGTCAAGTTAAAAGCCTATGTCTTCAACGTAACCAACCACGAGAGATTCATGCAAGGTCTGGATGCTAAACTCAATGTTGAAGAGGTCGGCCCCGTGGTCTATTTGTAAGTATTAGGTACACACACACACCTGCGTAGCCTTTTCCCAACTATGTTGGGGTCGACTTCCAGTCTAACCGGATGCAGCTGAATACCAGTATTTTACATGGAGCGACTGCATATCTGACCTCCACAACCCACTTACTGGGTAATACGATACCCCTAGGTAAGACTGGTTGTCAGACTTTCGGGCTTCTGACTACCCGTAACGACTGTCAAAGATCTATGAATGACAGCCGGGATCAACGGCTTAACGTGCTTTCCGAGGCACGGAGGGGTCTCGGTATGTAAAGATGGTCACCCATCCATAGACCAACCGCGGCAAGCGTAGCTTAACCTGATCGATCGACCTGTGCGGCTGTTATTATTTAGCCACGGGCCCCCCTTAACATTTTTAAGCCCAAACCACAAAAAACCAGCCTTGAAACCAGTAAATAATAATAATAAATAAATTTATTTGCCATAAAAACAAAATACAGATGGAAGCCTAGGTTCCTTATGAAATAGGTACTAACGAAGACAGAAGTGCATGGAGAATTCCAAACCAAAATCGTTTGTACTGGGTTTCATCGCCTTAATAATATGTCTTGGATGACATAGATGGCGCTAGTATAGGAGTTGGATTGGAAAATATACATCTCTCGTTAAAGAACATTATCTTGTTTTTTGCTTGTTACAATATTACTTAATTTTAACACAAATAATTCTCCTACGACATTACAAACCTTATAAAGCAAAGCACGTAATAACTAGGATTTGAACTCGGTGGCATAAAATTTACCGACTCCATTAGCCACTGGACCATCGCGTCATTACGGAATGGGTTGAAATTATCGTACTCTTTGTTATATTGAAGTTGTTTAGCGACTTTAACCCGTATCATAAATCTCAAAAGAATTGAGGGTAGTTTAATATTGACTGCATAACAATTAAATCTTTTTGTTCAATCATAACGTTCTTTACTATCTTTGAGTGAGTTCAGTTACGATTGCGTTTAACAAGTTTTTAATATTTATTTTTATCATGAGTTCGCGTTCAAATATTGATATGGCTACGAGGGCCCAAATAATAGCATTGCATAATCAAGGCTTAAATTATTCTGAAATTTCGAGAGAAACTGGCTTAAACGTAAGTAATGTTTTAAAATCACTGTTCGTTATTTATTTTATTATCCATGGTTATCGATACACGAAAATAATAAATAATATATTTCCCTTATAGGTAAAGACTTTATGGATAAAGCGGTTTCAAGAAGAGGGTTCGTTGGAACACCGTAGTAGATCTGGCAGAAGACGCCATATTGACTCAGACCAGCGTCAACTTATGGTGCAAGGTTATGAGGAAAATGGCTTTACACCAACAAGATATTACTCAGAGTTGTTTGATACATGTTTGCGGACGGTGTGTCGTGCTCTTCATAGTGAAGGTCTGCATTATCGTCGAAATGCTATTAAGCCATTGCTAACCGAAGCTAATAAAAGAGCACGATTGGAGTTCGCTTTGAAATACAGAAATTTCGACTGGAGCAACGTCATCTTCAGTGATGAAAAGACTTTCAAGTATAGCCAGCACGGGCGAGTTAGGTTGTGGCGTAGGAATAATACGCGTTATGATAGTGATCACGTTGTGCCTAACTCTGAATCCGGTCGTATAACAGTGAACATTTGGGGATGGATGAGTGCTGCAGGACCAGAAGAACTTACTGTAATACTCAGTCGTGCAAACAGTGTAAACTACATAGATGTGCTGAATGACGTCATGTTGCCCACCGTGCGGAGTGTTTTTCCTGTAGAAGACATGCCAGTGATAACGTTCGTGCAGGATAATTGTCCTATACACCGTTCCATAATTGTGCAAGAGTGATTTAGCCAGCAATCGGACATACGGATTATTGCTTGGCCTGCGAGATCGCCAGATTTAAACCCCATTGAAAATGTAATCGATCAAAATGGCGGGTAACGAAATATTAAAAAAATAATATAAAGTGTTGACTATTGGATTGAGTAATAACAAAGACCGGGGTAGCTATAATTTATTTGATAAATTACAGTGATCAAATTTAGTGTAAGTGGGATAAATTTATTCACTACTTTATAACAACAAAATGTTATTACACTAATGATTTTGATTTCTTATATAATATAAGAAATTAAAATAAAAACAATATAAATATAGATTCCTGTCCAATATAATAAATTATTTATTTATTATTATAAACAACTCGGTCCCAAAATGACAGCTATAACCCGGTCTTACAATTGTTATTGATTTTAGGTTTAGCTTCAATTTCTTCCTCGTTCTGGAACGAATACTTAAGCTATGGACCTTAGTCATAACATAATGCACAAATCAATCATTATAGTCAATACCACTAACCATAATTATGCAAAACGTAATATTTTTATAATTTATGAGTAGGTAAAATATTTATTTACAGAACTAAGGTTGCATATATAGTGAAAGCTATTATAACATTATGTAAATAAAACTAAATAATAGAAGAATAGCACAACACAGTTTTGATTTAGGATACTTATAATATCTATTATACAGTTTTACTTTTTTAATGTCTTCCATTTTGTAATAGACTTATTCAGTTATAAATTTTACTTGTATTTCTCATAAAAAGTAAATTAAATAATTGTCAATTGGGTGTAAAACTGTTAGGTTAGGTTATACACTGTATAAGAAAGAAGGAAATAAATAAATTGTATTCTTCTTTGAGAATTAAATGTCTTAAACTATAATATCACTAAAATAGTTTCATTTCTTATCCTTTACGAGAATAAAACTTAGTAAATCTTAATCTGTAAGAAAAATGTATCTAAATCTTCTTACGTAAATGTTTCTTACTAATAATACTAATACTTACCACCAATTATGAAATTAATTTATATATAATATATATATATAATGTTATAATTATAGTAGTATATTATGCCTTTATTCATTTATACATCTTATACCTCATATTTTTTATATTATTTATAACAAAAAATAAAATAAATAAACGTTTAAAAATAAAAAAAAATAGAATATAAATTATATTATATAATAATTAAATATAAAAAAGTGTAAAGAGAACTGAGTTTCGAACCGGTGCCCTGTGGAACGAGCTCTGTTATTCCGTCATGCTTATCTACGTGAGCTACCGATCTAATTATTAAATTATGCGAAAATTAGAAGTGCTTTGTGAATGCAGGGATTTCTATTATTTATGATCTACGCCATCTGTAGTCGAATTAACTAATATGCCAATTGGCTTATTTGGTTTGGTTTGGTTTAGATGGCGCTGTATTAAGTACTCGGAAATAAGAAAATAAAATAATTTATGTTTATTTGAATATAAATATATTATTATTTCTTAGTAATTATTTTAGATATTAAAAACCTTATTATGTGCCTCCGCATAATAAGGTATTAAGCTTTGCAGTGTTATTTTCATGTTTGAACAGCGCCATCTAGCCGTCTCTTGAGAAGTAATGAAACGTAATGCAAAACCTCACAGTCAAAAGTCGACCTTAGGCTCTCCGTGCACTTTTGTCTTCAATAGTACAACACAATGTATAAAAAGGTTCATTGTGTTGTACCTATTTCATAAGGATAAATGATTTTATTTCTGTAAGTAGGTTTGCACAAACACTTTTACATCTTAATCATATTTTAAAAACCAGATGAGGTTGCTTTCATCATTTTATCACAATCTAAATAATTTTGAAGGATATTGCTAATCCATTGCTTCATATGTTCGAAAAACTTGTGTGCTCTACAACGTAAATTAACGCAGATGTTGAACTGTCAAAATGTAAGCGATTACTACTGTTAGTGTGTTCCGCAATTACCTCACTGGTAGCAATAAAAACAAACGCCCACCACACCATGTCGAGACGCTGCCTAACGATCGTGAAATTACACATCATTTTAGTAATCACACGCTCTTTACGTCTCGGTAAAAAAAATCAGATTTTGCAGACAAACACCTGCAAAATTTGACAGCTCAAGGTCGAAGTTTGAGCTAGGTCAAGTTCTTGGTAATGCCGTTGGGTCTGGTGTAATCTAAAAAGGTTTTGAGGCTTCAGGTGAATGCGCTAGGATAGCCCACAAAATTCAAGTTCACTGAAAAAAAAAAAAGAAATAGAAAATCATTTACGTTTTTTGCAATTTGCAGTTCAGCGTAAGTTGTATGTTGATTATAATATGATTGTACTATTTTAGACTTAGCAGAGTATGCCGGGTTTATGCCCGCTTAATAAGACTTGGATCGCCCCATATACCATTGGACTTATTAATAAACTAGCTGCGCCTTGCGGTTTTACCCGCATAAGTCTCGATACCGTAGGAATATCGGGATAAAAATATGCTATGTGTTAATCCGGGTTGTAAACTATCTGTGTGCTAAATTTCATCGAAATTGGTCCAACCGTTTGAGCGTGAAGAAGTAACAAACATACAAACACACACACAATAAGTCTTGACATAATCTTGGTCAGATCATGTAGCTTTGTGTCTGAAATGGTCTTTTGAAGAAAGAACCATACAGATTTAGTGCACCAGAAGGCCAATTCCTATTATTAAACACGTTCAAAATCTAGTTGCAATCTCATCTCAGCGACAATCAATGTCAAAAACTTGTCAAAAATCTAGAGAAATTAGAGGTATTTTTTGACAGATTGAAACTGAGATCTGCACCCAAATTGCGTAACACATTTTCAATCACAATCTGAATCATTATAGAAGGATATTGTTAATCCATTCCTTCATAATATGTTCAAAAAATATCTGCTCAACAACAAATAACGCAATGAATGCTGTTGAACTGTCAAAATGAAAGCGTTTCTTACTGTGTGTTGCGCAATTATCCCGCTGTTCAGTCAGTGCGCGCATTTGTCTGTTTTGAGAAAAACAGAGCCCTTATTCACTATGTCCACTCAATGATTCCTTGTTTCGGAACCACGTCAATTCCTTAGCTAATTTCACCAATCTCGCGCGTGGTTTCGTTCATTGTGTCACAGAGAATACGGCCCCTGCCGGTAGATTCCGTAAAAATCTCACCGTGAAAACTTGCGTGGAGTGAGCTGTCAGTCTCATCCCACTGATGCTAGGGATTGACTAAGCTAACATTTACAATCATAATCGAGATACAAATAATATTTTTTTTTTTTTTGAGTCGTCAGGAATAGTCTAGGAAAAAAAAGAAAAAAAAATCAAAATTGAGATTTTGACTGAGTTTTTGTTTTGCTATTTTATTTTAAAACCCCACAAAATAGTAATGTTTTGACAACTAAAGTATATGAAATGATCGTTGAAATTATATAAAATGATCAATAAAATAAGCATAAAAAATATTATTAAAATCACAAATGATTGTAAATGTATCTTTGGTCAATAGCATCAGGTAGGATGACACTGACAGCTCACTCCACGCTCACTTCAACTAAGTTTTCACGGTGAGATGGTTACAGAATCGCACTACTTGTGTGATTTTGTGTAGGTATGTTTGTCTGGCTCTTGAGGCCCAACGTCTACTAGATCCTACCTTCATCTTACCTCTTAATATACCTACCACTTAAATACTTAAGCCACCTTACAAGTGCTTAACAAATAACAAAGCTATTTGCCTACTACGTATCTCGCTCAAGTGCTCGAAAGCGTACTTCGTTGTTTCCCCGAAAGGTTGAGCAGAGCTGTCCCTACAGTAGACCCACATTTCACCTATTAAGTCCTATGCAATAAGGGGCGAGGCACAAATCTGGACTGCTAATGAGAAATTACAGATAGAAAAACCCAATAACCCTCTGCCCGACTTGTTAATCCGCGATGGTTTATGAGGTAAGTTAATGTTTTTTTTTATAAGTCTTGAAAATGTTTTGAATAATAAAAAAATTAAAAAAAAAACCTAGGACTTCAAGCTCCGCAGTAGGTAGCGCTTGCGAGGCAGTCACCGAACTCATTTGTTTTAAAGTACATCATCGCGGATTCACAGCGAGATACCGTTCGAATTTTGAAATGATGATTGTGTTCAAATTAATATAAAAATTAACACTTTGACTATACTCCATTTTTAAATAAGATTAGACATTTAAATAAACCATTTGTTGATAGCCTATAATAGCCTTCCTCAAGAATTGGGTTATAAAATTCAAAATTAGTTTTACAAATCCGACCGGTACTTCCGGAGATTAGCGCGTTCAAACAAACAAACTGTTTTATTAGTAAATATACAACATTATTTTTAGTAAGTATATGGCAAACCCGAAACACCTGTCCAGTATTTTTATGTAAAGAATTTATGTACAAAATTTCACAACTGTATCATGAAAAATCACGAAGTTATAAGCTTGTTATGTTATCTGATTGTCCGTACAAAAAGTTGGTTACCACTTAACATGCGCCACCGGCCGACCGGCTGTTACCTGCGTTGTGCGCATATGATTGCGGATATGTACTTAGTGTCGCTCGGTGTCCAACTTGTTACCATTATTAAATATTTTTGTTACAAAATATAACATGGTGTAAAAACTATTGGAATCGATTCAGTTACTTATTCTGAACAAACTATATTCACGTTTGCAATATACTAAAAATAATGTTGTATATCTATACGGGAAGTGTTATCTATCTATTCACTTTTTGTGATCAAAACAAAAGACGGTATACGGTGACGTCACGTGCGACGATACGACGATTCTTACGATGAACAACATAACGGATTACGGATGGTAATGTTTAAGGTCGATGATGCAACTACGATGATCGTTGTGTTCAATGGCATTAGGGTAGTAGACCATAGAAAGCGATGCGACAGTAAAATATACATAGCTGAGTGGTTGGCATTATGGATTATCTTAATTTGACAGTACTAAACTAATATTTATCTTCTGTCCTTTTCTTAATGAAATAGAAAAAAAAAAAGATGCACTGAACTTAAATTTAGTTTAGTTTGTGAACACCTCTTGTTCATCGGCACCAATATCCTTCAAAATGATTCAGATCGTGATTGATCCTGTGACGCAAATAGGGGAAAAAAAGATACCTCATTTTCAGCAGTAGGACTTGTGGTTACTAGACTAACGAGGCAGCGTAGTATATAGGGTGACTGGTAATTAGTGATCGATACTTAAACACATGATTCTACTCATCATAACAAACAACTTTTACTATCGGACCAAATCCGAAATCGCGAAAAAAAATCACCTGTTCCCTACATTTTGACGACTCGTACGAACATAAATGTAGGGAACAGCTGATTTTTTTTCGCGATATCGGATTTGGTCCGATAGTAAAAGTTTTTTGTAATGATGAGTAGAATCATGTGTTTAAGTATCGATCACTAATTACCAGTCACCCTATACGACGTGTAACGTTAAATGCGCAAAACCTGAAAATAGTTTGATCAGAATAACGAGCAGAATTAATTGAAACACTTTTTAACATAGGTCACATTTTTCAAAAAATCTTCATAAAAACGTTGCCGTGTCTATTTACTAATAGGTCAAGCAAGCCAATGTCAGCGCGGCGCAGCGGCCCGGTGACGACTCCTCCCTCGATAAAGCGTCGTCGCAGACGCAAGAAACGATCAGAATGGCCAGTAAAACTAAAACAGCACATAAAACCTTAACAACTTTTTTAATGAGTTATTTTCTCTCTGAAATACGTCAATTCAATTAAAAATCAGTTGGGGTGTCTGAGGTTTTGCGCATTTAACGTTACACGTTGTATAAACGTAAAATCGCGAAAAAGTATCAGCTGTCCTCTACATTTATGTTCGCATAACCGTCAAAATGCCGGCAACAGCTGTTTTTTTTTTTCGCGATTTCTGTTTTGGTCCCGTAGTAAAAGTTGTTCATAATGATGAGTACAATGACCCCTTATGAGGTTATGCGTTATTTAAGCTACAACTTGTATAAATATATCTAAGCTCACGCTACGCCAACGTCCTAATCTATCAAAACTCGTAATGTATTCAAACTCTAAACAAAAAACAAGGAAGTACTCCATAGAGAATACCAATGCTTCTTCTTAATTTTAATGCAGTATAGGACCTACGTTTCCTTAAAAAAAAATAGGCTCCGCTCTTTTATACCCGTTAACAAACAAGTATGATTCACAAGTGACAGCTGAGTCAAATCAGTGTTTGACTTATAGAAAAATAAGTTTGTTATACAAATCATTTAGTAAATTCATTCATTAATTTTAACAATCGAGTATAAAATATTAAACAGGTAATAATTAAATTTATAGCTGTATATCAAGTATTTATTTTTAAATATTAGACACATAATAATTACATTGATGTATCACATGCGTGCCTTACTTATGGGTAATAAACCTGAAGCCCAATTCTCGTAATTAAAAACGTTCAAAATCTCGTCGCAGTCTCATCTCGGCGACAATCAGTGTCAAAAACTTGTCAGAAATGTAGGGAAATTACAGGTATTTTTGACAGATTGAGACTGAAATTAGAGTCCATGGAGTTTCTTTCCCGTTCTTCTCCATAGGTACCTACTACGCTTTGGAATGGGCAACTAGCTTCGTATTTTGTGTGCTGGCGTCTGTACATCTTGGAAAACTATGTAAACAGCGATGCTTATCCATTTATTTTAATAGTTCAATCTACATTCTACGAGTTTAGGTTTTAGTCTAATTACGTTCAGTTTAAGTTCAAGTAATGGTTCAATGGTATTTTTTCTGATGACAAGAAGACGCGTCTATAAAAATATTATGCAGTGCAACTGCAATGCCCGTGAACTGTCAAAATGAAATCCTTTGCAATTGCGTTACGTAATAGGACTGTTTGTATTTCTATTTTTTGGCGGGAATTTCAATATCAACACTTTTTCCATCAAACCAGCCAGTATCTCAATCATCGATCAACTCAGCCTGTCGCAGCCCACTGCTGGACATAGGCCTCTCCCAAACTACGCCACAACACCCTGTCCTCCGCCTTCCGTATTCAGTCTAGCCCAGCTACTTTCTTTAGGTTGTCCGTCCATCTAGCTGGGGGGCGTCCCACACAACGCCGTGTATCTAACCCATATTTTTTTTCTATTCCAGAGAGAAACTCCTTCATTCGAACGCGTATTTCAACGACAACAGCACTATGACATATACAGCGAAGAGGTTCCCTATCTTTCTGCCTGAACACAACACTATAGACTTGAACGCCACTATTATTGTGCCTAATGTTGCGATTTTGGTAAGTACCTAAACAATATCATCACTCTCCTGTCCTTTTCCCAGTTTATTTGGGGTCGCTGCAACATGTCTCTTTTTGACGTGATAACGTCTTATAAATCGATGAACGCCGGCTGCACGCACGAAAAAACATGACTCATTTTTACGTTCCGCCTGAGCCGAGCGTGGTAGCGAAAGCACGGAACAAGCGATAGAGAGGCATGATCGGCCTAAGCGTTCGGTTTGTGACGCATCTATCTCTCTTCCACTATGACTTTAACACGTAAAATTATCGTCCGTAAACCGACTTTACAGACAACCAATTTTTCCATATTTCTCTATTAGCCGTCACCTCAATAGTCATCCCCTTTCTGAACATCTCTCTGGTCCAGTTGAAAACCAGCGTCAGGCACCAGTTGTCTGGCATTTTTGCTGAACTGTGCCTTTTTGGCGCAGCCGTGAGGCACACTTTCCAGTTTAAATTCCTACATCGGACTTTACACTTTTTTATTTGTTTTTTATCTGATGTATGTCTCATGTGTACTGTGTGTCTTATAGTCTGTGCTAAATAAATGTATTTTCTTTCTTTCTTCTTTCTTCTTTCTAACATATCATCATTCACACAGTCCATCCATCGTTTCTTTGGTCTTCCCCCACTCTTATAGCCATGGACATTCATACTCAAAACTTTCCTCAAGACATTTTCCTCTACAATTTTTTTCTCCGTATCACATGCCCTTACCATGATAACCGATTTACACACAACTTTTTCGCCACCGGTGCTACTTTCAGACTTCCTCTTACAGTAACACTTAGGTCATGCTGACAAAAACTTAATAATAATAACATTTTCTTTACCTCTTAGACAATTTCTACCATAAACTACCATTTTGTAAATTTCCCCTTAAGCTCTGTGACAACTGTCTACCCATTACGGTTCATGAGATACGGCCCGCTGACAGACAAACGGACCGATTAGTAATAGGGTTTCGTTGACAGCCTTTGGGTAAGGAACCCTAAAAACCATAACAAATAAATGCATTCGCAAAATGTTATTAACAATAAAACAACAGTACTTAACCTATGCTAGTAATGTCAAGGATTCAAAAACAATTTAAATAATAATGGATTTATCTAAAAACAAAGGTTTTACGGCGACTCCTCTAGTGCTCAAAATTAAAATGGCGCTTACGTTTCCGCGTTATAAAATTGTTTATTATTGCTTTTAGTGGTTTGAGATGATCTAAGTATTAACTGTACCTATGTACAGCCGCAAGCACATCAAGCTACTACAATCTATCAAATTTCTTTAATAGATTTTCAACTTTATCGCTAAAGTATAAGGTTCAAAGTTGATTGAGAAAATTTGACAGTTTCGGGTAGCTGGATGTGCTCGCGTCTGTCATCATTTGCCTAGCCTTTTCTCAACTATGTCGGAGTTGGCTTCCAGTCTAACCGGACGCAGCTGAATACCAGTATTTTACATGGAGTGACTGCCTATCTGACCTCCACAACCCAGTTATTAGGTAATACGAGTACGATACCCCTTAGTAAGATTGGTTGTCAGACTTTCGGGCTTCTGACTACCCGCAACGACTGTCAAAAATCCACGAATGACAGCCGGGACCAACGGCTTACCGTGCTTTCCGAGGCACGGAGGGGTCTCGATATGTAAAGATGGTCACCCAACCACTGAACAACCGCGGCAAGCATAGCTTAACCTTATCGATCGATCTGTGCGGCTATTATTATTTAGCCACGGTCCCCTGTGTGCTGGCGTTTGTACCTGTAAAAAAATGCAAGTAAAATACAACCCAATACAAACTTTAAGTTAAGTTAAGCACTACACTGCTCGAGAATTGTTGAAGGGTGTTGTTGGGGTAATGTCTCATGTAATTTGGACATTCAAAAATCCTAATTCGAAGAAATGAGTTTAGATTGTGATTGGCCGCCATTTTCGACACGTAGGTTTGCCACGGATCTTCAAAGCCCTTTTCGAGTTCGTTTCATTTGCTCCCTCACTCTCCCATCCTGCATTGTCCTATGAAGAAGAAGAAGAAAACATGCATAGTCTGCGACTGCTGTTCCTTTTAATATACAATAAATTTTGGTTTCCAGGGCATTTTCTCCTACCTTCACGACGCGAACTACTGGGTGAAGACAATTATGAGATCTTTCATCAGCATGTACAGTCCAGAGCCGTTCGTCAAGAGAACGGTATACGAGTACTTGTGGAACTTCAGTGATCCTGTGCTGGATGTATCCAAGAGTCTGGCGCCTGGATTAGTGCCTGTTAATAATGTTGGGTTGTTGGCTAGGGTGAGTCCAGAGTTCTCAAGTTTTACTAACAATAATTAAGTCGTAACTTTTTCAATCACAATCGAATGATTTTGAAGGAAATTGTTAATCTATTGCTTCAGATGTTTGAAAAATTCGTCTGCTCAACAACGTACGTGCGCAATGAATGATGTTGAACTGTCACAATGAAAGGCATTGCTACTGTAATTGTGTGCTACGTAATTAGCCTTCAGCTAAATTCGCAGTGTGTTTTTAGCTGTGGCAAAACTTGGGAGAAGCCAAAGTCTCTAGGCTAAGTGATGATGATGTTCTTAATAGGGTATTATGAAATGGTGGCATACTACTAATATTATAAAAGTGAAAGTTCCTGAAGATGTTTGGATGTTTGTTACTCAATCACGCAAAAACTACGTAATGGATTTGGATAAAATTTGGTACACAGATAGTTTATAACCAGGATTAACATATAGGATACTTTTTATCCCGATATTCCCACAGGATCGAAACTTATGCACGGGTGAAACCGCGGGGCGCTGCTAGATTTCTATGTATAAATTCTCCTATCTGCGTGGTTGCCCTGTTGAAGGACAACATGGCACAGAAAAATGATATTGACGTTCAACAGAGCAACCCACACCTAAAGGAACTGAATTTATATTAGATTCAAATTCAAAATCAAATTCTTTATTGCGAACTAAGTGTACAGAGCTATTACCATCTGCATCTAGCAGCAAGTTATTGAGCAATACCATAAAAACGGATGATTACCAATTAACCCTTTCGTTACAAGCGCCGGATTTAGCCGGCATCCACTCGATGACTTCTGTGTACGAGCGCCGGATATAGCCGGCATCCATTCGATGACCTGTGTGTACGAGCGCCGGATATAACCGGCATCCATTCGATGACCTGTGTGTACGAGCGCCGGATATAGCCGGCATCCATTCGATGACCTGTGTGTACGAGCGCCGGATATAACCGGCATCCATTCGATGACCTGTGTGTACGAGCGCCGGATATAACCGGCATCCATTCGATGACCTGTGTGTACGAGCGCTGGCTGTAGCCGGCGCCAGCGTGATACCGCTCTCCAAACGGCCCCGCGATACTCAGTGTGTCAGTGGCGCTACTCTGACGGCGCGGTGCCCCGTTTGGTGGCGTTATTCCAGCGGAGCGAAATGCCGTAACGAAAGCGTTAAATACCATCCATAAGTTACAATCCCAATTTTATTTTATTATTTATGTACAGACGCCAGCACATCAAGTTACTACAATCTGTCAGATTTCTTTAATAGATTTTCAACTTTATCGCTAAAGTATAAGGTTCAAAGTTGATTGGGAAAATCTGACAGTTTCGGGTAGCATGATGTGCTGGCGTCTGTACCTACACACGGTAAAGTTAATACAGATAATTAGACATTAAATTAGTATTGGTAAAGGTACTACTTATTTTTCATGAAATTCCTTCCAGCAGATCCGCAAAAGGAGATATGAAATAGATTATGTAGACAATAGTGTATGAGAATAAGATGAGATTCATTTTGAATATTCAAACATATCCGTTGAGATACGTTGTAGACCAGACAATTTTTTGAAACAATATGAAGCAATCGATTTTGGATTTCCTTCAAAATCCTTTGGTTTGCCTTGAGCTGTTACCGGGTCCGACATTTCGACGGATTTTTTTTTTTTTTTTCACAAATATTGCAAGGACAAAACAATATGGGAGTATTGTTTTATCATGACATGTCACGTCAATGGAAATAATTTTAACGAAGCGTAATTTTTGTCAGATCTACGCTGACTTCACAGACGAGATGACAGTGAAGATAGGTCCTCAGTGGGGCCACAAGGAGTTCTTCCAGATCGATCGGTTTAGGGGAGAACCACAGCTTCCTGGATATGATCCCGAAGTAAGTAATAAAGTAGACTTCCAGACCGTATTTGGGCCATGGCACCCTATCTAAGCAGAGACTAGCAAACGACACGGGAGATGTTTTAGTGCACAAGTGTGTGTGCAGACAGAGGTGCACTCACTTTTCTGTACCCTTTCTCTTCCTTCCTCTTTCCTTTTTTCCTCTTCCCGAAGTAAGTACAAAGTAATGAACTAAGTACACGTTATGATCAGTGGTAATAGCCCCGACTTACCGAGTCGTTGGCTGTGGGTCTTAGGACCAAGAAGAAAAACATCGTGAGAAAACCGGCATGTCAAATGACTAGAAAGGACATCATTCATTTCGTACCCAAATAATTAAAGTGCTGGCCAGAAAAAAAAGTACTGCTGTCTTATGGGAAATGACCTCTTGAGCATTTTTTATTATTACAACGAAAGTCTACCATTGAACCCTCGGCTGCTATTTGAGATTGAAAATGCCAAAAAATCATATTTTAATAACAAATATACAGTTAAAACATGTTCAGGGTGTTAAATTCAACTAAAATTTGGTATTTCTTTAATATTATGCATATAACACTTGTTATAAAAATATGATTTTTGACATTTTCAATCTCAAATAGCAGCCGGAGGGTTAATTTTAGGCTTTGGCTGTAATAGTAAAAAATGCTCAAGATTACGCATAGGAAAATAATACTTTTTTTTTCTGGCCGGCACTTTAATTTTTGGGTATAAATTGTTCGACACTTGAATGATGTCCTTTGAAGATATAATATATGACGGTCAACAATTTACGAACTGTGTCTCTCACAGAGAAGCCTGAGTCCAAGCTGATTATGTAACAGTATCCAGCAGGTTGCGTAACACACTATCAGTAGCAATTGGTTTAATTTTGACAGTTCAACAACATTCATTGCGTTATATACGTTGCTGAGCAGACACGTGTTTCGAACATATGTAGCAATGGATTAGCAATATGCTTCAAAATGATTCAAATTGAGAGTAATAGTGTGTTACGTAATTAGGGTGCAGGAGCACCACTTTCAGCCTAAATCTCTTAACGTAAATGTGTGACGATTATTGTCCCATTGAAGAAGATAAATAGTAAAATACTTGTAGCGGTATCTGCAAACGCCATATGCGAACTACGCGGCTTACTGACGTCACGCAAAATCCTGCATCTCGCAAGCAGAGTTTACCGGAACTAGCATATATACAATGGCTCGACATGAATTATCGGACAGTTGCCCGCCAGACACAACACCCGTCTGGTCTGAGGATCCTCCCTTTTCTATGGAGGGTGAGTGATCCTTACACCCTGTTCCTCATACCTCTATATACTCTTTACTATACAGCATAAGAAATTAAAATACCTCCTAGTAGTTACATAGGGTGTCACAATGGGTGGCCTTTTCGCTATGTCGATCTTTTACAGATCAACTTTGGATGTATGTACTTGACAGAGAAAGAGAAACGATACTGAGTTTTTAAAGCAAAAATCTGTTTTTAAATTGATATTTAAGCCCTAAATTGTACATTTTCCAGATATGTCCAGATCGAATCTTTGGCTCAACTGAAGGCGTGATGTACGCTCAGCGGCTGACCAAGCAAGATGTACTGAAATACTGGAGGAAGACTGTCTGCAAACTGATGCCACTTTATTTTGATAGTAAGTTCATCAGTCTTACATTTTATTTTTTTCGCAGAGCAGAGAAACATAGAGAATTGGAGGTCAGATAGGCAGTAAAAATACTGTAATTCAAGTGTATCAGGTTAGACTGGACGGCAGAAGCCAACCACGAAATAGTTAAGAAAAGGCTTAGCAGATGATGAAAGATGAATAACCAACTGGTTTTTGGCGGCATCTACATCGCCACATGCGAACTACTATTCATCTGACGTCCTCCCTCCATTTTCTATGGAGGTTAAGTAAACTTAACACCCTGTTCTTCACACTTTTATAGGTTAAAAAGTATGAAATTTTGAAAAGAGACTTTCCTCCTTTTGCCTTCCTGCATCGCTATTCACAACCATCCAACAGGCTATCGTATTGAAAATGACACATTTCGATAACCTGATCTGCTTTGCCCCACACCGCAAACAACTGTCGGAAGAATAGCGGTCGTCTATTTGATTTAAACTTACCAAATTTTCGGGTTTTGAACTTGTGAACATCGTTTAGGGGACTCGTAAGATAACATTGATTGATGTTCGATACGGTACGGAAGCGTATCGAGTGGTTGTGAATAGCTATGCCGGTGTGGTTAACAATTCCTATCTTAATTAGCTGTCTGCTAGACTGTCTCGTTGGTCTAGTGGCCGCAAGCGCGACTGCTGAGCAAGAGGTCCTGGGTTCGAATCGCAAGCGGGCAAAGTGTTATTGGTTTTTCTATCTGGAATTTCTCAGTAGCAACCCGAAGTGTGGATTTGAGCCCGGTTCAATGCTATAGGCTCGCCTTTCTATTACATGGGACTTAAAAAACATAACTGTTGAAATTTGGGTGAAGTACAGGTACAACTCTCAGCCCAACCCTTTGGAGAAACAGGGCGTGATGTTTTGTTATGTCATTATCCAGTGGAAACAAGCATTGCCTTCTGCTAAAAACCAGGGTCCGACTGTGATTCTTTCCATGCCAAACATTAACAGGGTGACTTTTCTCCTTTCCAGGTGAGGTGACAATGCACAACGTCCCACTTTACCGCTACAACCTATCAGAGAGTGTCTTCGACCGCGTCACCAACGGCACTGACTGTTATGACACCGACCCGAGTCTACCACAAGGACTCAGCGACGCATCGAAGTGTTACTTTAGTGAGAATACTATTTAGACATACTTAAGGCTTTCTATCAGATGCCCGTGTGCGACTGAATATCTCTTTTGAAGAAAATTTGGGGGAACTCATGATGCAGTTCGCTTCCTCGTTGTGGCGGAGGTAATGAAGAAATCAAGAGTAAATGTTTTGAAGGGTGTCGCGAACGAGGAGGTTGGTACGTGCGTGCTGCTTTGACCACATAGACGACTACTCGCGGCGCGGATCGGCTCGCGTCGCGCTCCCACGCTCCCTTCCCCCGCGCCCATCTGCTTCAGCCCCCCGCATCCTACAAGCTCCTCGTACGCACACCACTTAAGTTTATTTGTAAACAAATGGGTTCAGATTACATAGTTAAAATAGTTATTAGAATAAGTAGGAAGACATACATATACATAGGTTCGCACAGTTAACATTCCCCACCCCAGTGCGTCAGCACTCATCTTCCGTCGGGATTCGAGCGAGGCGTGCGGCTGACCGACGCAACATACCAGTCTTGGTTTTTATATCAAGGACTCTTATGCGTCCATCTCTGCCTGCCATTACCGTCTGCACGCGACCGCGCGGCCAAACATTGCGCGGAGAATCAGGATCGACGATTAACACAAGGTCACCCACTTTCAAGGGCGTTTGTTCTTGGTGCCATTTGGTTCTAGGTCGCATATCCGGTAGTACCTCCCTCACCCAACGCTTCCAAAACAAATCTGCGAGTCTTTGGGAGATGCGCCATTGTTTTCGTAGGTATGTATCTGATTCGTCGTATTTACCGATCGTAGGTAGGTTAGATGAGGAGCCTAGAAGAAAATGATTAGGCGTCAGTGACTCATCGGAATGCGGTTCGACGCTCACGTGGGTCAGCGGACGGCTGTTCACCATGTGTTCCACCTCTGCCAGCAGGGTATTTAGAACCTCATCGCGGGGTGCTCGTTCCTTCAGAACGACCTTCAGTGAATTTTTTACACATCGTATTAGGCGTTCCCACGCCCCACCCCAATGTGGGCTGGCAGGTGGAGTGAAAGTCCATGTGGTGCCGTAGTTAGCAGCCTCTCCCTTTAGCGTCTCTTCATCGAGTTCGCTTATCGACTTCCTTATTTCATTTAGGCCCCCTCTCAGGTTAGTCCCGTTATCCGAGTACATATGTTGTGGCCACCCTCTCCTCGCGGCCATGCGACGTAGAGCCATAATAAATGCGTCAGAGGTAAGTTTCGATACTACTTCAATGTGTATGGCTCTAACAGTCAGGCAAGTGAATAGAACACCGTATCTTTTCTCTCGTCGCCTGTACTGTACTGTCACCTCCATGGGCCCAAAAAGATCAACTCCACAGAACGTGAACGGGCGTTGATTATAAGCCATTCTGGCCTCAGGTAAGTTACCCATTCGGGGTGGTTGCGGCTGTGCTTTTCTTATTCTACAAAACATGCATTTTGAGGTCACATGTTTAATTGTAGGTCTCAAACGTATAATCCAATAATGTTGTTTCAGATTGTTGACGAGAACTTCTTGGTTTCCGTGGGCGGCCTTCACGTGGTGGTGCTTGACTATCAGCTGAGCGACGTAGTTGCGGCCGTCAAGTATTACTGGATATTTGGTTTCAGTGGGTATTCCAGGTGCCTGGTCGATGCGGCTTCCAACGCGTAAAACTCCGTACTCGTCAATAACAGGAGTTAAGGTAAGTAGCTTACTTTTTCGATCCAATGGTTTCTTCTGTTTCAGGTTTTCCAGGTCTTCGGCGAATGTCTGGCTCTGGGAGTGCATAATTAACAGACGTTCTGCTCTCCTCATCATATCACCATCAATTGCACTGGTAAGTTTTTTGCATTTATCAATAAATAATAATACCATACAAGTACTTTTCAGGAGACGTAGCCAAGATGAGAATCTCTCGGGTTCCGGCACAGCAGGTGAGTATTTCTCAGTGACGACAAGAGAAACCCGTTCCAGGACATCGGTGCTGACTTCCGGTTGTACATCCGCTGGCCATGTCTCTTTTTCCTTGTACAAGAACTCTGGGCCATATAGCCATTCATTTTGTAGCATATCTAATTCACAGGAATCTCTCGTAGCGATGTCGGCTATATTCATTTTAGTAGGTATAAAATGCCATTCTTTCATTTGTGTCAACTCGTCAATTTCGCCAAGCCGGTGCGCCACAAACGCTTTATAATCTCGTGCATTGTTCCTAATCCAGTGTAGGACCGTTGACGAGTCGCACCAGAAATACCTTTCTTGTGGTAACATATTTCTGTGTTCTTTTGTTATAGTATCTGCAAGCCGAGCAGCAAGGAGTGCCGCTTGCAGTTCTAATCGTGGTACAGACGTATGTTTCAGTGGTGCTACTCTGCACTTACTCGAAATGAACGCTAATTTCGTTTGTGCGTCATTATCTTGCCAGCGCCAGAACGCCACAGCGGCCATAGCGTAAGTTGAGCTATCGCTGAATATATGTAGCTGTAGGTTTGTATAACTTAATCTCGTAGCGGAGGTAAGCGCGTGTGACTCATTTGAAATAATATGCTGCCGCTGCGCGTGCGTCGGCGACCCGCTATCCGGTACATTCGGTGCAACTATCACCGTCTCGCTCTTATGTACGCTCGCATGATAACAACGAGGTAATCGAATACGGCCAACGTTTTTTAAGAGTTTTAACCAATTTAACCATTTGTCATTTATGCTGTCTGGTATTTCGTCATCCCAGCATAAATTAATCTTCCACATTTGTTGTAGTAGTATTTTAGCTTTGATCGTGAATGGTGACAGGAATCCGTAGACGTCAAAAATAGACATTATCAATCGTAACATTTCCCTTTTTGTAGGACGTTTCAGGCCCTTTATTATGTTTTCAGGAATTCGTTTAAATGAGGTATCGAATCCCAACGTATCTTCTTTCGGGTACCAGATTAATCCAAGAGTTCGTTCTCCAGTTTCCTGCTGGCCAACTTTAAAACGTACTGCAGTAGAACATAAGGTTTCTTTTGGTAAGTTTTCTAACACGGCCGCGCTGTTGCTATTCCAGTTTCTTATTTCAAACCCTCCGCACTTATGGATGTGTGCAATCTCTTTTGTTAATCGAAGCGCTGTTGACTCATCTTCTAGACTGTCTATATAATCATCAATGTAGTGCTGATTACAAATTGCATTTACTGCTGCGGGGTAAGTTGTTTCGAATCTTTTAGCATTTTTATTCTTTATAAATTGTGAAATAAACGGCGACGAATTCGAACCAAAGATTAATGACGTCATCGCATATGTCCTTACGGGATCGTCTGGTGAATCTCTCCACAAGAAGCGTAGTGCGTTTTGGTCCTCACTTTGTATTTTAATTCTCAGGAACATATCACGGATGTCACCGGTCACAGCCACTCTGCTTTCGCGGAATCTCAACATAATTCCATATAATGATACGAGTAAATCAGGCCCAGTTAGTAAATAATCGTTCAACGAAAATTTATGACTCTTTGCCGCGGCGTCAAAAACTAACCGCATTTTCTTTTTGTTGGGGTTGTCCACGCCAAAGTGAGGAAGATACCAGGTCTTTGGCGTGGTTTGGACATTGGTTAATTCTCGTGCGTAGTCATTGTGTAGTAGATGGTATATTCTCTCTTTGTATCTCTCCGCGTAAGTGACACATTTCTTTAGTTTTCTTTCAACTCCTTTTAGTCTGTTGAAGGCAGTGGTATATGATTCTGGCATCTTGCAATTTTCATCTTTCCACGGTAGGCCGATATACCAGTGGCCGTCCTTCAGGGTAGAAGTTCTTTCGAGGTGGGCTATTGCTCGTTCATCTTCTGCGTTTAGACGAGGTTTTCCTGATATGCCCATAGCTTCTATTGAAAACGAACGGCGGACTTCCTCATGTAAGTCGTCCATTATACTTTTAGTTTCTATTTGAGATTCATCGGCTTCAGTTAAAAGCAAAGCTGAATGCTCGCTTTGACGATTCCTGTTCAAGGTCGTGCGGCCATGTAAACACCAACCCAGCGGAGTACGAGTGAGGTACGGTTCGGTAGGATTGCCTCGAATAACTTCCAGAGGCAATAACAAATAGTAGTTGTCTTGTCCTATTAGTATTTCGGGTTTGCATTGTCCAAAACATATTTTGTGTTTTATATTATTGATTGCATCACTGCATTTTAGTTTGTCAAGCGATATAAATTGCATAGGTAAATTAAGTCCTTTGGTAGTACGTGCTTGCAATGTAAACATCGTACCGTCACTGTTCGAAACGCTTAAGTCCACTATTTCGCTATCACACATAAGTTCGCTACCGCCCCATGCACTGCGCACTTTTAATGTTTGTTTACGTCCGCGTATACCTAACTTCACCATTAGTTCGTCACTAGCTATCGTCACAGTGGAACCATCATCTAGTAAGGCTACCGTGTTCAATGTTCCGTAAGGTCCGTGTATTTTAATAGGCACTGTCTTTAGGAACACTTGACTATAACTACCATCGTTAATGTGGGCGACAGCTTCGCTAGGCAGCACCGAGGCTGAGGCCGACGCCGCAGGAGTTGCTGCCACGGACGGTTGAGACTGCTCATTACCGCGCCCATCAGGGAAATGCAGAAGTTGATGGTGCGATTGTCCACAATTATCCTTATCACACGCGGGTGCTGAGCATGCGTCACGGTTATGACGCAACACTAGACACTTATAACATAAGCCGTTACGTTTTATAAACTGCCATCTGTCCTTACGCAACGCTTTCTTAAACTTTTTACAGTCTATTATTTTGTGATTATTTATTTTACAAAAACGGCACTTATCGTCACCAATGTTACTGTCCGAGGAGTTTTGCACTAGCACCGTGTGAGTTCTGTTTACGTTATCACTTTGTTTACGTTTGTACTCACTCGGATTGTAAATTATATTCACTGATGTTTTCGATATTTTTATAGCTTCTTGGTTCAAAAACTCGGATAATATCACAAGTTTAGGCTTATCCCCGCTGCTGATGATTGGATAACTGTAGTCTGCCCATTTTGAGATAAGCACTGCAGGTAATTTAGACAGGATAATTGATATAACGTTTGTTCCTTTCAGGTACTCATCTTGACCAATAGCGAGCACAGCGGCGACATAGTTTTTAACTTTCACAGAAAACGTTACTATTTCTTTGTGATACTCCTGGGCCATCGGTTGAAGCTTGTTGATCTCGTATACAATTTTAGATATGATAATATCTGGATTTCCAAATTGTAGCTCCAGCGTGGACATCACAATATCCGGTGACGTAGCACTAATTAATAGTGCTGTAACAGCATTTTTGGCTGCTCCATGTAAACATTTCCGTAGTCTCCATAAATTTTCCTGATTGCTGAAGTTACACACTTTTGTTGAGTCTTCGTATGCTTGCTTGAACTGTAGCCAATCCATTGGGTCACCTCCAAAACCAGGTAAGTCTTTGGGTGTACTCAATCGGCTCAGCATTTGAGCATGCGATCCGTTAGCTGTGGTAGCAGCGGCCAGATCCTTGAGAGCGCTTGCCAACATGTGAACTGTCCCGTCAGTGCCACCTCGGGCAGCTGTTTGCTGCACCAGCGGTAGCGGTAGGTCAAGGTCACCCAGATTTGTTTCCTGCGGCTGGGTAGCCTCTGCCTCCAGTTCGCGATGACTTCGCTCTAGCCACTTCTCCACTTGTACTTTAGTGTGATCTCCTTCCTCTCTTCCTTCCGATTGTGAACTGTATTCTTCGTCTTCTAGCTCGGCCAACTCAGCCATCAACCTTTTATCGATTAATGCCATTTGTATTTTTGCCTTAGCTTCTGCTGCTTCTAATTCCAGTCTTTTCTTTCTAGCTAACACTGATGACGATGCGGACTTTGACCGAGATTTCGACTTTGATATTTTTTCTGACTTTGAGGGTAGACCTGTATTGTAACTCCGTTTCACTTTTTCACTTTGTTCGGCTAGAAATATAGGTTTTTCGACTTGTTTTGAGTCCTCTTTTTTTTCATTACGGTCACTTTTAGTGTTTGGTTGCCTGGAATCCTCTTGAACAGCAGTTTCCAAGCCTTCAGCACCCTTAGACATTTCGCCATAAAGTTCTTGATCTCTCTTCGCTTGGCTCCGTGTATTCACCATAGCTCGCGATTTCGGCGGAGTATGAAACATCCAGCAGATTCGGCTCGAAGACCAAATTGTAGCGGAGGTAATGAAGAAATCAAGAGTAAATGTTTTGAAGGGTGTCGCGAACGAGGAGGTTGGTACGTGCGTGCTGCTTTGACCACATAGACGACTACTCGCGGCGCGGATCGGCTCGCGTCGCGCTCCCACGCTCCCTTCCCCCGCGCCCATCTGCTTCAGCCCCCCGCATCCTACAAGCTCCTCGTACGCACACCACTTAAGTTTATTTGTAAACAAATGGGTTCAGATTACATAGTTAAAATAGTTATTAGAATAAGTAGGAAGACATACATATACATAGGTTCGCACAGTTAACACTCGTCAATGTCACACATATGTGCACCGTGAAACCTCTTAACTCTGAGTACTTAGTGAAAGTCTGACGACACACTCTATTCATACTTTTGGTTTATGTATATTGCTGACTATGGTGTATCTGTATCAAGAGCCAGTGTTAATTAAAACGGTACAACACCAATTAGGTACATACATTAATTAATACAAAGACAATAATTATGTGGTATATAAATTAATTTAAAACTAACTAGGAACAGTCAGGGTTGGCAGTCAGAAGGGCACTTAGCATCTGTAGAGTTCGACAGACTGGGGTTTCGGCTCTGGCTACAGTTTTGGATGGCAGTAGCGCAAACAGTTTTTGCCGGCCACTCTGACAGTGTCCGATGTATTTCCCGGGAAGAAATAGTCGGGGAAAAAGGACATAGAGCTCTGGGCAGTCGATACGTCCCCGTAAGGTCTTACAGGGTACCGTGAGCTGATCAAGCCCTTTTCCCACCTCCAACAAGTAAAGCCCAACATCCCTAAAAATAGTTGTTATTGTACAGACGCCAGCACATCAAGCTACTACAA
Source organism: Eremobia ochroleuca (assembly GCA_949629135.1). Lineage (NCBI taxonomy): Eukaryota > Metazoa > Arthropoda > Insecta > Lepidoptera > Noctuidae > Eremobia > Eremobia ochroleuca. The sequence continues at coordinate 7,292,169 of OX451412.1, forward strand.
TATGTCCTTAATAGATTTTCAACTTTATCTTTAAAGCATAAGGTTCAAACTTGATTGGGAAAATTTGACAGTTTCGGGTAGCTTGATGTGCTGGCGTCTGTACATGGTAGGGAAAGAAATGGTATAAGCCTTGGTACCTTGGTACCTTTGGCAGAGGAATCTTATTGTTTGATTTTAGAAGCTTATTTTTAATCTATTGTTTCAGACTTTCCAATGGTGGTATCTTATCCACATTTCTACACGGGCGGTGTACCCAAAGACTACTTTGTAACCGGTCTCAAACCAGACAGGTTCAAGCATAACTCTTTCGTTATTTTGGAACCAGTAAGTAGTATTTAAATATTTTATCATAATCGAAGTTGTTGAGATATGCCCCGACTAAATGGTCGCATGCGCTTCCTGAACTGCTGAGTCGGGCGAACTGCTATTGAGTTCGTCTATCTGTAAATTCTCTCTAACTACACAAAATTAGGATATGTGCCTGCCTAGTTAATTCCAAAGAAATAAAAGACGGAAGATCTTTAAATGTTCTTTGGTTTGATATACAGCATACATGACTTTAAAAAAAGATTCTGACTGTTCTTCTAAGCCAAAACAGGATCTACTCGGAACAAGGGCTTTCTTATTGCATCATTTTTGCCATATTATCCTAGGTTTTCCCCAACTATGTTGAAGTTGGCTTCCCATCGAAATGCAGCTGAATAACAGTATTTACATGGAGCGTCTGGTACATATAATTATGTAGTTCACGTCAATCTGTGTGGTGGCACTGAAGTGCGCTATTCACTGCGCAGTACCCCACCCCTCACCCCCCCAAGACCCATGAATTTGTTACTGCGCAAGGACTCGCCTCATATTCCGAGCTGTCATAAAGTTTGAATCGAGCTGTCACTAACCGTGAGAAATGTCGTTGATGTTATGAACGTTATCTGTACTCCTAATAACCTTTATTTCCTCTTTCAGTACACCGGTACGCCATTTGAAGCCGTGGCCAGAATGCAGAGCAATCTTAGGATCCACGACCTTACAGGATTCGATGAGAAATTTACAAAGCTGTCCAATCAAGTGTTACCTCTGTTCTGGGCTGAATATGTGAGTATGAAGCCCTCGCATCCACGGGCGATTTTTGTTTACTGGATTTTCAACGCACTGCTTTGCGCCGAGTTGAAAATTCAACAGTTTTTTTTTTTTTGACGCATTGGGTATGTTGGATTCTCAATGCTCGGCTCAACACCGAGAGTTGAAAATCCAATGCACCATAAAATAAAACATCGCGTTAAGATGACATTACCCGTCTGAGTAAACGAAACCAGTCCTTACTTTAGCCTAAACTTCGAGCTAGTTTTTTTTTTTATTTTTAACTTTATTCCGACTATTGTAGTATGTATAGTCCTTAATACAAAAAACTGACTTTAGAACATATTCTAAATTGTTAACCCGTGAGAAGGCGCGCTATGAGCAATTTGCTCACACAAAAATCTAATTCAAAATTTTTTTGTCTTTCCCATGCCACACCAATTCAAGCACTTAAGTACCTTCCTAAATATTCACCCCCTCTCCCCTGAAGCAATTCTCGATCCGCTCAGTGGCGTTGCGACCGCGCAGCAAAGCGTTTGTGGAGGCCGTGTACCAACGTGCGGCAATTTGCTCATCACGCGCCCAGCAATTACTTTGCACCGAACATGTAAAATACATGTTTTCAGTGGGTTGCCAGAGGCACATTAGTGTAGATTTAATGGATGAATAACACTTTTTAGTTTTTGTTATGGAACTTTTTTTATTGAGATTTTTATGAAACGTGCCAAAAAATTAATTAATACTAGGTTGTTTTGTTATTTGCGTTAGAAGTTGCTATTATGTTTAATAGTTTTGATTAAAATACTTGTTTTCTTACATACTAAACCTTGTGTTATTTATTTAAATACATTATAAGCCAATAAATATAGAAACACTAAAAATATAAACATTTATGATAGTGTGAGCAATTTGCTCGCACGCGCCTACTAGTGTAAGAAAATTAGGCGCGACTTCTCACGGGTTAAGGTATTTTTTATTAAGTACTCTACCGTTAGAATAAAGTTTTAAAATAGCTTGGTTTGGTTTGGTTGGTGGAGAGGGTCAAGTCTTCCAACCTGCAGGGTAATTGCGTAACACACTATCAGTAGCAATGGGTTTGATTTTGACAGTTCAACAACATCCATTGCGTTATTTACGTTGTTTGTCAAACACATTTTTCGAACTTATGGAGCAATGGATTAGCAATATGCTTCAAAATTATTCAAATTGAGAGTAATAGTGTGTTACGCAATTAGGGTGCTGCACCCTAATTGCGTGCACAGCACACTTTCGAGTACAATCCGAGGATTTTGAAGGAAATTCCTAATCGATTGCTTCATAGGTTAACAAATTCGTAATGCTCAACAACGAACTCGTTTACGTAGTGAACTGTCAAAATGAAATGGACTGTCAAAATGTCAATTGATCGCAATGATCAACTGACACGGGCCGTTTTAAGTTAATAGGCTTTGTAGACTGTAGATTTATAGAACATTTTTTTTATTATTATTATTAAGTACTTGTTACTTGTTGACAGGCCTCCAGTGTCCTCCCATAGCTACTAACACTGTAATTTGAAAACATTGTAAAAGCCAATTCCGTGGAGTTTCTCGCCAGCTCTTCTCCATAGGAAACGACCAATTGGAACCGTGCACATAGCTTTTGATGTTTCATAAGTGCCCATGTTTTGTGAAATAAATTATTTTTAATAATTAATATCACCTTTTTTTTTACAGCATCAAGAAGGCCTGCCGTCACACATAAGAACGGCTATATTCTTCACCAGAGTAATCATGCCACCTCTATCAGTAATCATTTCAACAAGTATGATTCTTCTGGGCATCTATTTACTCACCAAACTTATTTACAGAAACAATTTAAAAAACGATAGTCTAAAATCTATACTAATATTTAAAACTAAAAACGCAACTAAAAATAAAATAATGTCCTTTGAAAAAGAAACGTTTTTAAAGGCTAGTTAGTTGTTTTTTTTTTTATAATCGATCGATTATAATATGTCTTTGAGGTCGATATTTTTTTATAAATGGGTTTTTACAGTGTAAAAGTGGCTGTTTCTCGCAGTTTTATTTAAAGAAGTGTTTTAAAGTAGAGAGAAAAAATCAGATTTTAAGCTAAAACAAAGATTAGTTGTTAACATTTTATTTATAGAGAATGCAAGGTCTGACTATCGCAAAAGTAATCGTTATGTAAAATACTTTCTGAGTTAGCCCTTTTACGCCGTAAGCCTCAAACACAGCGCCAATAGTAACCATTCGATAGGCTTCCGTACTGAAACGAAGATCAATCAATGTTAACGAAAAAGTCCTCTAAACGCTGTTCACAAATCCGAAACACAAAAATTTGGACAGTTTAAACCAAATCGACGACCGCCATTCTTCCTGCTATTTCAGTTATTTGCTGTCGAGGACTAGGCAAATCAGGTAGGTAAAAAAAAATGTCATTTTAGACTCGGAAGCCTGCCGAATGAACATATACATATTTGCCGTATGCTTCCTACAAAAATATACTAGGCACACTGTTTTTTTTTTTTTCGACTCAAGACATGTTAATCGATTTGTAAAAGGGGAAAAGGTTTACAATGTAAATAAAGACTGAATATCATAATTTCATGACATGGCCAAAGTATACGCGAAATTTTAAATAAATTGAGATATTAATATGTAATTCTTAATTTCTCTTCTTCCTAACTACCTCAACGTGTTAATAGATTATTTTTTTGTCTCTGAAAAATACTTCAAAATTAAATAGTACTGTCATCATATTTTTGTTTTGTTCTCAACGTTCAATTATGTTTAGTTAATTACTTTTTTTTTCTTTATGAATTTTAATGTTATAAAATAATAATTTCTATAGCCCAAGCTACTTATATTTTCTTTTATAAAACTTTTCTATTGTATAAACTAAAAGGTGTAAGTTAATTAATTAATTGTAAAAAATGCATTCGGGGGTAGTTTGTAGTTGTGATTGTTCCTAATTTAAAATAGTTGCATCAATTTTGCTCACTGGTAGCTTTAAGGTAATTTTAAATAAAGAAAACATTTATTAAAACAGTTTGTTTTATTTTTCCTTGTAATAAGAGGAATTATAGCCAGCAATTTGAAATCATTTTCAAGTTGTGGACAATAAACCAGCAGGGTAATTGCATAACACATTATCAGTAGCAATGGGTTTCATTTTTACAGTTCAACAACTTTCATTGCTTTATTTACGTTGCTGAGCAGACGCATTTTTCGAACACATGGAGCAATGGATTAGCAATTTGCTTCAAAATGATTCAAATTGAGTGCAATAGTGTATTACGCAATTACAGGTCCGAGGGGTCACGGGGGTCGTGTCGTGTGAATTTCTTTAATGGATTTTCAACTTTATCGCTAAAGCATAAGGTTCAAAGTTAATTGAGAAAATTTGACAGTTTCGGATAGCTTGATGTGCTGGCGTCTGTACAACGTGTAACGTTAAATGCGCAAAACCTGGAAATATTTTGATCAGAATAACGAGCAGAATTAATTGAACCACTTTTTAATATAGGTCACAATTTTCAAAAAATCTTCATTAAAAACGTTGCCGCGTCTATTTATTAATAGGTCAAACAAGCCAATGTCAGCGCGGCGCAGCGGCCCGGTGACGACCTGACGACTCCTCCCTCGGTAAAGCGTCGTCGCAGACGCAAGGAACGATCAGAATGGCCAGTAAAACTAAAACAGCACATAAAACCTTTACAATTTTTTTAATGACTTATTTCCTCTCTGAAATAGGTCAATTGAATTAAAAATCAGTTGGGGTGTCTGAGGTTTTGCGCATTTAACGTTACACGTTGTATACACATGTGGTATTTGTTTAATCCGCATGTTAAAACTGCACTAGTGACGTAAAGACTCACACGTTATGTTTTGCTGCACATTCGTATGACAAATATGAAAACACAGGCGCATGTGCGCGCCGCACAGACGTTACGCATCTAATGCTACGGCTACATTGTCGCGATAAAGCGAACTACAAATACTGTTTACAGTGAGACGTCGCGTCGACCGGTGTAGGTACGAAAGAGAGGGCGCGAAGAATAGTTCACTTCACAGCGACAATGTAGCCGCAACATAAAATACAAGGCATTGTGTTTGTGTTTTCCATCTGTCTTAGCTCCTATAGAATTGGCAGTTACGAAACGAAAGTTTAAGGAAACATTCCCCCGAGGTAGCCCCTCTTTACCAGGTTGGAGTTTTCCTTCCCACTTGTTTCCGGAGACGGTTCAGGGACTTCCATGTGGACCATGGAAGGTTACACCCTGCAGAGAGATGCTCCAGTAGGATGTGGTTGTGAAGCTATTTCGCAAACCATGCTTCACCTCCTATCCTGCCATATGTGTCCCAAAACATACAGTCAAAGTGACCTCTGCGTATGCGCTGCCACCGGTGACGCCGTGGAAGTAGCGAAGTTTTGGGCCAACAAGATATTTTACAGTCGTGTCCGCGACACGAAGAAGAAGAAGAGGAGAAGTTTTAGCGAGTAGTCTATATCTAGACTTCTACGGTAATATTATAAAGAGGAAAGATTTGTATTTTTGTATGTACGTTTGTATGTTTGTAACGAATAAACTCAAAAACTACTGGACCGATTTCAAAATTTTGTTCACTATTAGAATGCTAAACTATCCCTGAGTAACATAGGCTATATTTATTACTATAAAAAACTAGGGGTCTCAACTAAAACATCAATAATGTAACCCAAGGTGTAAAAAAACTAGCCATAAAATATCTTTCATCGCATTAGTTGCGGAAAATATTGATGATAGAACAAAACAAACTGCTCTACAATATTAAAGAGCATATCAATATCAAAAGACTTCGCGATACCATATGTCCCACTATTGTAGTTATGTCACTAAAACTACTTTTTTACATTTTAAAAGTTGATAGAAATGCCGACCAAAATCAGACCATGTTATCCATACCTTTGTATTAATCCTTATCCAAATAAATCTTTTCGTATACAAGACTGTTTCAATACATGTAGATTACTTTTTGAATTATTCAAATCGCTCATTCCATTCAAAAGATATTACGAATTTAAAAATGTCAGTCTAAACAAAAGTAGCCGGTGTGGCCCTACGCAGCGCAGCGGGAAATACATAACATGTTTGGTACTTCTTCACGCAAAAACTAATGAACCGATTGCGATGAAACTTGATGGGTAGATAGGCGTTACTTAAAGCTCTTACTTTTTATTCCGATATTCCCGCGGAATCGAAACTTATGCGGGTAAAACGCGAGGTGCAGCTAGTTCATTAATAAAAAGCTTGTATAGAAATATCACTTTAATTTATTTTCATAATAGGTGCTCTAAATTCTAATTTAGCTTCTAGAACTCCTTCGTCATTTAAAAAATTTTTGCTTTTCATTTGCCATCTCTGCCTCACGATATTCTCTTCTGTAGGCCGTTTCAGTTTCTGGTATTTGTAGTAAGGATGGCTTACCTACTAGTCCTACTGTCCTGGAATACAAAATTAATGTTCTAATTATTTCTCTTCATTATCTTATTTATGCTAAAATAATTAAATCAGTAGCGGCATAAGAATAACTAATATTACGAGTCATTATTAGTTATTCTTATGCCGCGGCGGATTTATTGTTTTTTATTTTTACAATTACGTTGAGAAAACTGAGGGATGAAATAAATAAGGATCATTTAAAAATGGTATATCATGCTCTCGTGGAATCCAGACTTCGATACAGTATACAGTTCTGGGGGAAAAGCTACGGTTATAACTCTCAGCGAGCCTTCATTCTCCAAAAAAGAGCAATACGTACAATTGTCAGAATTACACAAAGAGACAGTTGTCGATCTCATTTTCAGAGTTTAAATATCCTAACATTGCCTAGCTTATATATACTTGTGTTATTAGTTAATTTTAAAAAATACATCCATGAATATGAGTCTGAGGAAGAAAGAATAGCCAGGGAAAACACTCGTAGAAAGGACTTTAAAAACAAAATTGTACCTAATCTTAACATTGTCAGACATAATCCACGTTATCAAGCTGTACAAATATTTAATAGACTGCCAGCAGATTTAAAAATGTTATTATACACCAGCTCTTTTAAGGCTAAACTCAAAGCATTTCTGTTAGATAAAAACTTGTACTCAATAGACGAACTGTAATCTAATAATAATGGTTCTATTTTCTATAAAAAAAATATTATTATAGTTTAAGCAATCGTGTTTTTATTTTTTTATTTAAAAAATTATTGTTGTTCCATGTTTATTTTTATTATTATAATTATTTACTTTAAATTTATATTAGTTATTAATTTTATAATGTATGTCAAACACAATATTAATTGTTCATGATAAATAAATAAATAAAAATCAGTTTTGTAGGGGCAAACGAAATTCTTGACATTCCTACTCAGGAACTTCGTAACAATATGTAAGCATATTGGATAGGCACCTAATTTTTAAATCATGTCAGTCGTTTCTCGCGTTGGTGTTTTTATTTTCTATTATGGAAACCCTCTCCCTGACCAATTCTTTCAAAAAATCTAAAGAATAGAAGCGAAAGCAAGCATAAGTATAAAAAATTGAGATTGTTTACAAAACAAAACTTACCTTATCCGGGTTCCTTCTATCTGGCAGAATCTTGATGCTCCGAAATTTATTTGGCATAATCTTCTAGAAAAGAATATTTTTAAGTCATACAAACTATTTATGGCGAGGTTTTCCCGCCTCGTAGGCCCTTGAAACGTTACCATCTTTCTGTGGTTAAAGGACATATGGAGCGTTTATGAATACCTACGAAATTTTATCGAAGGTTGTATAGGCTTAATGAGAATTTTAACTAATGAATGCATAATGAATGTCTTAAACCTTCTCTATGCTGGTTTTATAAATCTCAGACTTGCACATGTCCTACGCGCATTTCAAAAACTAGGCCTTGTTTTGATTAATTTATGACAGTAGCTGTCAGTGTCAAATCTGTCAATCTTAAAGAAAAGAAAATACCTAACACCCTGCCGGCGCTGGAAATATTCGCGGGTGTAAGCAAAAATTATTTTCTTTCGTTGTTCATCATGTTTCTTTAGCTTTAGTTAGTTTAGTAGCATTTAGTTCATTAACTTTCGATAAATCTAAATACATACTATGCCACAATTATTGTCTCAAATTGTATTTCAGTTAGTTAGATTGCGATAATAATGACCGAAAATAAAAAAAATATTGAAATAACTAACGGTTGGATATTGTGTCCTTCTAAAAGCTTTCCTGGCAAATTTTATTATTTCAATGTGCTAAATGGAGAAGCCGCATGGAGTCTAAACCAATCTGATGTACGTATAATTGATAATTAATTCACAAACATACAAGTAAACTCTAAAAAAGCCTTGTGAACTTTGTTTTGACATGCTGTTGAAATTACAGCTTCAAAGCACACATGTCAAATTAAGTTGTTTCGCTGTCTGCCGGCGTATTGTTTCAAGAAAATATGAATGCAAACCGAACAATAGGTATACAATTCATTAAAAATATAGGTTATTAGCGACATCGAAAAGTTTTTCCACTGATTTAAGTATTTAGTTTCCAAAATAGGTATCGATTGTATCAAATTACGAAAAAACACAGGCAACGTTTTATTGCTGTCTTCGTGAAATTTTATGTATGTATTATATTGAAATACTGAGTTAATATAAGCCTGAGTTTTGTATCCCTAGCACAACCCTTTTTTTTTTCATTAAGTTTGTTTTTTCTTTTATGTTTATACATGCATTTTGACATGATTTTTCATTTGATTCACTACAACCCTGTAGTAACAAATCATCTATGTATTCTGTACATTAAAATAAATTACTAACTTTGTGCAAAAATAATTGCTGGGAAGCGACTTTTATTTTTGGTGTGGAAATTTGCAGTTTACGACAAACACTGAAACATTGTGCTTATGGGTGTGCATGTAATGGTAAAGGGATGGTGGAAGTATTTAAAGTTAAGCTGTTATAACATTTTGAATTATTTTTGTAAAAAAAGTTTAAAAAAAGTTTTTTTTGGTTAGCTCCATACCTGTATGGTCAAATATAAATAAATAGTCATTATAGCGGGAATAACAAGTGACTCTCAGATTCGTTAGGGGATGTAACTAAAGTTTCGAACGTTCAATGAAAGAAATGTCTTCTAACTGAACAGACAGCTGTGCTGCTGGGGAGTTTGTTGCGCCACTTCTTCTTCCCAGTGAAAGCACTAGGAAGTGGTGAAGGGCAGGCGTTTTGGGGGACTGTCTTTTGTAATTTTGATGTTCAAAAAGTGCTGATTCTCAGCCTAGTTTGAATAAATGACTTTTGATTTTGTCAAAGTGGGAACAGAAAAAACACACAAAAACAGACAAAAATCCTGAATGTCAAATGAAGAAATAAATAAATTACTTAATGGAGCATTTCTGATTAAGAAAAAAAAAAAATGTGTCTGACCACTTATTTCAATTTGTGTCTGTTTCCACTTTGACATTTCGTTCATTGAACGTTCGAAAACTGAGGTACATGTTAAGGGTATTTTTACACCTGCTGTGCGATTCTGTAACCGTCTCACCGTGAAAGCTTGGGTGAAGTGAGCGTGGAGTGAGCTGTCATTCGCTAGGGATTAAAACTATAAAGTGCTCACTTCACTTATGATTTCACGGTGAGTTTTTTACAGAATCTACCGGCTGTTATTTATTCATATTTCTCTATGAAGCAGTCTACATGTTGCTTAAAATGAAATCATAATGTAATAGGATGAATTCAACATCAAATTATTCATACTGGGGCATTTCCTATACATTTTTTCAATATTTTTCATAAAATTAAGCTCACATTGATATTTGACCCAGTAACTGTGTTTTAGAGGTCGGGTAGGCAGTCGTTTGCATGTGAAATATTAGTATCCAGCTGCATCCTCTTATGCTGGAAGCCGACCCCAACGTAGTTGGGAAAAGGCAGGGCAGATGGTGAAAAGTTTTGATAGCATAACATAATACAATATACAATGGGGATGTGCAGCATATTAAAAAGATTTATTATTTTGTTTTCAGAATAAAGGCTTTTTAAAAGAAAGCAGCATTGACCAAATTGCAGACAAATATCATGGATATCCAGAACCAACTACACTGCCTGACAATATTTTCACTGATACCAAAAAACTTGACTACCCTCGAAACATTCCTCATAACCGCCAACTACCAAAGTTTGGCGAAGCCTCCTTCCCCAATTATGTAACCAACGCCGAATCTTTAGTACCTAATAGTGTCTGTACTTCAGTAGCGTCACTTAAGCTTTGTCCTGAAACTGAAAAGCCAATGTTTGACCAAAAATTATCTGAATTTGAGCATCGTACTATGTCACAATACAGCAAGCAAACAAACATACCGTTAAGTGAACGCTTCACAAATTACCAAAAACCATGTTTTAGCTCATATAGACACAATCAAATTGCGAAGCCAATATCAAAATTTGAAACGTCAACTCCGAAGAATTTATTTCTAGAAAGTGCTTCTGAATCGCAGAATTTGTTTCCGAAACCATTGATTAAGAAATCAACTTTGAAATTAAATCCCAAGCCACTTACTCCAAAATGTGCTGATGCTTGTAAGAGTAATGAAAGAGCAATCATAACTTTTAGCAGTAAGGTTGAAAATACAAAATCTAGTGCAGAGGTTCCTAAATTCTTTAAGAAACAAGAAGATTTAGAGAACCTAGATAGCTCTGATTTGAGATTCCTATTGCTAGCGAAGAGAAGATCTGCAGTTGATGAAGATACAGCGGTAGAAAGTAAGTATGACCCTAATTTATTTGCATGAAAATATTGTAAATATAAGATAACGTCACACATGTAATCCCCGTAGGGTTGGAACCTATACAACATGTAACGTTAAATGCGCAAAACCTGAAAATAGTTTTATCAGAATAACGAGCAGAATTAATTGAACCACTTTTTAATATAGGTCACATTTTTCAAAAAATCTTCATTAAAAACGTTGCCGTGTGTATTTATGAATAGTCCAAGCAAGCCAATGTCAGCGCGGCGCAGCAGCCCGGTGACGACTCCTCCCTCGATAAAGCGTCGTCGCAGACGTAAGAAACGAATCAGAACGGCCAGTAAAACTAAAACAGCACATAAAACCTTTAAATTTTTTTTAAGGACTTATTTTCTCTCTGAAATAGGTCAATTGAATTAAAAATTAGTTGGGGTGTCTGAGGTTTTGCGCATTTAACGTTACATGTTGTATAAATTACACAGATAAAATAGCAGGGGGTGACTTGCATGCTCAATAATGGGCCCCGAAAATGGTCGCTAGCTCAGTGTCCTAGCGACAAGGGGGCAACATGTTCTGAGGTGCTTATGAGAAGTGGAGAGGTATTCCAGGGCTATGAGGACTCTCCCGGAAGTAGGGTCAAGATACCTACTGGAATACTTCCTTCTTCCAAACAAGTTTATAGGATGTTTATTATTTGCCTTCAATCACAGACATTGTCTATGCCTAAATGGAGACTCCTCGACATGCAATGTAAGCCAAAATGATATGAAATAAACTAAAAATTTTTTTATTTGTATATTTCAGAAAAGAAACCTAAACCAAATGAATCACAGCCTCTTAGGACACTTAAGAAAAGGGTTACATTTAATCTAAAGGATGAAACAGATGATGAAACTGCTAACGATAACACGCAACAAGATTTTATTGTAAGTATATGCCTTAAGGCGCTCCATCACCAGGAGCATTCGCCTGTAATGTAATGTTACAGATTCGAACATTACATCAGTGAGGGAGGAAAATCAAGCATTACAGCGCGCACCTTGTAATGATACAAAACGAGTATTAGATCAGTGAAGGAGGAGAACCGAGCATTACAGCGCGCACCTTGTAATGATACAATGTGTAATACCTTGACACAACTTGTAACATCAATGCGCTCCACTTGTAATTAAATGTGTCCGGCGGGCCGCGGAGCGCTCCCCGCCCCGCAATCTGTAATGTTCCATTACACGCGAATGCTCGTCAGTCAGAGAGGTAGTATTGTAATGTAATCCTCAAAATCGAATTTGAAATGTTACATTACAGGCGGATGCTCCTGGTGAGGGAGCACCTTTATGCCTAAGATAGATAATTCTTTTTCTAAAATAAAAATATTATAGTATTATTGTCTAAGTTACTCCTTATAACATCAGCTATCTGCCAATGAAAGCCCAGTCAAAATCGGCTCAGCCGTTTCGGAGATTGGCTGAAACAAACAGACAGACGGACAGACAAAATTTAAAAAAAAAAATGTTATAAGTACCATATACAACGTGTAACGTTAAATGCGCAAAACCTCAGACACCCCAACTGATTTTTAATTCAATTGACCTATTTCAGAGAGAAAATAAGTCATTGAAAAAATGGTAAAGGTTTTATGTGCTGTTTTAGTTTTACTGGCCCTTCTGATCATTTCTTGCGTCTGCGACAACGCTTTATCGAGAGAGGAGTCGTCACCGGGCCGCAGCGCCGCGCTGACATTGGCTTGCTTGGCCTATTAATAAACAGACAGGGCAACGTTTTTAATGAAGATTTTTTGAAAAATGTGACCTATATTAAAAAGTGGTTCAATTAATTCTGCTCGTTATTCTGATCAAACTACTTTCAGGTTTTGCGCATTTAACGTTACACGTTGTATACTTTCATATATGCATTTAGTAAAAAAGTTTTTTTTACGAAGGGACACTTCAATTTTATTTTATACTAGCAGCGCCCTGTGGTTTCACCCAGTGGGAATATCGGGATAAAAAGTAGTATTCTATGTGTTAATCCTGGTTGTAAACTATCTGTGTACCAAATGTTATCCAAATCCGTTCAGTAGTTTTTGCGTGATTGAGTAACAAACATCCAAACATCTTCACAAACTTTCACATCTCACTAATATTATATAGGCGAAAGTTTGTGAGTGTGTGTGTGTTTGTATGTTTTTTACTTCTTCACACTCAAATGGCTGAACGGATTTTGATCGAAACTTATGCGGGTGAAACCGCGAGGCGCAGCTAGTTTATAATATTAGTAGGATTTATAGATTAGAATTTCAGGTATTTGTAAGTGACACCACCATAGGCATCCACACATACTTTTTCTGAAAATAATTCGCTGAAATAATGCTATGTTATTTTCTTTCCAGCCATTAACACCAAACCTTACCCGAACCATCGTAGAAGCACCAAAATCGCCAGTTGTACTAAGAGATAAAACTCCGCCTTCTTTCATAAAAGTGTCTCCTAAGACGCCTCCATCAAACGTAGAGGACCAATCACCAACTGCCAACTACCAATGGTCAACTTGCCAACCAACAGCCAACTACCAACGGCCAAGTAGCCAACCAACTGCCAAATACCAACCACCAACATGCCAACCAACAGCCAACTACCAACAGCCAACCTTTAAGAATATAACTTGGTATATTGTCGTTGATACTGATGTATTGTTGTTGGATTATGAGTGCATTGATAAAATTGTGCTGTCTGGTAAGTACTTTTTAAAATCCTGCTGAAATGTCCCAAATGTCCATACACCTGGACCTTTGAGGATCAAATGTAAAGGACCAACCACCAAAGGGTTTAGCCGTCCTTCCATAGGCAAACTGCCCCCGATAGGAACCTATATCGTAACCTATGCTATATTGTAGAGGGTACTAATAGTAGTTCATCGAGTAGATATTAGCTCTAAAAATCTTAGTTAATTGAGGAGCTACTCGTATTTGAAAAAAAGTGTCCGGAGATGACTTTTTTTCAAAGTGATATATCTCTGTTGATTTTAAAGCTAGAAAAATAAAACCAATTCCAGTGTTTATTTTATATAAATTTCCATGAGCCAAGCCTAAATAAAAATATTAAAAAAATGCAAATAAATAATTTTTTTATGGATTCTATCAGATCGAATTGAATTACCACTTTGAAAAAAATATATAATAATTGTCTACACCTTGCCTAACAGCAGGCCAAGTTTCATTAAAATCCATAAGGTGCAACATGTTGAAAAAAAAAAAAAAAAAAATAAAAACTCGATGAACTACTATTAGTACCCTCTACAATATAGCATAGGAAACCCTTTGCAACCAATAGCGAACTACCAGCAGCCAACCTTTAAGAAGAATAATAATTGATAAAGTTGTGCTGTCTGATAAATAATCCCTTATTTTTAATTAGTTTAATTATTAAAAGACTACCGTTTATGAGAATGATGGCAACCGGGTTTGACTTGCGTCAAAAACCGTCTCTAGAAAAAAGCACAAAACACACTAAGGCCCCGGTCTCGAAGTCAGCGATTGCGGGGCGGGAGCGGCGGCGGCGCGGGAAGGTAACGCAGACCCGCCGTGCGATTCTGTAACCATCTCACCGTGAAAACTTGGGTGAAGTATGCGTGGAGTGAGCTCTCATTAGGGATTAACACTATTGACACTGCTCACTTCACTTATGATTTCACGGTGAGATTTTTCCAGAATCGACCGGCAGGTCTCGAAGCCAGCGGGCAGATCGCGCGGCGCGAGAGCGGCGTAGTGTTGTGTTATTTATGAGAAATTAGTGTCTTTGTTCGCGAACGAAATGTCTAAATAGCAATGACAACATCTTTTTGATACAAATTTCTTCGTAACGTTACATTTAAAGCAAAAAATAAAATGCACAACACTACGTCAACGCAGACGCGCGGGCACCACTAGACTGGTGCGCATCGCTCGTACGCCACTCCCCGCGCCGCTGCCTTCGAGGGCAGTTCCATATAAATCTATGCATTGAAACGCGCCGCCCCTCCGCCCCGACCCAAATGGTGAGGCCAGCAGTGCGATTCTGTAACCATCTCACCGTGAAAACTTAGGTGAAGTGACCGTGGAGTGAGCTGTCAGTGTCATCTCACCTGATACTAGGGATTGACCAAGAATACATTTACAACCATAATCATAATTTTAATAATATTTTTTATGCTAATTCTATTGATCATTCTATATGATTTCAAAGCTAGTATTTTAATTATCAAAACTACTATTTTGTGGGGTTTTAATAAAGGAAAAAAAAGAAAAGAAAAAAAAAACTAAATTGATATTCTGACCAAGTTTCTGTTTTGCTATTTTATTTTAAAACTCCGCAAAATAGTGACAGCTCACTCCACGCAAATTTTCACGGTGAGATTTATACGGAATCGAGATGCTGTTCCATATAAATGCCGCCCCCGCGACCGCTGACTTCGTGTCCGTAGCCTTACTTACATTAATAGCGATCGCACATTATTTTTTTTCCACCGTTCCACCCTGTTGCTTCTAGACCAAAGATGCAGACTGATAATACCACACGCAGTAGCCGCTGACATAGAGGAACTGTGTATGGGAGACTGTCACGGACAACAGCGAGTCATCACCGCTAGGCAGCTAACGAGGAAACTGGCTGCACCGCCGCCGCACTACATAGGTATTTATTATATATTTTTGTTCTTATATACCTAACGTGTAACGTTAAATGCGCAAAACCTCAGACACCCCAACTGATTTTTAATTCAATTGACCTATTTCAGAGACAAAATAAGTCATTAAAAAAAATGTAAAGGTTTTATGTGCTGTTTTAGTTTTACTGGCCATTCTGATCGTTTCTTAAGTCTGCGACGACGCTTTATCGAGGGAGGAGTCGTCACCGGGCCGCTGCGCCGCGCTGACATTGGTTTGCTTGAACTATTAATAAATAGACACGGCAAAGTTTTTAATGAAGATTTTTTGAAAAATGTGACCTATATTAAAAAGTGGTACAATTAATTCTGCTCGTTATTCTGATCAAACTATTTTCAGGTTTTGCGCATTTAACGTTACACGTTGTATAATCAGGGAAATGAATTGGTTATCAAATTGACACACTATGTCAAATTGGTGGGTTTTATGTTCTGTGTTACGGGTTTGGTTTATTTATTATATTTATTTAATACTTCAAGCACATAAATGTACAGAAGCGGACTTAATGCCATAGGCATTTTCTACCAGTCAACCTTTGGGTGATGCAGAGACAAACAGTAGGTGCAATCATGAAAATTGAGGAATAAATATTTTAAATATAATATATACAGGGTTATTTTTCAAAGACCAGCCAAATCTAAGGATGTGGTACAGACCATCAAACTGAACAACTTTCTCCATGGGACCAATATCGTATTCGCGATTAAAAATTCAGCCGTCCCATACGTTTAGGTCGAGTAGGTATTGAAGTTTTCTAAGGGACAGTTGATAAATTTTTCGCGAATACGATATTGGTCCCATGGAGAAAGTTGTTCAGTTTGATGGTCTGTACCATATTCTAAGATTTGGCTGGTCTTTGAAAAATAACCCTGTATACATAATTACATATCAATATAAGCACAAGTAAAAATACATAAATATACTAAAAAGAAATAAGACACAATGAGAAAATATTAGCGTTGTGATGATACTGCCAGCTTCTTGCGAATGTGCTCGTGAACTTTAACTTTATAATCGGTTGGTTGCATCCTGATTTCCTGGGGAGCGCATTCCACAGAGAGATAAACTGAACGAAGAAGGAAGAGTCAGAGTTTCCGCACTTAGTCCTTCAAGTGGACCATTGTGCGTGGGTCATGGCGGCCGTCGGTGGTTATTCCAACCAGCCCACATCCCTCCAGAAGCTGATTAGGTCTCCTGGTCTGTTGAGAACATCTGTGTAAGATCTGGGTGTCCCGAGGGTTTCTGACCTAATTTGGGTGACGCCTGTGCATTCAAAGAGCACATGCGCAACGGTTTCATCAGCCTCCATGCAAGCCCTGCACAGGGGACTGTCCGTTATGCCTATTGTGTGGAAGTGTTTGTTTAGTGAGCAGTGTCACGTGATGGTCCTCGTGAATCGGTCGAGCCATTTTTGTGTGCGAAAAGTTTAAATAAATAAATAAATAATTGATTTTTATACAACGTGTAACGTTAAATGCGCAAAACCTCAGACACCCCAACTGATTTTTACTTCAATTGACCTATTTCAGAGAGAAAATAAATCATTAAACAAATTTTAGAGGTTTTATGTGTTGTTTTAGTTTTACTGGCAATTCTTATCGTTTCTTGCGTCTGCGACGACGCTCTATCGAAGGAGGAGTCGTCACCGGGCCGCTGCGCCGTGATGGCTTGACCTATAAATAAATAGACACGCCAACGTTTTTAATGAGGATTTTTTGAAAAATGTGACCTAAAAAGTGGTTCAATGGATTCTGCTCGTTATTATGATCAAACTATTTTCAGGTTTTGCGCATTTAACGTTACACGTTGTATATAAGACTAGCATCCGCCCGCAACTTCGTTTGCGTAGAATTCGGAATTCCCGCCGTTTAAAAATATGTTGCTTAAATAATGTGGTTTATGTAATTGTAATTGTATAGGAAGATAGATTAGGTAGGCTTAATACATTCGTGCCTGTGAAACCATGGAAATACACATACAAAATTTCAACCCAATCGGTTCAACCGTTTAGAAGTTATGTGAAAAAGATAAGTACGGAAGGATAATTCATAGTACCCGCTGTCCTATTACCCGTTTTCCCGTAGGAATGAAGCATTTACCCGCGGTAAAAAGTAGCCTATGTTCATCAGGGATAATGTCGGCTTCTAATGGTAAAACAATTTTTCAAATCGGTCCAGTAGTTTCGGAGCCTATTCAATACAAACAAACAATCAAATCTTTCCTCTTTATAATATTAGTGTAGATATAAATTAAAAAAAAAAAAGAATAGTACAACTTCTCCTGTTGCATGATGACTAAGGTGTGCCCAAATTATTTTGTTACGTGCCCCCACGCGCCACGCGTGCCATTGGTTCGCCATACCTGGCCTAGTATGTACAGTCCTCGCGCGAGCTCCGAGGAATCGGTGGCTGAGGAAGCGGGCGGGTGTGCGCCGCGCCCGACCGTCGCTCCATCCCCCGCACTCTCCCAGTACTAGTGTCGACCTTGACGCGAGAACACGCTTATCGAGTCATTTTTAATTTTGCGATAGTAGGTAGTGTTATTTTCTACTATAAATAGTACTGCATTTATAATTATGTTGTTTTGTCACGATGTAATGCGATTACCGCCTTATATGTGCGACTTGAACCCAATAGAGCTCGCATGGGCAAAAGTTAAAAGGCTCGTGAGGGAACACAACATTACTTCAGATTTTTGTCTGACGAGACTGAAGGAGATCACCGAAAAAGCTATCACGCATGTCACAAAAGAAGATTGGTGTGGATATGATAAACATGTTTTAGCATTAGAGGAACATTACTGTCAAAGGGATGGCTTAATGGAGAATGTTGTCGACTCATTTATTATTGAAGTGCGTGAGGAGAGTTTATTTTCATCATTTTTTTTTTTATTTCAAGTACATAATACCCTCATAAAATGATTTCATGAAGTACATTCGCGCGGAGGCTCAAGATGTATTAGTATCGACAGTAGTGCAATATCGACTAAATCACAACTCTAGCTCATTACGTCAACATTCCTTATCATTCCTCGGAGCTCGCGCGCGGACAGTAGATTGAGAGAACAGCTGATTGCCAATCTGCCTTGAGCAAGTGTGGTGATCAATACCTCGTGTTTTCTCTGTATGAACAGATGCCATTGCCCTGCGACGGAATAATACTAGGCTGTTAATATTATATCAAATCATTTTGTCCACAGTTGAACCTCGAACCAAAGAAAGTGACAACATTATGACGACTGACAGCATACTTCACTGCTGTATGAAAGTTGCTAGTAAAAATTATTATGTAGTAAGTAATAACGATCACATCTACAGGGTGAAATTGAATTCATGGGCATCCTTTTAAGGGGTCATTGTACTCATCATTATGAACAACTTTTACTATGGGACTAAACCTGTAATCGCAAAAAAAAAATCAGCTGTTCCTTGCATTTATGTTCACATAACTCGTCAAAATGTAGGGAAGAGATGATGTTTTTTTCGCAATTTTAGGTTTGGTCCCATAATTGGACGACAGGTGCGCACACGTCCACTTTTTGCCATTTACTCCTGCCGCACTAACGCTGGAGTTCGCGCACCTCTTCGTTGTATAGCTAATAATTTTAACACTATGTTCACAGATTTGTTTACATTGTCTGCTAATAAGTTTAGAAGCACATTGATAAAATTAATTAGTGACTCAGATTTTTAGTTGTTTTGATTTGTTCTTTTTCTATTATTGTTTAAAAAATAGTGTTTCTTTTCTTTTAATTAAAAAAAAATTGTCTTAAGATTTTTCCTTTTTTCACTCGTGTGCAAATAGTTCCATAATAACATATGTAATGTCTTTTTTTTTCTCACTACCTGTTTATTACGATGTTTGTGAAGCTGTTTGTTTTCCCGAAATAAATAATAAAAGTTGTTCATAACGATGAGTTCAATGACCCCTTAAAAGGATGCCCATGAATTCAATTTCACCCTGTATAGGCCGACCGCTTAACTAAGACGTTCGGCTTATAGTATTTTTCTACTACCTTGTTGATCTAGGGCCGGCGCTGCCAAATGAATATCAACATTGCGTCTTATAACATAATAGTAGATTATTAACCAAGGGGATAAAGCAGTGTCTTCTGTCGCGGGTGACGATTTAAATCGCGAGCGTAATGAAGGGCTTGAGGTTTGCTCCCGAGCGTAGGGAGGGTGTTAAAAACTTAAAATTACGAGCGAAGCGAGGAATTTAAGACAAGTCCTGAGTATAGCGAGGGATTTAAGTTCACCCAAGACTAAGACAGCTTTATCACCGAGGAAAATACTCTACTTTTCGTACCATTTGCGAAAAAATTAACACAATAATAATACGAGATAAGCATTTATTAAAAATAATGACAATTCAAAATAAATTAAAATAAACTTAACGTTTATGTATTTGAAGAAAACAAAAACGCGGCAAATTCATAGACTAATATTTTTTTGTCGGAAAAGCAAAGGCATCAAGCTCATACGGCCTCGTCGATTTTCGTAATTTTATTTAATAATCATAACTGCATAATAAATGCGTATTCCTTTTTCAAAAAGATGTATAATGCTTTATATACAAACTCAATGGTGTAAACACAGATGTAGTTCAGTATAAATTTCGGTAAGTATTCCAAATTTAAATCACATTCTCCCCCTAGAGGATGAATGAAATTCAGCACAATTTTCTTTCCCTGTTTTTAACAGATTAAAAATGACTATTGTTATGTTCGCTTTTGTGGCATAGAATGTCACTTTTTTGAGCAAGTGGTACGAAAAATACTTTCTGCGTTGATGCTCTTTGGGACTAACGTTTGTTTATTTTCAATTGAACGGTTGATAATTGTTTGGCAGTGAAAACCTCGCTCCGTTTCTCTTCGGCAGCTCTGCTTCGGCTCTAGAAGTTGCGAGCGCGACTGCTAGTAATGTTCCCACTGTCCTGGTTCGATTCCCAGGTCGGGCAGTTTTATTGGGTTTTTCCATCAGGAATTTCTCAGTAGCAGACCGCTTGTGGAGGTCAGATAAGCAGTCGCTCCATATAAAATACTGGTATTCAGCTGCATCCGGTTAGACTGGAAGCTGACCCCAACATAGTTGGGAAAAGGCTAGGCAGATGATGAATTTCTCAGTAGAAGCCCAGACTCGGAATTTATGTCCGGTTAGTGGCAATAGGATCGCCACATGGGATTTTAACATTACTGGTAGAATGTGGGTGCGGGGAGGGGCTTGTGGCTAACTAATGAGGGGCTTGTGGCTAAGTAATAACAGCCGCACGGATCGATCAATCAGGTTAAGCAACGCTTGCCGCGGTTGGTCCGTGGATGGGTGACCATCTTCACATACCAAGACCCCTCCGTGCCTCGGAAAGCACGTTTAGCTGGTGGTCCCGGCTGTCATCCGTGCATCTTTGACAGTCGATACAGATCGTCAGTAGCCCGAAAGTCTTACCAAGGGGTATCGTACTACCCAGTAACTGGGTTGTGGAGGTCAGATAGGCAGTCGCTCCATGTAAAATACTGGTATTCAGCTGCATCCGGTTAGAGTGGAAGCCAACCCCAACATAGCTGGGAAAAGGCTCGGCAGATGATTAAATCTAATATTGTTTTTCAGGTTCTTATTACGAACGACCCAAATCTTCAAATCAGAGCGACTTTGCTAAACATACAGTCTTATAAATTAAACGACATAAAATACGGAGCCGACATAAGGCCGAAGAAAAAAAATATCAAAATGATTACCTCAAATGATGACGTCACGGATTCAAATCAATTCAACCAAGGTATATTTAGGAATCTGGAAATGAAACCAGAAATTACTTCAGATGAGAAAAATATGAAAATTGGCTCAAGAAATAATGACATAGATAGAAAAAATCAGTATAACAATCATAATTTGTTTAGCTATCATGCGAGTCCTATTAAAAAGCAACTGTTTTTGAGTGACAGCGACACTGGTTCTAGCTTAGACTGTGACGAATTCATTACTAGCCAACCAAAAAGTTTAAAAAACATTGAAAATATTAATAAGCCTGATTTTGGTGTTATTTCTGATATAAGTAGTGAAGCTTCAAGTTTGAACCTGACAAATATTTTTGATCGAAAACCTCAACGTGAAGGTAGGAATCCTTTTCTACCTCAAAATGTCAAAGAAAACGGCTTTGCCGATTTTGGAAAACGAATTCTGAATCCTAACATCGTTTTTAACGATAAAGTCAGTATTAGAAGGACAATTCCTGATAAAAAACAAAGTCCTGAAAATAATGCTTTCCAAAAAGACATTATGGAGTATAATTTTGAAAATACAGAAAGCTCATTTAGCTCTAAACCAATTACAAATATGAAACTTTTCGAATCGAAATCAAAATTTGAAAGTTCTGTAAAGCCAGCTACGTCGAATACTTGTTTATCATTACGACAAGAACCCTTTGGAATGACCAGAGACAACAAAATACTAAACCCTTCACAGACAAGAATACTAAAAATCATTAGAACCATAAACAATGATTCTACATTGAAGAATCAGCTTGACAATCACCTTCCTAAAACCAAAGACAGCGCAGTATTATTTAAAATTCCACAACTGTTACTCGCAACGAAACATGTACCGTACACGCCCGTTCACGCCAAAAGCTCAACTGTGAATGACCGAATTTGTACGCGCACGAGCATAGATTCCATAGACGAGAATCTAACGAGGTTTCATATAAAAAGTGGGAATATGAAGAATAAAATAAAAACTAGGATTGATGAATGGATATGTTCTTATATGCAGATTATGGAAGATGCTTTGATGCATATTTTACAGGTATGACTTCCCTCTATTGTATTCAGAATCATAGATAATTTACATTCGATGCTAATCAATTATCTACTTTAGCGTTATGAAGTCTAAGTTAATTTTTGAGTGACCATTTCTAATAAAAAGGTTGTATATTTTTGCCTACATTGAAATATTTAACAACTTTCACTATGTGACCAACTTTGAAATCACGAAATAAATCAGTTGTTTAATACAAAAATTCAATACCTACTTGACCAAAATGTATGAAACTGCTGATTTTTTTTTTCCTGATCTCAGGGTTGGTCCCATAGTGAAAGTTGTTCATATTCATGGCTAGAACACCCTGTAAAAATTTGGAGATGGTACAAAAAAATCATGCAGTATAAAAATCATGCTTGAATATGAAACACAACGTTTGTTATGCCCTTAAAACGAAAACCCAACTCTCAACGTTGAGTTTGAAATTCCAACCATGATCGTCGAATTCGGATCATTGAACACCTCCTTTTCCCAATTAACCTTGAACCTACTGCTTTAGCGATAAAGTTGAAAATCTATTAAATAAATTTGACAGATTGTAGTAGCTTGATGTGCTGAAGTCTGTATTATACAACATTATTTTTAGTATATGGCAAACCCGAAACACGTGTCTAGTATTTATATGTAAATAATCTATGTACAACATTTCAAAACTGTATCATGGAAAATCAAGAAGTTATAAGCTTGGCATGTTACCTGATTGTCCGTACAAAAAGTTTGTTACCACTTAACACGCGCTGCCCGGCCGACCGACTGTGACCTGTGTTGTGCGCATATGATTGCGGATATGTACTTAGTGTCGCTCGGTGTCCAACTTGTTAGCTTTTAAAATATTTTTGGGACAAAATATAACATGTTGTAAAAATTATTGCAATCGATTCAGTTACTCATTCTGAACAAACTGTATTCATGTTTACAATATACTAAAAATAATGTTGTAGATAGTGTTGCCCAGGGCTCGGAAACCGGTTGAAATTCTTAACCGGTTACGGTCATTGACCCCAAACCGAAATCGATTTAGGTTAAGGTTTGCACTTTACCGGTTTTTACCGGTTTTTGCGGGAAACCGGTTTTTCATGAATTTTGGTTTAGAAAGTGAAAATTAACCGGTTAAACACCCCCCGCCCCCTAACTAAGCAAGTCGCAACATGAATCTACCCGCACCATTTAAGTTCTCCGGTTGTATTTGACGTCCTCAGATCAAACATTTTTTTTCCTAATGTTTTCTGGGGTACTAAATGTACTAATGTCAATATAACTTGTTGGAAGTGTTAAAAAAGTAGACGAAAAATATTTACGACTTACGGAATTAACCGGTTAATTTGGGTGTCAAAACCGTTTGTGCTTATGTAACCGGTAACCTTTGTCATTTGGGTTACATATGAACAGTTCACTTGTTTAACCGGTTAGTGAGGGAACGATATATTTACCGGTATTTCATCGAAATTAACCGCTCTTTTTAAACCGGTTCAGAGCCCTGGTGTTGCCTATCGATAGTCGACTATCGCTTAACTATCGATAGTCTATCGATAGTTGACGTATTATCAATAGTATCGATACTATGGAAGACCAGCATATGTTTAGGAGCAATACTATCGATAGTATTGATAGTATCGATAGTATTACTTTAAAAAAATCGATACTATTGTAGTATTATAATGTAATAGTATCGATACTATCGATAGTATCGATGTTATCGATACTATAGATAGCACTATCAATATTGTTACTAGTTTTCGAGATCAACTATCGATAGTGAAACTATCGATAGTTGGGCAACTCTGGTTGTAGATACACCTTTGGCTAAGCCATCGAGATTACAGGCTCGATATTATATGTAACGTCTTTTTTTATTTATTTTTTTCTATTTGTGGGACCAACGATTTTTCAAATAAAATATTTTTTTTTTATTTTCAGAAAAACTGCGTTTGTATGGAAAATACGGTAGCCCCATTGACATTAAAAGATATATTAAATTGTATTAAAATGCTGTTCGGTAGTCATACAAAAATACTAGATTTTACAAATAAGCTGTCGGAATTATTGGAAAAATGTATGCTTTGCACGCAGGGTAAGAACTTTTTTTACGACATTGAATAATGATCTTTATTATAAGCAACTCAAAGCGTACTCTTTTTGTATTTCCATTTTTGCATGGAATTATCTGTTACAAAAGGTAACCGCAATTTATCAGGCGAAAGCATGAGGTCTTTCCTGGGTTTGATTCCCAGGTTGGGCAAAGTTTTATTGGGTTTTATCATCTAGAATTTCTGGGTAGCAGCCCATGAGTCTGCATTTGTGCCTAGTTGATGCCAAAAGGCTCGCCCCCTATTACATAGGACTTAATTTGACATTTGACAGTTTTTGTATGAAATAACTGTCAAAATTTCAAAATTATTCCTCGAATGAAGTTGTCAGGTGATTGAAAGGCAAGTCCTTAGTTAAGTTTGTCTTTAAGTGAACTGTAATTTGTTCATTGAGAAATACATGTCTTTAAACCGAACTGGCGAAATTCGGGGTTTACAGGCGTGACGTAATATTATCTGCTGGGTAAGGTAACCGGAATTTGTCACAGGCCCATATGTAGTGTAACTAAGATTTTATTTTACTTTTTTTTTATTTCTAGAACACTGGTGGCCCAGTGGTAACTGCCGCGACTTACGAGCTGTAGGTCGTAGGGTAGAACCCAGACAGGCGCTTTACTTTGTGTATATTATTTCGTCTCCACTGCTCTCAAAACGGTGAAGGAAAACATCGTGAGGAAACCGGCATGTCTTAGAACCAGAAATTCGAAGACATGTGACATCTACCAACCCGCACTGGGCCCGCGTGGTAGAATTCGAACCATTCCCTGTCACAGAGAAGCGGCCTGCATTCCCAGCAATGAAAACATCATGATAACCAGCCCATAATTTACCCACTGCTGGGACACAGCTCCCCTCTCGGTGAGAGGGAGTGGGCCGTTTTTATACAACGTGTAACGTTAAATGCGCAAAACCTCAGACACCCCAACTGTTCAATTCAATTGACCTATTTCAGAGAGAAAATAAGTCATTAAAAAAAAATTAAGGTTTTATGTGCCGTTTTAGTTTTACTGGCCATTCTGATCGTTTCTTGCGTCTGCGACGACCGAGGGAGAAGTCGTCACCGGGCCGCTGCGCCGCGCTGACATTGGCTTGCTTGACCTATTAATAAATAGACACGGCAACGTTTTTAATGAAGATTTTTTTTAAATGTGACCTATATTAAAAAGTGGCTCAATTAATTCCGCTCGTTATTCTGATCAAACTATTTTCAGGTTTTGCGCATTTAACGTTACACGTTGTATATACTAATAATAGAGCTGAAGAGTTTGTGTGCTTGTTTGTCTGTTTGAACGCACTAATCTCTGGAACTACCAGACGGATTTGCAAAAATTGCTTCTGTGAGAGGGAGTGAGCCGTACGTAACCAGTATTCAACCACGCGGGCCCAGTGCGGGTTGGTAGATGTCACATGTCTTCGAATTTTTGGTTCTAGTACATGCCGGTTTCCTCGCGATGTTTTCCTTCACCGTTTTGAAAGCAGTGGGGATGAAATAATTTACACAAAGTAAAGCGCCTGTCTGGGTTCGAACCTACGACCTACAACTCGTAAGTACACACTACACTCATATACACACTCCTAGATCCACATACACAATTATTCACTCTATTTGCTTTGTTAACAACCACTGTACCTAACCAAATTGTATAGTCACGGTTGTATTAAAAAAAAAAAAATTGTTGTCGTAAAATCTCCGACTCCTAAGATACAGGTCTGCGTACCTAGTTTAGGAGCCCGGAAAACTGACAAGAATTTTCAACTTGGTAGTACAACCCACTGTTTCCGTGTGCTATGTACTGTGTTGTTATTTTTCTTTTGATGTACTAATAAAATTATTATTATTATTAAGTCGTGTCCGTTACCACTGGGCCACCACTGTTCACAGCGAGAACATTGTAGGCTCATAATTATGTTTTTTTTTTTTGTATATAAAAAACGTTGCCCCACACTAGAAATTTCTCCTGTATTGTGGGTGCGTTTACAAACATTTAAAGTCACATACACAAACAGCCAGACCCGGAACAACTACTTGTAGGTCATACAAATATTTGTTCCATGCGGGAATCGAACCCGCGACACGCAGCGCAGCAGTCAATCGCTTAACCACTACGCCAACCGCGCCATCGTTTATGCCTAAGTTTCTTTTTTTTATCATTCAGGTAAATCAAAAATGTCTTTAATACCAGAAGATTTCATGAAAATTTTCGGATATGGTGTGCTGTTAGTACAAGCCTTGAAGGTATATAATTTATTTATTTGATCAATTAACCATTAATTGCATGATTTTTACTTTTTAAGCAAATTAAATTTATTTGGATGTAACATTAGCTCTATAGTAAGGAAAAAATATTTTTAAAAATATATTCATAAAAATACTTTTTTTTTTCTAATGGCCTGGTGGATATTTACATCTTTATGTAATCAGAACGAATCTACTGGGAACAAACTGAGTTGAATATCTCTAACAATTGGGGAATCCTCGTGCTCTGTGGAAACGAAAATATGGCATTGGATTGGTTGATGGAAATTTACATCAAAACAATTATTGATGTTGTGGGACTCGTCGGCTCGCTAAGTGACAACAGCCGCACGGTTCGATTGAAGGTTAAGCTACGCTTGCCGAGGTCGGTCCGTGGATGGGTGACCATTACATGTCGAGAACCCTCCGTGCCTCGGAAAGCACGTTAGGCTGTTGGTCCCGGCTGTCATATAGATCTTTGTCAGTCGTTACGGGTAGTCAGAAGCCCGAAAGTAAGACAACCAAGTTGTATCGTGTTACCTAGTAACTGAACTGTGGAGGTCAGATAGGCAGTCGCTTCATGTAAAATACTTGTATTCAGCTGCATCCGGTTTGACTGAAAGCCGACGCCATAATAGGCTAGGCAGATTTTTTTTTTTAACCTTTTGACCGCCACGGACGGCTATAGCCGACAGTTTTTAAGTACAAAATAAATCTTTTCTAATTTAGTATATTTATTTTTTACTTAAAAAATGTCGTTTTCTTGACGGCTGTAGACGTCGGTGGCGTGTTTCGCACGTTTTCGTTTGCCGGCTATAGCCGTCCGTGGCGGTCAAAAGGTTAATATTGGAAAAAAACATTCGAAGTCTCCTTTTCTTTAACGTTTCAAGTTCCTTCATGATACAGATAATAGATATTTGAGGTCATCGGAAAACCTGAGACTAGTTCCACCAGTTTCTATGACAAATCTTTTACTGTTCAAGCAGTACGGTTATGGAATGACTTGCCCGTGTCGGTAAGGCGTGCTCAATCTTTGTCCACTTTTAAATTTATGATAAAAAAGTACTTCCTCTCTCCTTAAACAGCATCATTACATTTTCTTTACTCCTGTTTCATGTCTATTGTTATATGTATATATTTATTTAGATTGGTATAATATACTTTATGTATGTATTTATTTTATCGTGTAAATAGTACACCACAGACTACCTACAATATTTCTTTCTCCTTCCCTTTTCAATCCATCCAAAGGTTGTCTTTAAAAGATCGCTCTTAGCGATAAGACCGCCCATTGTGTCACCCTTTGTTAAATACCTAAATTTATGTTTGTTGCACATAATAAAGAGTATTCTATTCTATTATTTTTTTCTCTTGACATTTCACGGGACCATGGGGTCCCAGTCCTTTGGAAGGTGTATGAGGGTCCGAAGCCAGCTTGCAGCCGCCCCCTCAGACAATTTTAATTAAATACAGCCCAACAGACGACTATCCCTGTTCGTACTATGCAAGTGCACCCGAAGACAACCCCCGGTTAGTGTAGGACTCTTGCAGGGTATGGAAAAAAAAAGATATTAGACTATGGTTTTGAGTGGCTAAAGTGAACTGGTTATCTTGGTCTTTGGAATGGTACCTGCCTGATAAATAATTGGAAAAAATGTCAGGGGATGACTTGTTATTATATTTTTCTTTCCATCTTTCTCATACAATCATATTATTTTTCTATTCTAGAACGTTCACCCGCAAAGCCAAGAATTGAAAGAGGCGGAATCACGTCTAAACAACTTACTGATTATCTTAGAGGGTAATACTAAAGAATTTGACCCGGAACTGGTGAAATCTTCTTCACTTAGCAAGTCAGAGGCTGATCAGACTTTAGAAGAAACTCGACCTCCGTGTGAGTATCATCTCATTTTAACGCTAAGGTAGCTAAATTTAGATTTACTGAGGCCTCAGTCTCGAAGTCAGCGATTGCGGGGCGGGAGCGGCGGCGGCGCGGGGAGCGGGGCGGTAACGCAGACCAAAAAAAAAAAAAATGATAAATTGGGTGAAGTGAGCGTGGAGTGAGCTGTCATTAGGGATTAACACTATTGACACTGCTCACTTCAGTTATGATTTCACGGTGAGATTTTTACAGAATCGACCGGCGCCGGAAGCCAGCGGGCAGATCGCGCGGCGCTAGAGCGGCGAAGTGTTGTGCTATGAGAAATTAATGTCTTTGTTCGCGAACGAAATGTCTAAACAGCGACGACAATATCTTTTTGATACAAATTTCTTCGTAACATTACATTTAACCATTAAATGCATAATGTGCAATATGGCAACAAAGTACCTACGTCATTTAATATTTTTAAGAATGTGATAGCTGTGAGTTTCTGAACGCACCTCTTTTTGTCATAACAATATATTTACTCTATGAATATTAATATAATTATAAAATTATAATTTTTTTTTTTTATAGATAAATACCTATACACTTGCATTTTTTAGCAATACGATATAATAAATCATGCATTTAAGGGTTAAAGCAAAAAATAAAATGCACAACACGTCAATGCAGACGCGCGGGCCCCGCTAGACTGGTGCGCATCGCTCATACGCCGCTCCCCGCGCCGCTGCCTTCGAGGGCAGTTCCATATAAATCTATGCATTGAAACGCGTTATGAAATTGAAATGTTTTTATTTCTTTTTCAGTCATCAAAAAGAAATCATACGTGATTGACTATCTAAAGAAACATTTTAAAGAATGGGAAACATACACAGAAGATTTGGGGGATCATAAGATTGAGAATGTAAGTTTATTTTAACTCATTTGTAATAGTTAATAATGATGCCACAAATATTCGGCTACTACTCTTTATTCTACCTATTCGGTTACTTTTTTTATAATATTCGGTATTCGGCCGAATGTTGCGTACTATTCTGCCGAATACCGAATACGAAAACATGAAAAAAAAGCACCACTCGGAAGGGTCTGCCGTCCGATCTAAGCGAACAGTGGTCAAATAACGCGTCCCGTGACACGATCTAGTCATAAAAAAGAAATAAATAAATGGAATAAATACTCCTGCGGCGTCTTTACCATAGACACGCACCGCAATGACACAGGTCTTACCCTGTCACCCGTAAAATGTACACAAATTTTGCCGAACGAATATTCGGCGTTGCGGTTGAGACCGAATATTCAGTATTCGGCAAAATCACTATTCCCCGATGTCGCGAAATCTAAAGTTCTGTAACAATAGAAAAAGTAATTTTGTGTCATTATTGACAGTTGAGCTACTACGTAATGATAATGATTTTATTTCTGTAAGTTTGTACTAACACTTACATATCTATCATATTTTAAACACTAGCCCAAGGTCGGCGCTTCCTATCTGACTACACTAAGAAGAAAGGCTGAAACAAACTCAAGCTTTTAAAGTCCAGACATAGTTTTGGTCAGATCATGTGAAGAACATGTACAGTCCGCGCGCGAGCTCCGAGGAATCGGTGGCTGAGGAAGCGGGCGGGTGTGCGCCGCGCCCGACCGTCGCTCCATCCCCCGCACTCTCCCAGTACTAGTGTCGACCTTGACGCGAGAACACGCTTATCGAGTCATTTTTAATTTTGCGAAAGTAGGTAGTGTTATTTTCTACTATAAATAGTACTACACTTATAATTATGTTGTTTTGTGTCACGATGCAATGCGATTACCGCCTTATATGTGCGACTTGAACCCAATAGAGCTCGCATGGGCAAAAGGCTCATGAGGGAACACAACATTACTTCAGATTTTTCTCTGACGAGACTGAAGGAGATCACCGAAAAAGCTATCACGCATGTCACAAAAGAAGATTGGTGTGGATATGATAAACATGTTTTAGCATTAGAGGAACATTACTGTCAAAGGGATGGCTTAATGGAGAATGTTGTCGACTCATTTATTATTGAAGTGCGTGAGGAGAGTTTATTTTCATCATTTTTTTTTATTTCAAGTACATAATACCCTCATAAAATGATTTCATGAAGTACACTCGCGCGGAGGCTCAAGATGTATTAGTATCGACAGTGCAATATCGACTAAATCACAACTCTAACTCATTACGTCAACATTCCTTATCATTCCTCGGAGCTCGCGCGCGGACTGTAGATTGGTGTCTGAAATGGTCCTAGTTTCGACTTACCACGGGGGAGGGGTGTATTGCCCCCTGTGGTTGTACCCCCCCCCCCCCCCCCCCCCCTGGCGTGGTGTTATATTCGTAATGTAATCTTGTGATTGTAATATTTCAGCATACCGACTTCAAAGTAGTAAGAACAATAGGCAAAAATCTGAATTTATTAAAAATAGACAGTAAAAAAATTATGACTCTTTCTAACAATACTTTGGAAGAAGATTTAGCCAATAGGAATAAAGATAAACCAAGACTTATAAGACTGCTTGAGGATAATCAAATCGTAAAACCTGAAATTACTGAAAATGTAAAAATAAATACAAAAAATGAAACTAAATTGACGGGGGGAAGTAATAACGAAAAGAATCAAAATGTTTTCGATTATTTTCGTGACGAAAATGCAAATAAAAATGGCCATGATGTACCATTGAAGAAACTTGTTGAAAATATAGATAAAGGACAAAATAATGAATCAAAAGTTGATAAAGAATTTGATTATACAACGCACGGGAACACTTTCGTAGAAAACACAGAAAAAGATGAACCGAAAATCATAAGAAACACCAAATTCATTGACGAATTAGAAAAGAAATACAACAAAGATAAGGAACCTCTCGATTTAGACTTATTTTATTCAGAAATAAATGAAACTTTTGTCGATGGAAATGTTGACTTTGATATAATTTCCGAAAAAAATAAAAATTCTCAAGAAATTAATAAAAATTATAATTTTGAAGATAATAATAATTATGGACTAGACAATACTATGTGTACTTTAGAAGATTTTTACATTACCCCCTCGATTAGTCCTGATTCTAAATATAACAATAATACATCTGATTTTAACGATACAGAAAATTCTAGTTCCAAAAATAATGACACGAAAATATCTCAAAACATTACCAGTCAATATTTCAATTCTGTACCAGAAAAGCATGATCAAAATGCTCATATTGAAGACGAACATAATTCCGAATTCGAAAGCGAAACTTACACAGAAAATCAGGAATCCCACAACGGAAATGCTAATTCCGAAATACACATTGACAATTCCAAAACTCCCAATAACGATTCCGGGACGCATCTTGACAATTCCGACACTTCTTTTTTAAAAACAGCTCAAAACGTTCAAGATGACAGTACAAACGATTCCGGCTTTGAAAATGACAGTACCTACGCTCATTCGCTGGTCAAAATATTTCTGAACGAGCTGAGTACTACTTTCAAAGTTATTTATACATTTGTGTAAGTATTCAGACTTTTTGCTCCTGTCTTAACTGCGTAACACACTATCAATAATAATCTGAATCACTTTGAAGGACATTGACGGTACGGTTGGCGCAGTGGTTAAGCGATTGACTGCTGCGCTGCGTGTCGCGGCTTCAATTCCCGCACGGAACAAATATTTGTATGACCTACAAGTAGTTGTTCCGGGTCTGGCTGTTTGTGTATGTGAGTTTAAATGTTTGTAAACGCACCCACAATATAGGAGAAATTCCTAGTATGGGACAAATTTTTTTTTTAAAAAGAAAAAAAAAATTGTTAATCCATTGCTGCATATTTTCGAAAAATGTCTCTGCTCAACAACGTAAATAACGCAATGAATGTCAAAATGAAAGCCATTACTACTGGTAGTGTGTTACGCAATTACCTCGCTGTTTTTTCCTAATATAATAAACGATCAACCACTCTTACCAAGGGTATTGAGTTTCCCAGTAACTGGGCTGTAAAGGTCATTTTTTTTTAAATTACTGAATGGGCCCGCTCTTGACCTCGATCACGCCTGATGGAAAGCGATGGATGAGGTCTATGATGGAACGAGCGAACCCCGAAGATGCCTATGGCACTGGGACTCCCACGCATCGACGAAACACAGCAGGCTGCTTGACGGTGGGAGGGTGGTGGCAAACCAGGCGGGCGTTAGCTCTACCACCGCAAGAGAAGAATTGGTCAGTCAAATAAGGTGTTGGGTGTGACTGTCCAGGAAGCGCCGATCGCTCGGTTCAGTGGAGTAACTGACGGAACAAACTGCGCTACACGAGGAGGCTTCTTCATGCATAATATAGGCAGTCGCTCCATCTAAAATACTGGTTCCCCAACATAGTTGGGAAAAGGCTATAATTTATGATGAAACAGTACTGAGACTTACTTGGTTCGATTCTTAAAGTGTTATTCGGCTTTTCCATCAGGAATTTCTCAGTAGCCTGGAACCTAGATTTGTGCCTGAGGCAATAGGTTCACCCCCTATGTTGGCATCTGCCTTTCCCAATGGAGCGTTTTCTATTATTATTGTTACAGGCGTGATTGCATATAATTATTTCAATATTTTCAGGAGCGAATTCATTGATGAAATTAGTGAGACTGAATTATCTGATAAAAGGAAGGATGCTCTCCATAATCAAGCAAGCAAAGCATTGGAAGATATGGTGGTTATTATACAACACTTAAGAAGGCTAGTTTAGTCTTATATCTTTATTTTTAAACTTGTTTCTGTCTGCGCCTTCGAACGCTTGGATATCGGAAATTATCCCACGGGAACGTGCCACCGGTACCGGTGAAATTGTGGTGAAAATCGGTCCAGCCGTGTCGGCTATTAGCCGGAAGAAACGGGCAGATAAAAATTTTAAACATTTTTTTTAATACATATACAAGTTGTAACTTAAATAATGCACAACCTCATAAAGGGTCATTGAACTCATCATTATGAACAACTTTTACTAAAACAGAAATCGCGAAAAAACAGCTGCCGTGCGATTCTGTAACCATCTCACCGTGAAAACTTGGGTGAAGTGAGCGGGAAGTAAGCTGTCATTAGGGATTAATACTATCGACACTGCTCACTTCAAGCTCACTTCACTTATGATTTCACGGTGAGATTTTTACAGAATTGACCGGCTGTTCCTACATTTTGACGTGTTATGCAAACATAAATGTAGGGAAAGCACATTTTTTTTTCGTGATTTGAAGTTTCCCTTAAGAGGTTGTGCTTTATTTAAGTAACACCATGTATACTTTCAAATGCATTTAGTGAAAAGCTGTTATTTTGTCATTACAAACAGACACGTCAATTTTATTTATTTCTTTAGATAATTTTCTGTCTCGAGATAAACTTCTTTTAAATTTCTATAAAAAATACTTATGGAAATATTATTCTAAAGCTTCTCATAATAAATAACTATTTCTGTTACAGTATTATCAAGAGAGAATCAGCAAAAAACACAGTATTAAAGACGTTGTTACGGAATGCGGGCGTCGAAGCGACCACAGACAAGAGAATGACACGATATAAGTAATTAATAAGTTTTTTTTTATTCCCTTTTATTACTCGTAGTGTAGTCATTTCAAATATCAGTCTTCTTTGTGTAAAATTCATTACACGATATATGTTATTTTTATAGTGTCATAAAAATAGATTTTCTCTACTCATACTTTAAACAACACCAGCGGTCGTTGACCCTAATAAAAATCGCCTTTTGTTTTTTTCATGGGTAGATATCGGATGCACATCACGTCTGCGGAGTTACGCTTGTCTATACAACGTGTAACGTTAAATGTGCAAAACCTCAGCCACCCCAACTGATTTTTAATTCAGTTGACCTATTTCAGAGAGAAAATAAGTCATTAAAAAAATTGTGAAGGTTTTATGTTTGTCTGTTTTAGTTTTACTGGCCATTCTGATCGTTTCTTGCGTCTGCGACGACGCTTTATCGTGGGAGGAGTCGTCACTGGGCCGCTGCGCCGCGCTGACATTGGCTTGCTTGACCTATTAATAAATAGACACGGCAACGTTTTTAATGAAGATTTTTTGAAAAATGTGACCTATATTAAAAAGTGGTTTAAATTAATTCCGCTCGTTATTCTGATCAAACTATTTTCAGGTTTTGCGCATTTAACGTTACACGTTGTATAGTAAATTAGTGAGCGCCTGACGTAAACTGACGTATTTTTAGTAGCCAATGTTTTAATCACGTCTCAACTTGTCTATGGAGTATCTTAATTTGACAGGACTAAACTAATATTTGAGAAGCGTCGGAACAAAAACCGATATGTCTTTAAGACATTATTTTTTTTTTTTTTTTTTTTTTTCTGTTACAAAATGTTTAATTATACACCCTTCAGGAAAGAAATCAATTAAAAAACAGTTACATCCATCTTTAAAAAAAATATCAAAATACTGTGGTCAAATCAAACCCGACAAATACATTTTTAAATTCAACATGTTCTTGTTGTTAGATTAAAAACCGATAATTCTTATTAAGTTTTACACAATTCAACAATGGTCGGTGAAAATTCAATTCAGTTCAATACCGACATATCCATTTTGGTTTCGTCAAAAACCGATATATCCAACAGATCGCGTCAAAAACCGATATATCCATACTTGTTCGCCAAGTATCTCCCTAAATTAAATATCTACCCTCCGTCAAGTTTCACACATCAATCGATGTCACTTTAACTGCAAATTGACATGCTATAATTTTCCACTTTTGTAACATTAAAAAACTTACAAGTTTTTTTTTTAATTTGTGAAAAATATGGTAAATTCGATATATCGGTTTTCGTTCCGACGCTCCTCATTTATCTTCTGTCCTTTTCCTAATGAAATAGAAAGAAAAAGATGCACTGAACTTAAATTTAGTTTAGTATGTGAACAAGGGAATAGGCGCCATTATGTGTCTTATGTTAAACCTTTTCTTTTATTTTCAGACAAATCGTAATCAAATGCTTGGAGCAAGCCCTTATATTGGAAAGTGCCTTGAAAGTAATAGTTTCAACTACAATGGACGATTTTGAAGCACTCTCGACCAACGCAGACATTTTAAGTTCAAATTTAAGATATACTAATATTTTTGAAATAGAATAGTAGCGTACTTATTTAGTTTTACCTTAAATATGCCAAAACATATAGTTTTCAGTTTTCTTTTACAGTATGTATCAGAAATGTGTGGTAAAATTTAAGAGTGTGGTACCAAATTTCTCGTTTTCATATGATCAACATCGTAATCGCGGAAAAATTACTAGCCGTCCATTTGGGTCGAGTAGGTGTTGTCAGTCATATAATTTATTTCAAATAGGCACATATAACGCACTATTAAACGTCAAAATGTACGGTCACCAAAAGAGATAAGTGACCAGGGTCGTCAGATATAATTGAAGTTTAGAAGAAACCGATAAACGTTTTGGAATTAAATTTAATTTGATAAAGGAACTTTGTTTTCTATTAATTAAATAAAATTTTATTCGAATACATCCATGGGTTTCGAGGGGCTTGTGACTAAGTAATAACAGCCGCACGGGTCGACCGATCAGGTTAAGCTACGCTTAACGTGGTTGGTCCGTGGATGGGTGACCATCTTCACATACCAAGACCCCTCCGTGCTTCGGAAAGCACGTTAAGCCGTTGGTCCCGGCTGTCATTCGTGCATCTTTGACAGTCGTTACGGGTCGTCAGTAGCCCGAAAGTCTGACAACCAGTCTTACCAATGGATATCGTATTACCCAGTAACTGGGTTGTGGGGGTCAGATAGGCAGTCAATCAATCAATCAACTCAGCCTATCGCAGTCCACTGCTGGACATAGGCCTCTCCCAGACTGCGCCACAACACCCTGTCCTCCGCCTTCCGCATCCAGTCTACCCCAGCCACCTTCTTTAGGTCGTCCGTCCATCTAGCTGGGGGGCGTCCCACACTACGCTTGCCGATACGCGGTCTCCACTCCAGGACATAGGATAGGCAGTCGCTCCATGTAAAATAGTGGTATTCAGCTGCATCCGGTTAGACTGGAAGCCGACCCCAACATAGTAGGGAAAAGGCTAAGCCGATGATGATGACATCCATGGGTTTCTTACTAAACTTAAACTATATTCAACGACCCTGGTTACTTATCTCCTTTGATGACTGTACAATAAATAAAATAGAATTAATTGTAGTCACCCCTTCCCCTGAATACCTAATTTTCGTACGACAACATATTTCTGATAAACATATTTAAAAAAACAAGATAAGCTATGAGTTTTTGCTGATATTGCCGTCATACGTTTCTATGCCGGTCGTAAAACGTACGAGATGGTGAATTAGTAGGAGATTTCTAAAGAAGCTGCCACGGACCAACGCCAACGTTTATACAGCATGCTTTTTTTACCGGCTCCAAATTTTTACAGGGTGTTCCACCCATGAATATGAATAACTTTCACTATAGAACCAACTCTGATATCACGAAACAAAAATCAGCTGTTTCATACATTTTGGTCAAGTAGGTATTGAACTTCAGCTGATTTTGTTTTCGTGATTCCAGAGTTGGTCCCATAGTGAAAGTTGTTCATATTCATGAGTAGAACACCCTGTAAAAATTTGGAGCCTGAAAAAAAAATCACCCAGTATTAGTAGTTTTTTATGTGAATTATTGCAAATATACTTAGAAATCGTCTGATTTAAAACTGCACGCCCTTCCACTAGAATTTCGATACAAACATTTGAAATGTGTATGCAACAAGCAGTGGTGAGGCGTGCAATTTTAATTTAGACGATGTCTACCTCAAAACAACTTAACCCTTAAATGCATGATTTTTTCTTTTTAAGCAAATTCAATTTATTTGGACGTAACATTAGCTCTACAGTAAGGAAAAAATATTTAAAAAAATATATTCATAAAAATATTTTTTATTTTTTAAATGGCCTGGTGGAAATTTACATCTTTATGTAATCAGAACGAATCTACTGGGAACAAAATGAGTTGAATATCTCTAACAATTGGGGAATCCCCGTGCTCTGTGGAAACGAAAATATGGCATTGGATTGGTTGATGCAAATTTACATCACGATGCAGTTAAGGGTTAAAATTAAGCATAGAACGATAATTTGGACATTGCTACCTCTGTGATCAAAAGAATATCATCATTTTAAGCATTTTTTCGTCGTATCGATGATTCCATTTAAATATTTTTCATTTATTATTTTTAAGCTAAACAAAAACTATGTACAGACGCCAGCGCATGAAGCTACCCGAAACTGTAAAATTTTCTCAATCAACTTAGAGCCTTTGCGATAAGCTTTAAGCTTTTGCGATAAAGTTGAAGATCTATTAAAGAAATTTGACAGATTGTAGTAGCTCGATGTGCTGGCGTCTGTAATAAATAGTAGCTATTTTATATTATAGCTGTATACCGAATCGATTCGACTCAAACTGAAGCGTTAAAATTTGAACTCAAACACAAACTCAAAGCATTTATTTCAAGTAAACCAATTACAGGCACTCTTGTATTGTCAAGGGGTCGATCAGTCAGAAAGATGAAGCTAGTTGCCCATTCCAAAGCGTAGTAGGTACCTGTGGAGAAGAATGGGCAAGAAACTCCACGGACACCCTTTTAAATCATAAAAATTGTTACAAAATATTGGTTACATCATTCAAGTTGAAATTGTATATGTGAGAACGATGTAGAAAGACGTGCACCTTAAAAGTGTCCGTACTAAAAAAGATAAAAAGAAAAAAACAATTCAGAAATGAAAATACATAAATTAAAAGAACTTTATACCATGTGACGTACAGTAGAATTAACTAAATCAAGGGTTGCCGACGCACCGTCGAAGAATAGAAATGC
This sequence comes from Eremobia ochroleuca, assembly GCA_949629135.1. NCBI lineage: Eukaryota > Metazoa > Arthropoda > Insecta > Lepidoptera > Noctuidae > Eremobia > Eremobia ochroleuca. Next base: position 7,330,602 of record OX451412.1, read on the forward strand.
GACTGTACGTGATACGATATAAGGCTCACAATCCAACGCTTTACTTTGAGTCGGGTTAGGATGTTCGATGTTCATTATAGTACTTAATAAAAAATACATTATGGGTAACGTATTTGTATGTGATATAGAGTAACCATGGCTTGGGATAAAGCCATTGAAAACCAAGATTATGTACAAAAATATTTTTTAAAAATCTTATAATTCTTAGAGCCAGCGCAGACGACGGACATTTGTCCGCGGACTTTTCGTCCGCCAAAATAATGATATTTTCGCGGACGATTTCGATGCAGTTGTAAGCGCTATGCTTACAACTGCATCAAGTAACGCACACGAGGGACTGAAAATACCACGGACAAAAAGTCCGCCTCGTGTGTGTTACTTGATGCAGTTGTAAGCGCTCTATTTTGACGGACGAAAAAGTCCGCGGACAAATGTCCGTCGTCTGCGCTGGCCCTTATAGTTCATTCACGGACAACGCACACCCTAAACCGCTGGGTGTAGAGCAGTGGTTCCTAACCTTTTCGATCTTGTCACCCCGTTGACTTAGCCAAAGAAACTGATTTAACCGACGTCAAAAAAGGAGGATATTCTCAATTCGGTTGATTTTTTTTTTCTTTTTTATTTATGTTACGCGATTTCTTCGGCAACTGTGGATCGATTTCGATTTTTTTTTTTGGGTGTGTCTCAGGGGTGGTCCCAAATGAATTTGATTGCCTTTGCTTGAGTAATGTTTGAGTTAGCTTCAATAATACGTATTTTTTCCACTTCGTTTATATTGTAATTGTGTATGTTTAAGATACGTACAGACGCCAGCACATCAAGCTACCCGAAGCTGTCAAATTTTCCCAATCAACATTGAACCTTATGCTTTAGCGATAAAGTTGAAAATCTATTAAAGAAATATGACAGTACTAGCTTGATGTGCTGGCGTCTGTACATGGTTTCAATTAATGTGATAACCTAATCGCCACACTGTATGGCGAAAGTAAGCGTTAAGAAAGGATTTTTTTTATTCATCCCCCAAAGGGGGTGAAAGTTTGTATGCAAGCTCGTAATTTTGTATAAGTCTGGATAGGTTGCCAAGTAAATTATTTGTAAGATGACATAAAATAGAAGATAAATACGGTTTTTTTTTAACATAGTATAGTTGTTTAGTTATCACGTTCAACGCCACGGAATAAAATGATAAATTTCCATTCGGGCCATGTCGGACAATGTTGGGCGACACCAGTATGTTCCGTTCGAGCCGTGGGGGACAATGTTGTCCGACAGTCAGACCTGTATCTAAACGTCTCTTCTGAGCCGTCGGTCCAGAATACAAGGCGATATTGTACGTAGCATGACCTGCGCGACCTCCTAGAACAGTGTAATCACATCAGCACTCTAAAAAAATATATACAACGTGTAACGTTAAATGCGCAAAACCTGAAAATAGTTTGATCAGAATAACGGGCAGAATTAATTGAACCACTTTTTAATATAGGTCACATTTTTCAAAAAAATCTTCATTAACCTTCAAGCAGTCGCGCGGCGTCGAATCGACCGCGATTCGATCGATCCTCGATACATTTATGATGCCAAACTGCTTACAAATTCAAAGAAAATTAGAATTTTATTTTGATTTTATAATTTTGTTTATGTCCTAACATAATGATAATGTGATAAATACAAAAAATATTAAATAATTAGTGTTTTAAATCCTTGAAATATCCTATAGGTCTTTTAGGTTACGCGCGACCGCTGGCGTTACAAATGATCGCGCGCCCGCTTGAAGGTTAAAAACGTTGCTGTGTCTATTTATTAATAGGTCAAGCAAGCCAATGTCAGCGCGGCGCAGCGGCCCGGTGACGACTCCTCCCTCGATAAAGCATCGTCGCAGACGCAAGAAACGATCAGAATGGCCAGTAAAACTAAAACGGCACATAAAACCTTTACTTTTTTTTTAATGACTTATTTTCTCTCTGAAATAGGTCAATTGAATTAAAAATCAGTTGGGGTGTCTGAGGTTTTGCGCATTTAACGTTACACGTTGTATGTTAGAAAGTTATGTTTGTTTTTCTGATAATGTTCTTGCGTTAATAAAACAAAAAGTCGATTTTTTGTCAATTTTAAATGTTTTGTGTTGCTTATAGGGAAGGTTAACTGTCGCCCAGCAATGTCCGACATGGCGTTGAACGTGTTAAAGCAATTGTCCCACCGCCGGCGATGATCGAGTAGCAACTGAAAACAAGTTAGCGAGCAGCGAGTGTGTAGTTCCGATAGTTTTGTCGTTGAGCTATCAGCGAGTGTATTCAGTGATAAAACTTTTAAAGGTGTATTTTATACGATTATAAATAAGGACAAAGAGCGTTGTGCTTCAATATTGATCAAATGTTATATGTATCTTTTTTTATACTATATAATGTAGCTGTTTGCTGTTCGTTTTGATTGAAATAAGTTCTGAATGCGTCTGACATTAAGCTCCCTAAAAATAGTTTTGGCCATGGGGCCAGATTCTCATTTGTTATGTAAAAAATAGCTGATTCTTTTCGCCATAACTTTGTAAGACTTGTCTGGCTTTTGAGGTTTTTATAAAACGGAGCTTCGATGTCATATTAACTATTAAGCAAAAGTGCATCTTATAAGATTAAAAATAAGAACTAAATTCGACTGTCATTGCACTTAAGCAAATCTGTGGACCTCAAAAATCGGGCATAAATTAATATCGCAAGTGACATTAATTTTGACTTCTATATTGTTATTTTTTTTTATTGTTTAGGTATCTTGTTATACCAGTTTTGTTTATAAGCAGTTGATTTAATAAAAAGAGATTTAATTATGAAGCAAATAATTTTATTTTTAAACGTTATTTCTTATTCCTAATGTTATTTCCTAATCTATAATGGCACAGATTCCCTTTTTCAAAAAATAAACTAAATTTAAGTTCATTGCATCTTTTTCTTTCAATTTCATTAAGAAAAGGACAGAAGATAAATGAGGAGCGTCGGAACGAAAACCGATATATCGAATTTACCATATTTTTCACAACTTAAAAAAAAGCTTGTAAGTTTTTTAATGTTACAAAAGTGGAAAATCATAGCATGTCAATTTGCAGTTAAAGTGACATCGATTGATGTGTGAAACTTTACGGAGGGTAGATACTTAATTTAGGGAGATACTTGGCGGACAAGTATGGATATATCGGTTTTTGACGCGATCATTATGGATATATCGGTTTTTGACGAAACCAAAATGGATATGTCGGTATTGAACTGAATTGAATTTGAACCGACCATTGTTGAATTGTGTAAAACTTAATAAGAATTATCGGTTTTTAATCCAACAACAAGAACATGTTGAATTTAAAAATGTATTTGTCGGGTTTGATTTGACCAGAGTATTTTGATATTTTTTTTAAGATGGATGTAACTGTTTTTTAATTGATTTCTTTCCTGAAGGGTGTATAATTAAACATTTTGTAACAGAAAAAAATTAAAAAAAAAATGTCTTAATTAAGACATATCGGTTTTTGTTCCGACGCTCCTCAAATATTAGTTTAGTCCTGTCAAATCAAGATACTCCATAGACAAGATGAGACGTGATTAAAAAATTGGCTACTAAAAATACGTCAATGTCGCCGATTTCCTTGTTCAGAAACTACACAAAATTTTACGTTCAGTGCATCTGTTTCTTTCTATTTCATTAGGAAAATAACAGAAGATAATCAATATTATTTGAGTCCTGTCAAATTAGTCAGTGCCTGACGTAAGTTGACATATATTTTTAGTAGCCAATTTGACAAAGGTAGTGTCCATGTTTGGCTCGAAAGGGGGGCGGGGGGGGAGTACCATAATAAATCACGAAATATCACAAGGGGTAGGGGGGTGTAGTAATATATCACGTTTATTTATTTTTTCGGCAAACACGCGATACTGAACCGAAAAGCGGCGTTACGTGTATTTATTTTTTCGTCAAACTCAAACATAAATATTTAAAAAAAATAAGATTCTTTGTAGGTACTAAAAAATACACGTGATATATGGGGGGGGGATCTTAAACATCATCATGTATCACCAAGGGGGACGGGGGGGGGGTTAAAAATGCCAAAAAAAAACACCACGTGATTAATGGACGGGCGCGTTGGCGACAACCGGGTGGATTTTTTTCCGTGGCGGTGTATGCGGCCGTGACTGCGCTGGAGCGGTGCAGTTACAATGAGTGATGAAGTTTATAGGCTGATATTAGTAATTACTCTTTATTTCCTGCCTACGACTTCAGGGATTACACGCATTGTGTCATGATGAGTAAATAAAAATGCTTATCTATTATATTTTTTATATACGTATTACTTTATTTTAATACCTTGGTTACAGTACATACCAGCTGGGTAATTGCATAACACTCTATCAGTAGTTATGGTTTTAATTTTGACAGTTCAACAGCTTTCATTGCGTTATTTGCGTTGTTGAGCAGACAAAATTTTTGAACATACGAAGCAATGCATAGTCAATGGTGCAGTTTCTGTTGTTCACAAACTAAACTAAATTCAAGTTAAGTCCATCTGTTTCTATCTACTTCATTAAAAAAAGGACAGAAGATAAATATTACCTACTTTAGTCTTGTCAAATTAAGGTACTCCATAGACAAGTTTAGACGTTATTAAAAAATTGGCTACTGAAAATACGTCAATTTACGTCAGGCGCTGACAAATTTGACAGGACAAAACTAATATTTATCTTCTATCCTTTTCTTAATGAAATAGAAAGAAAAAGATGCACTGAACTTAAATTTAGTTTAGTCTGTGAACAAGAGAATCGGCGCCAATATCCTTCAAAATGATGAAGATTCTGATTGATAATATCGCCTCTTTACAATGACAACGTAATATTTCGAAAACTGCTATTTTTAACGATGCCACGTTGTTGTTGCAAAGAGGCGATATGTTACGCAATTAGGGTTCTAAATGCATTATAGTTAACATATAGTAAACCAGAATTATTATATTTCTAATGTAATAATAAGTATTAGTAATTACTCTAGTTGCTATAATTATATTTTTGACAATGGTAATACAGTTTATGCGTTTACTGGCAATACTAATATATTTTGCCGAAGTTCTAATTTCTAGCGCGGAATATTAAATTATAAATTAATAGTAGTAAAATAATAAAAAGTAACTACTAAAAATAGACACCTTGTAAAATAGTAATAAATCATAAAATATATTAAATAAAGAATTTTGACACGGCGACATTACTGTATTATGCTCTTGCCAAACTGAAGCCCTGCCCTGCCGATTAAGATGAGGGACATGATTCCGTTGCGATTCGATTGTGTCAACTAAGTGGTATGGTGTTGCAGCAAAACCGCAGTAGTTCCGCCATGACTTGTCCGTTGTACGACAAGCGAAACTGCCTGTGCTAACGCATTTGATTATGATTCTGTCTCTCCCACATACTTTCGTTAATCGTCTCGAATGCCAGTCACACATCCGCGCTCAGCCCGCAATTTCGTTGCGGTGCCACGTTTGTTTCGCACGTGTCTGTGGCAGTCGACAAGTTTATAAAGCGAAACTTTTTTTTTTTGTAAAATTGATGTTGATTTTACGGAAAAACTAATCTATGATGTCCGAAGTAGACCTATACTGTATAAACTAAGTCGAAAGCGACGACATTTTGCTCCGATTGCTACAATTTAACTGACTCTCATGGTGTTCCGCTACTCAAATCGCGAAATAATTTAGTAATGTAATGTTTTTAGCACAATTCTATGAGGAGCTGTTCATTTATTACGTAAGACGTTGAGGGGGGGGGGGGGGGGGGGAGTCCGAACAAGTCTGATTTCTTCTTACATGGGGGTGGGAAGGGTCAAGATTATTCTAGATACCAATCTTACGTAAGATTCAAAGAGGAGGGGTTCATTCAAGTCTTATTGTTTCTTACGTAGAGGGGAGCGTGGGTCGGAAATGAGTTGAAATTGTCTGAACAACCCCTAAGCGGTTTCCCATCATTATTTTCGCGGAAGAGGTGTGCTTAGGCCCTCAAACTGGCGCGTTCGCGTGACCTAATCATTAAAACAAATGACGCGCGTAGTCGCGGCTCTCGAGGGATCCGCTTCACTATGGCCAGAGCTTCACTTTTTAGACCAAAAGTTTTTTGTTTTTGCTCTTTAGTAGTAAAATAGATGAAATATTAGTCAACAATTTCATCAATTTTCGTACCTACAGAAATAGGAACCTAAAAAAAATTTACGATTTAAAATCTCAAATTATTTTTCGCTGACAAAATTCTCAAGAATAATACAAAATATTATAAGGACGTTCATCAATCCTTAACGGGTGCAGTGTGGGTACAGACAACATTTTCTTTAATAAGTAAGTACTACGCGAAAACTGGCAAATGTAATTCGAAAAAAATATTCGCGCTTTCTCTTCACCATCAGCCTACAGAAGTCTACTACTTGAAATAGGCCTCGTCAACTCTCATCCATCTGCTATCAGCCACGCTGCGAAGGTCATCGCTCCATATAGTCTGGGACGTCCTTACGTTTGGCGATTCGCGGTCTCCACTCAAGAACTCGTCTACTTTAACGGTCATCGGTTCTACGGATAATATGACCGGCTCATTCACTTCAGCTTACTTATTCTGAGCTATGTCGACAACTTTGGGGTTCTTTGCCGGATTTCCTCGCTCAGTTCTTTTTGCCTTAGCAAGATAAAAATGCATAATTAGGATAATCGATAAAATAGTAGCAGATTGCCTTCTTCACTTTTATCCTTTTAAACATTGACATAGCTCCTAAATCACGCTATACAAAAAACTTACACTAATAAACAGACATCGAATACATCTACACTCTATAAATTAACCCACTGCTGCCAATAAAAGTTGTGCAACATCCTCTCTAGGGGATCGGGCGGCTAGTTTCATGGTGACGCCTCCGCCAGCGGCCGCTAGCCGAGCCCTAACCAACACGGGCGCTCCGCCCCTGAAAATACCGCCTCCTCGAATCTCTTTCACAGCGTCACCTACAATAGCACCTTTAGGAAGGCCTAAATGTTCGCAAACAGCCCGGGCAGCTTCATTAATATTATTTTGAGACAGAACGAAGGTGTCACTCGCTTCCGGAGCGTTCGCTGCTCTCTCCCAGGTTTGTTCCCAATCATCAGAACCAGCTCTAGCACGAATTTGATCCGAGCAACCCATTTCAAACTCTTCCAAAGGATACGAGTCAGCGTAGCCTTCGCCGGGATCCGGAATTCCCGTATTAGGATCACAATCACGTACTATGAATTCTAGTGTGGCTCCGAAAGTGCCTAAGCTGTCTAGGAACGCGCAAGGGTATTCGACTATTACGAAAACGCTGCCGGGTTTGTCGTAAGCCAATTTTTGGCAAGGAACGATGGATTTGATTTCATATTCTGGAGGTACGTCCAACCTAACGTCGACTTGCTCCAACAACTGGTCGCTAAGAGTATTAACGCATTCGAATTGTAAAATAACATGGCGAGCATAGACATGTTTAAGTAAACGGACTCTATACTCAGTTTCCGCTTCCGTTAAATCAACGGGAAGATTAGTTTTGAAGACCGGTCCAAGTTTTTCAATGTCGGGAATTTTGGCTAATTGCTCTGCGTATATTTCTTCTATAGACATTTGAACTGGTTTCCGAACTTCAATTTCGACTATAGCCTCCTTGCTTTCCTTTCTCTCTTCCTCAGCGGGAACCGTCAGAATATTGAATGGCTCATCTGGGGTTGTCGCTAAATGGTCACGTAAAGCCTTCTCGAGTAGAACGGGGTTCGGTTTGGGCACATTTACAATGTAATCATTGATTAGTTGTGGATCTCCAGTATCTAAGATAGCGCTGTAGTATATAGCTCTGTCCCTAACTTCGTCTTCTTCGTCTAATTGGCAGCGAGCGAGCAAAACACTAATATTTGGCAGTAATTCTGGTCTTTGGGCTCCAAATTGAGCGACGGCGGATACAGCGGCCGCGCGAACAGGACCAGACTCCAAAATCACTCTGTTGTATATAAACCTTATGTATCTTGAAGGCTGACGCGATTTTGGACCTTCACGTCCTAATAAATGAAGGATACGTACAGCCAAAGCCGTATGTTCGCAGTCTTCGATGAACTCGCAGAGATGGGCGAGCCCTGTCTCTTTCGCTTCAGCGTTTTCTTCTACTAAAGCAATGATAGCATCTGCTATAGCTGCCTTGTATTCCAACCCACCTTCATCACGTAACATTCCCGCCAAAAAGGCTGCAAGCGACTGATGTTTTCGCGGGAATTTCGTGCACAACCGCCTTATAGCTCTAACCACGACAATTTTAAACTCATCTGAAATTTCGGACACAAAACTGGATATTTGCTTCATCAATCTATCTACTGAGCTTTCAGCGCCTGTTGCTAGCAACGTGGTCACCGCCAAAGTAGCAACAGAACGATTTGGATCCGAAATCAAGTTCTCCAAATCTACCGCGCAAGCTGCAACGGCTGTTGGATGTTTAGCCGTCAATCTAGCTAGAGTTCTGGCCCCAGCAAGTCTTAAAGACGCTTTCGAAGACCCACAGAACAGCTGCAACACCGAAACCGCTGGAGCAAGATCTCTGGCAGTCTTCCTAAGGTTGACAATCGCGTGAGCAGCTTCATAGATAACCATTTCTGACTTATGACGAAGGCAGCATTCGATAAACTCAATGTAAGGTTGTGCGGAATCCGAATCGTCGTCTTCGACGAGTTGGGCCGCTAAACGGATAAGCAGGCAGAGTGCGTAGGGCGATTTGAGAGGAGCCCTAGCCAATCGGGTTACCAGTTTGACGGTGGAGAGTTTGTCGTTCTTTCTGGAACCTGCGACAACGCCTAGTGCGTGGTAGGATACCATCGCGTTGTCGGAACTGATGGCTTCCTGAAAAGTGAGAAACATATCATGAAGTAAATAAATTGATAGATTTACTGCTTTATTGGTCTAGTGATACCAAGCACTACTGCGGAGCATAAGGTCTTGGGTTCGATTCTCGGGTCGGGGAAAGTATTATTGGGTTTTCCATCCGGAACTTCTCAGTAGTAGCCCAGAGTCTGGAATTGTGCTCGGTTGAGGACAATAGGCCCGCTCCCTATTTCATGGGACACTGGCGAAATTTGTGTGTAGTATAAGTACGTCTCTGCCTAATCTTGGGGAATACAAACGTGATGTTGTACTATGTTAAATTCAACAAAAGGAGGAGGTTCTCAGTTCGTCGGAATATTTTATTTTATGTATCATGTTCCTCGATTACTAATAAAATATGTGTTATATTTTTGTAGCAGTCAAAATATGGTGTAAATCCTACTAATATTATAAACGCGAAAGTTTGTGAGGATGGATGGATGGGTGTTTGTTACTCTTTCACGTAAAAACTACTGAACCGATTTGGATGAAATTTGGCACACAGATAGTTTATAACCAGGATTAACACACAAAATACTTTTCATCCCGATATTCCCACGAGATCGAGACTTATGCGGGTGAAACCGCGGGGCGCTGGTAGTTTATAAATAAAATAACTAATGATCATTCAAATAAATCATTATCAGATATGGTTAACACACATTTAATTGACAAAGTATGTAAAAGATAAAGATCAACAATTAATATGAAAAAGATAAGCATGTTTCGGTGTGGTGTGTGACTAACAAAGAAAACTATTTGACTGTAGATAACAGCCTTGCCTCTGCCTAACTACCTTGTCGGTCCAGCTAATGGTTATATGCGCAACTTGTTTATTTGACACTAGCATCCGCCCGCAACTTCGTTTGCGTAGAACTCGGAATTCCCGCCGTTTAAAAATATATTACCTAAATAATGTGGTTAATGTAATTGGTTTATTTATAAAAAATTATAGAAAGATAGATTAGGTAGGCTTAATACATTCGTGTCTGTGAAACCATGGAAATACACATACAAAATTTCAACCCAATCGGTCAAGCTGTTTAGTAGTTCACATACCCACAGCAGCGTCACCTACCGGGTCCAATTGTATTTTTAAAATAATCCAGGAAACCATCGAAATACCCATATAAAATTTCAACCCAATTGGTTCAGCCGTTTAGAAGTTATGTGAAAAAGATGAGTACGGCAGGATAATTCATACTACCCATTGTCCTGTTACCCATTTTCCCGTAGGAATGAAGCATTTTCCCGCAGTAAAAAGTAGCCTACGTTCATCAGGGATAATGTCGGCTTGTAATGGTAAAACAATTTTTCAAATCGGTCCAGTACTTTCAGAGCCTATTCAATACAAACAAACAATCATATCTTTCCTCTTTATAATATTAGTGTAGATTTCATAACTTCTGGTACTTTGTAATTATCTTGCGAACAAAATGCACTACTCAACAAAGGTTTTTGGTGCCATTTTAGATTTTTATAATAATTTTAATTTTTTTTTTTACTAGGTACCATTTTATTTAATTAACCCTTAAATTCATTGTGATGGTAATTTCCATCAACCAATCACACAATTAAAAAGCCATTGTGTCTTGCGTGGATCCACGTTGCCGGCATATGAAGGGTTAATGCTAGAGGCATTTTCTATCAGCCAGCCTTTGGGTGATGCAATAAGTAACAACAATTCAAAACTTCTCTTATTACTAAATTAACTTTGATACCTTAGCTGTTAACTTTATTGTGCATACTGGGGTCTTCTCTATGTGAAGGAGTACACCTCCTTAATATCTGATATTGTCGATTATTTGTGTCATGTCTTGTGTATATTTTTTGTTGAAGATCAAAAATAAATCGTACAAACCTGAGCCTCATTCGCCCACCGACGGACCAATTCAGGAGCAGTCGACGACAAATGTAACGCCGATACCAGGGCGGCAGAACTGACGGCAGGGTTCTTATCAACAATAGCCTGTTTCATGTATCTCTCGATCGCCTGCAGCATCGTGCAGTCAGTAATACTGCACAGAGCCCTTATAGCAGCCGCACGGTACAGATCCTCCTTGCCAGTCATGTCTTTGGTCAACGAAGAAGTCACTATTATTACATCTTGAGCCAAAGTACTCAACTCTTTGATGCATAAGTACACCATACGCCGTAACATCACATCTTTCGATTGAAACAGTTTTGTGGTCGCGAAGAACGCCTCCGTAGCCTCTTGGGTCGTGAATTTTTGGTCTCCCTGGTTCAGTAAATACAGAATTTTCGTCAAAATCAGGGAACATTTTCGCGGATTTACGGGCGATTGGTTGAAGTATCTCGCTTCTTGTAGGATGATGGTTTTGTCCAGGTTTTGGTAAGGGTTCCCGCCACTGTCTTCTTCCTCCTTTTTGTCGCGTTTGAAGCTCATTTTGAGCTTGTTTGGGCTTCCCAGAAGGAAATTATATGGTGCCGACGAATGCAGCTTACACGTCACTTCAACTGAGTCGATGATAAAACGTCACTGTCAAAATAATTGGAATCCGTTTCGTTTTTCCTATTCGGATGTTTTCAGTGGATGTTTTGCCAGTTTGATGATAACACGACGATATTTTTATCAAGTGCGATAAAATTATAGTTTTGCAAGGGATGTAGCAAAAATATACTTTATTATAAAATTATACTAATTATTTTCCTTATCGAGTTCCAAATCTCATTTGTGTTTCACCAGATTTATTATAATAAAAAAAAAACCAATTTCCAGTTTTACCAAGATTGTTCTTTTTTTATTTTCTCGAGTTTTATTATTTATGACGAAATAACAATAGGTTTCCCTGTAAGGATAGATGTAATTTGGAAATAAATAAATAAACACGACTTACACACTAAATAGTCGCAAGCGCTACATATGTGTACCATCACTGATGAGCAAGCGCAACTGCTCACTTCCAGGGGTCAGTCATGCTAAAATGAACCAACCCACATCATATTCTCTTGAGATTGTGGCTTGGATTGATAGAGCAGTCCGAAGTCTGACTTGGAAATTCTTACATGTTGTTTTTGTGTTCTGATTTGAAAGGCCGGTTACAGGCACATGCAACTGAACTGCAACATGCAGACGAGGGACTAAAAATACCACGGACAAAAAGTCCGCCTCGTATGCGTTACTTGATGCAGCGCTCTATATTGGCGGACAAAAAAGTCCGCGGACAAATTGTCCGTAGTCTGCGCTGGCCCTAATAGTGATTAGCGCTAATGCTGAACATGAAGTACTGGGTTAGATTTCGGGTTTTTCCATTAAGTACAGTTAAACCTGGATAAGGGAGAGCTAAAGGGACCGCGATCGCTTTTTCCCTTATAGAGGTTTCTCACTAACCCAGTTCTCACTTACTCAGATTTGACTGTATATCTCAATTGCAGCCCCGCCCTCCCGGTTGATATCTCGCCCCCTATTACATGGGACATAGGTAAACATAACAGGCTAAACGTAGGTGAACCTAAACCTACCCTTCGAACTTCGATCCTTCGAGGAATACAGGTATGATAAATTATGTTCAGTGTATATTCTGTTCAGTTTTGCAAATTTCAATTTTATAATAATGGCTCCATCGTGTTATCGATGATTCTGCCAATTTCAAGGTTGAAGGAAGCAAAGTGTATTCGTTGAGATTGACCGGTTGTACTGAGCTTGAGTCCAATCCAATCCAATTTCATAGTAATGGCTCCATCGTTTAATCAATGATGTTCAGTTTTGTCTGTGGTGGGAACAACGCTCGTGTCGCAGATGTCCATGACGATAGATGACATTGACCACTTACCATCAGGCGGGCAACCACTTAAATTGCCATACAAAAAAAAAAAAATGTTGATTTTTTTTTTTAAGAAAAAATAAATAAAACACGGTTTTTTTATATAAATATTTACATTTTATTCGTTTGTCTCATCGATGGAGAACTCACTCGTTCAATGTATTGCTGTATTTTGACATTCACCTGTAACTTTACAATTTTAAAGTCAGTTAAGTCTGTAATGCTTGTTAATTTTTGAATCCTGCACTTTTTGTATAGAAGTCTATAACATTTTAAGAGCCGGTTGTTTCAAACGGTTGAAAAAATACAGAGTGACTCGATTAAAGAGTCTTGCGTAACACACGATCAATCACAATTGAATGATTTTGTAGGATACTCATTGATTTATATGTTCGACAAAAATTTCTGCTCAATGACGTTAATAACGCAATGAATGCTGTTGAACTGTCAAAATTATAGCAATTGCTACTGTTAGTATTACGCAACTACCCTGCAGGAGTGGAATTCATATTTATCACATTTCACAAGAGCTCTGTAATTAAAACCAAATATGGTTGAATTAACACATAAATATTTTTCCCTGCATTAAAATAAAAATGAGAATATATAAAAACAACTTTACAGACTTTGAAACAGTAATTCACACGAAAATTCGAAACAAAATGACTCATTTATACGAAAAAGTCTCTAAAATGCGACATTTTGCAAGAATTTAATTTATTTTTGACTACATAATAATTTCCTAAAGTATATTTCTTGTCAAATACAGCAATTCACTTCAAGAACCATGAAAATAATAATATATACAATCGCATCAGTCGTTTATTTAGAAAAAACTTAAATATACAGTAACAACGAGAACAGAAAATAGATGTAAACAGTATTTTACCTTCACAGATATATTAACTTTAAAAACAATAGAAATTAAGTTCATTTTAGAATGACAAAAACTAGTGAAAATTCTCCGTTCGAATAAAAAATGAACTACAATTACGGTACATAATCTTTTAACTGTTGTATATGTAAAAATATTGCTTATATCTATTTTCTGTGAGAGGAAGCGTCGACATTTTATTTCCCTAAACTTATAAAAAAAAGAACTAAAAATTAACTTCACTGTATGCACACGAAAACATCCAGAAGATTTTTTTACGCCTTTGGCTTTTTTAATTATTTATTTTAATAAATAAAATAGAATTTAGTTTGCTGGAGTAGTCTAGCTACGAGTATAGGCTAACAAAATTCTGGTATTTAACAGCATCCGGTTAGACTCAGAGGCAGATAACAATGGCCAGTTTCTTTAATGAAAGTGAATGTAACAAAATTGTCAAGCACCCTTAAAATGGTGGGAGATTAAGGCTCTAGACAGACGGACCTCATTTCAACTGCAATCCAACCGCAAATTGCAGTTCGATTGCAGTTTGAATGCACTTGACACGACTGCAATAGAACTGCAAACCAAACGTGCAGTTCGATTGCAGTTCAATTGCAGTCGGCGTGCAATCGTGTGAACTGCACACCAACTGCAATCGAACTGCACGGTGGGCGGAGCGTTAAAGTAGTGCGGGCGGGTGGGTATGGTGCAGTTCGGATGCAGTTTGAATGCAGTTGACACGACTGCAATAGAACTGCAAACCAAACGTGACGAACTGCACGGTTGGTTTGCAGTTCTATTGCAGTCGTGTCAACTGCATTCAAACTGCAATTTGCGGTTGGATTGCAGTTGAAATGCGGTCCGTCTGTCTAGAGCCTAAGAAACAGTGGTGGCCCAGACTTACAAGAGGCCATGGGTTCGAACCCAGGCAGTTGCTTGACTTTGCTGAATAAATATTTTTATCACCACTGCTCTCAAAACAGTGAAGGAAAACATCGTGAGGAAACCGGCATGTCCTAATACATCGATACTGGAAATATGAAATAACGTAAGGGACATTTCTTCTGAAAATGAAATATATATTAAAACTATAGGCTTTATTGATATTTTGCTATTTAAGCTTAAAAAAATGAAGGAATCTAAGAAACTTTGTCCTAGACGCTTTTTACATAACATAATAGTTAAAAAAAATATAGTCAGTTTTGTAAGAAAAACACCCTATTTTTGCTCTCCTGAAAACCTTAGTCAAACTCAAACTCAAAGCATTTATTTCAAGTAAACCAATTACAGGCACTTTTGAATTGTCAAGGGGTCGGTCAGTCAGAAAGATGAAGCTAGTTGCCCATTCCAAAGCGTAGTAGGTACCTGTGGAGAAGAACGGGCAAGAAACTCCACGGACACTCTTTTAAATCATAAAAATTGTTACAAAATTTTGGTTACATCATTCAAGTTGAAATTATACATGTGAGAACGATGTAGAAAGACGTGCACGTTAAAAGCGTCCGTACTAAAAAAGATAAAAACAAAAACAAAAAAATAACAATTCAGAAATGAAAATACTTAGATTAAATTAGTAGATTAATTTAGTTTTGTCCCTCACGTTATTTCATATTTCCAGCATCGACATGTGACATCTACCAACCCGCACTGGGCCCGCGTGGTAGATTACAGTCTACTTCCTCATGAAGAGAAGACGTCTGTGTCCGAGCTGTGGGAAGCATAATAGGCTGATTATGCATGCATTCGCAGCAGTTTACGGGCGCTTGACATTTTGTAACATTAATTTCGTTCGAGAAAGTCGCCCCTAGCCTACTAACATGACCAAAAAAATGTTGTATGTACAGACGCCAGCACATCAAGCTATCCGAAACTGTCAGATTTTCCCAATCAACTTTGAACCTTATGCTTTAGCGATAAAGTTGAAAATCTATTAAAGAAATTGTCAGATTGTAGTAGTTTGATGTGCTGGCGTCTGTACCATGAACTCGAATATTCAGCTTTAATAATTGATCTGGATAAAATAATTATACTATATTTTGTGAATGTTTTTGCGTGCATACGTTAAAGGGGAATTCATATGTTTGGAGGTTAGCGGCTCATAAAAAGTTCAGCAGTAAAATTATTATGGTATAAACATGATGGTGGTGATTAGTGCGTTAATTATATGGTAAATATAATTAATACACTAGTTCTGTGGGAAATTAATGAAATTTCGACATGCAAAATTACAAAAGATAGAAAAAAACTTACCGTAAAGCCACAGTAAATAAATATACAGTAGGTTATCTAAGGCCGCCCGCCGAGTTATTAGCCTACTCTTGCGTTGATACCCAGGGTTGTCACTTTTACTTTTAGTTAATATTTTCGAACAAGCTCAAGTATAAACGGGATACACTATGCTCAAGTATAAACGGGATAGAATTATTTTTGACGAAATTTGTTTACATTTTAGACGACGATACGCGCATCGACTTAATAAGTCGATGTACACACAAGTATTCGACTAAATAAGTCGATCGTCAGACTACCGGAACCATATTTGGATTGAACAACACATCAGACAATAGAAAAAATAATAATTTGCAATATTAATTATTGTGAAATGGCCCTTATTACAACTATACCTACGCGACAAATACGTTTACCTAAACGATGTTTCGTACTCAATCCTCTGTTTTATAGTAAAACTAGACTTCTTAAAATAAACTTTAGCTCTAAACATATGTAGTATTCAAAAAAATGCGACTCGGCTACGCTCTTAATAAAGCAAATAAACTGTGAAATAAACAATACAATACCACATTTTCTAATAATATTTAAGTTTATGTAGGTACTTACATTTCTGGCTGAGTAGGAAGTATGAAGAATGATAAGTCCGGGTTTGCGAAATCATTATTGAGGCACCCGAAAACACTACAATATTTTTTTCCCCTTTTTGAAGTCATGATACTCGTAATTTACGAGTAAGTGGCCGCCGCCGGCGAGAGTTGACGAACGCAAGCGGTCATGTAGCGTACGCGCGTGCTCACAGTCGCGCTGCACAGCCCGCACTGCCGCCACCTTATTCCCCCATATATTATGTTAGCGTGTGCGTGAAATCGCGTGCCGACATGGCGCGCGGCGCGCACGCACACATTCAAACCGAGAGCGGCACGTTTGTATGAAGATGTTTTACTGTATATTTACTGTGGTAAAGCGGAGTGAATAGGAAATGCAGGGGTGAATTGGGATGAAACTTAAAAATGGATTTTAACGTTGTTTGTTGCCAACAAAAGGACACTTAATCATTAATTATAATATAGTAAAAACATTACAGAACTTTTGGCAAAAAACGATATTATTTCAATGTTAAGATCCAATTTTAAAGTTTCGTCCCGATTCACCCCTATATTTCCTATTCACCGCGTTTTACCGTTATGCAAATATTGACGGAAAATATTTCAACTTTTAAGCGCGAAGAAAGGCACCTAATGTGTAACAGTCTTTCAATACGCAGTATTTTAAAGAAATTCCTAATCTATTGCTGCATATGTTAGAAAAAATCGTCTGCTCGACAACGTAAATAACGCAATGAATGTTGTTGAATTGTCCAAATGAGAGACATTGTAATTCTCAGTGTGTTACGCAATTACCCCGCTCGTTTCCAAAAAAGGTATTTCTTTTAAAGATTTTAAGAGCCCTTTCGAAAAGCTTTCAGTCTGACTTAGGGTTATTGTGATACTCAGTAGCTGGGTTGTGGAGGTCAGATAGGCAGTTGCTCCATGTTAAATACTGGTATTCAGCTGCATGCTGTTAGACTGGAAGCCAACTACAATAGGTATAGTTACGAAAAGGCTAGGCATGTATAAGGCGAGGCACGCTCATGTTCACACGGACGTAAAGATATCGTGGCAGGATTTTATCGCGCACTGAATTTTCAACTCTCGGTGTTGAGCTGAGCATTAAGAATCCAACAGAGCGCATTGCAGCGCGTCATAAAAACACTGTTCGATTTTCTTTTTTGGTTTCACTGAATTTTTTTTTTTTTTTGAAAATCCAGTGCGCGAAAAAAATAATCGGCGCGGGATAAACGCGCCCGTGCGAACCTTGGTTAAGGTTAAAGAGAAATAAATTCATGAATGAGCATAAATAAAAACCGTTACTGAAAATCGGACCTACTAAAGTCCGATTTTCAGTAACGGTTTTTATTTAATTACTATAGCTATGGAAGTCAAAATGTGTCATGAACACTTTCAGGAAAAAAATCACAAGAATTCCCCCTTGACTTAACATTAAAAATTATATTACAATATTATTTTTTGGCATTTATATGGTACAAAATTTACAAATTTCTATCCCGTATAACAACCTCTTTAGGAAAATCCCTTAGTCGAAGAAAATTTTTGTTTGTTCAAGTATACAGGGTGTAACGGAAAGGGGGTATCAACCCTGAAGGAGGTGAATGTGCTCATGAAACTCAACAACTTTCCCCAAAGAACATAGGTCGAAATATGAAAAAACAATTTGGCGTGTTTATATTATGTCTTTTAAACTGAGCACTATCACTCCATGCATGAATGCTGTTAATTTTTACAACAATTATTTGCAGAAAATTTAGGTTCGATTTCTAACTAAGTACGAAACTAAAAATTAATTATAATAAAGTTTTCTGTGTTCATAGTTTCGGATTTCGCCTTGAAGACCCATCTCAAAAAAAAAAACACCCAAGAATCTTAACTATTTTTCTTAGAGATTTTAAAAAGAGGTTGTTCTTCAAAACAGGATCTATTCGCGACAATTTCTTTTTACGCCAAGTCATAGACTAAAATAAAGAAGAAAATAAACGTTTGTTGGTATATGTAGTACTGATCTCAATGCATTTAGTATAGTCACAGCTTAGGAGTTGATATTTTTATGTAAATGACATAACATCATGCCTGTATTTACTTACTGCCTCCTCAGTACTTTTACTGCCTCGGTCTTATTGTTTTCAAAAATAGATACAACCTCTATACTCCATTTGTTTAGGTAATTAAATAAAGGTAAACACAAAACCAGGTGATGTGGTTAACAAACTAAACGTAATACCAGTCTCTTCAGTTGTCATGCTACGTCACAGTTGTACTCTTCAATTCAGCAACATTATTAATTATAATGACGGTGATGTGGTTAACAAACTACACGTAATAGCAGTCTATTCAGTTGTCATGCTATGTCACAGTTGTACTCTTCAATTTAGCAACGTTATTAATTATAACGTTGCTAAATTGAAGAGCTATTATTTGTATTTAATTTAATTTAGTTGTATTTAATTGCTATTATTAATTATAACATTGCTAAATTAAAGAGTACATCTGTGAGGTAGTATGACAACTGAATAGACTGGTATTATGTTTAGTTTGTTAACCACGTCACCTGGTTTTTTGTTTACCTTTATTTAATTACCTAAACAAATGCGGTATAGTTGATTTTAGAATTATCTAAATGTACCAAGCTGTGACCATGTTATTGTCAAACAATTCAATTTAAATGTAGCAAACAGTGCAAAAACTTAAAAGAAGGTGCCAATACAATTTTGTTAGTACACAACACTGAAAAACCCAGTGTTGCCAAACTAAAATTAATTTTTAAATGTAAAATTCCTTTGGTCTACTCCAAAGCATAGTTAAAAATATCGAAGAAAGAAAAAAAGAAAAAACATTTAAAACTTGATCACTAGCAAGTCTGTTCCACAGTCTTGAATTTTTAAATTTTCTTGCATCATTTTTCAAAAGTCTTGCTTCATAATAACTAACAGCACTTACTTTAGCGTCTGCTTATTCACTTTACACCACTATTTAAGAAGTCTTGTATAATTGAATTATTCGAATTTGTATCACTTGTAACACTTGAGTTTGGTTCATTTGCGCGATTCTTGCATTAATTTTCACAAGTCTTGCTTCACGTTTCTTGCGCCACTTTTCACGAGTCTCGCATCACTCGTGCGTGTAGAAGATTAGTTGGGGGTTTGAGTCGTCCGGTGACATTTCTAATTGGACGTACTGCGGCGTTGTTCGTGCCGATTCGTAGGAATTGCCACCGTTACGTGATAGGGAATTTCTTGATCTGGAAAAAAGAGAAGTAATTGTAGAATTCAATCATTTGTTTGTGTGGGATTGAAGGGGAAACCTGCTGTGTGCCTGGTCCACGAGATTAATTTTGACGTAGTCTCTAGCCTAGCCTTGCTCAAGAATTTGATTACGAAATGCAAAAAGAATTTTCCAAATTCGATTGGTTGATCCAGAGATAAGTGCGTTCAATAAAACAAACTCTTCAGCTGTTAATATAAGGGATATTCCAACAGAGTTGAAGTGATCGTGAGTTTCGACTTTACAAAATTCGGAGCACGGTCGAGCGATTATATCAAATTATTCCTGAACTTCACGTATGTGAGGATCTGACTGCTCAAGACCAGGTTGTATGAGATTTTTTCCAGTATTTTTCCCAGGACCTCTGAACACTTTCCAAAGGTTTAATAAGTTTTTACTTATCTATGCGAAATTTTTACTCGCGGTTGCAAAGGGTTATAGCAGATTATGATTATTTTTACTCACTTGGCTTTGGCGTGTGTGAGTATGTGCGACTTGAGGTTGGTACTCTGTGCGAATTTCTTGTTGCAGCCGTCGAACGGACACACGTACGGTCGGTCGCCTGTGTGTATGCGGACGTGAGTCCTGAAATGTCACGAAAATAGGATAAATATCAATATCTGTGTATATCTCAAATAAGTACAGTAGAGGCGTCGATTATCCGAAATAATTGGGGTACTTGGGTGTTCGGAAAATCGGTATTTTCGGATAATCGAACTACCTATACAACGTGGAACGTTAAATGCGCAAAACCTCTTAAGGGGTCATTGTACTCATCATTATGAACAACTTTTACTATGGGACCAAACCTGAAATCGCGAAAAAAAAATCAGCTGTTCCCTACATTTATGTTCGCATAACTCGTCAAAATGTAGGGAACAGCTGATTTTTTTTTCGCGATTTCCGGTTTGGTCCCATAGTAAAAGTTGTTCATAATGATGAGTACAATGACCCCTTAAGAGGTTTTGCGCGTTTAACGTTACACGTTGTATGTATATTGATTCAGCCATACATATTTACGTACAGGTTAACGAAAACCATATTTACATTTACATAACAAATCGACAAGTCGTGACAAGTGACTGCCGCAAGCACTGTAGCGCGGGAGGCGGGAGAGAGGCACGCGGGAGTCGGGCGGCCGTAGTAGTTCGGATAAGCGGTCGTTCCGTTGAGCGACGTTCGGATAATCGACGCTTCACTGTAAGTCTGTTAACTAGTGTTTCTTTTAGTCAAAATACAAAGTGGGTTTAGGTCTGACACAGCTGAATATCATAAACCCTGATTTTACATTCAATTCTAGGCGACCATACGTGATCATTTTTAGGGTTCCGTACCGAAAGGGTAAAACGGGACCCTATTATTAAGACTTCGCTGTCCGTCCCTCTGTCACCAGGCTGTATCTCATGAACCGTGATAGTTAGACAGTTGAAATTTTCACAGATGATGTATTTCCGTTGCCGCTATAACAACAAATACTAAAAAACAGAATAAAATAAATATTTAAGTGGGGCTCCTATACAACAGACATGATTTTTTTTACCGTTTCTATAGATCATGGTACGGAACCAAAGACTATTATAACCACTTGACTGCGTATACAGTGCCCCGACGCACGAAAACTATTAGTATTTTGTCGCCTATGTATAGGCTACGGTACTAGTAGCAATTTTAGTTGTGTCCAAGTGTTAGACCTGCGTGCACGCTAAATTAATATAATTTTTTTATAACGTTTATGCAATTATAACGCATCAAAATGCCTTCATGCGCGGTGAAGTGGTGTGGGAAACATTCTTAGACATCTAGTTACAAAAAGGATGACATAACTTTTCATCGGTACATAAACATTACGAAAAATTATTTTTGATTTAATCAGATTATAAGCCACTGCAGGGGTCTATTTAAAATGGTGGCTGGGTAAACGAGCACACTTTTTGAGTCGCGCGTTGATGTCTTTTGGAAAAGTCTCGTTCTTGTATTAGACAATTCTAATGCTTCTATCCCTTTCTTTCCTTTTGTATGTTTATCGTAAAAAATAGTGCTGTTATCTTTAATAGCTGAAAGTTGATATCGAGAAAAATAAAATGAATACATTTTTTATTCAATTCACATACTTTAATAAAATAACTATCTACTATTAACCGACGTCAAAAAAGAAATACCGACGAACTGAGAACCTCCTCGGTTTTCAGTTCGTCGGTTTTTTTTTTTTTTGTATTTTCCGGGATTTTTTAGTTCTTTCTGTCCCCGACCGGGGCCGATCAGTCCATTTCCGGGATTTTTTTTTTGTAATTGATTGATTTTGATTAAATATTATTTCTATGATTTTGATTTAGTATTTATTATAATGTTAAAATCCATTTTATCGATATCGACTATTTTCTCTTAATGAAGTAAAGCAGCCCTAACGATGCAACTTGACCTTGAACTGACCAATTGCAGCCGCGCGTTCTTCCTCATCCCCCGGCCCGCAGTAGTGAGTCGTGTGCTTCGAAGAAATCGGCCCATACGCTCTCTAGTGGTTATATTCTCTATGTACGGAACCCTTCGTGCGCGAATCCGACTCGCACTTGGCCGGTTTTACCATTAGACTGAGCATACTGGTTCGACCAAAATCAGTGTGTGGCTGATACGAACTCAAGATCGATCGCCTAATACAGCTTGAACGATTATTATTATTAGAAGCAAATTGTTCTAATTATACAGTTTGATTGTTTTTTATATGTGCATGCATGCATCCGATCAGCCGTGCGATTCTGTAACCATCTCACCGTGAAAGCTTGGGTGAAGTGAGCGTGGAGCTGTCATTCGCTAGGGATTAACACTATTAAGTGCTCACTTCACTTATGATTTCACGGTGAGATTTTCACAGAATCGATCAGCAGTTGTCCTGATCGTCTTGCTTTGATTGATCTTTCCATATATTTTAGCATTAACACCACAAAGATATAAACTAACACTTCCAGCAGACTGAAGTAAAATTAAAAATATTGTATATCACACTAGCTGGGCCCTCGGTTTAATCCTTCGTATTTCCAATTTTTAAAAGCTTCAAACGTAGATCTGCGCTGTTTTAACTTTACTTAAAAAAAATAATTTTATTAGTTTTTTCGAAAAAACAAACAAATTAATGTAAATATGTAAGTAGGTGCTTTTTCGAAAAAAGCAATAAATTTGCGAAGATCGTTCCGAATTTGGAGCGCAGACCTGCGTTCCGGCCGGCATACGAAAGGTTAAGTCTCGATGACGTAGGAATATCGAGATAAAAAAAAAACTTCCTAGGTCATGGTTAATCCATGTGCCAAATTTCATCCAAATCCTTTCAGCCGTTTTAGGGTGCAAGCGTAACAAACACGGTAACAAGCAAGGAGGTTATAAGCGACGCCACTAGTCTTAGAACTTCTTGTTAAGGACTGTTTTTTTGTAAAAAGTCAAATACTTTTTGTATTCTTTTTAGCCGCCAAATTGATGTGCATTTCTTTCTCTCATCGTCGACAAAAGCTACTATTTTTATAAAAGTACTATTTTGATAAAAGTACTATTTTTTCTGTTATGAAATAGAATATTCTTTATTATGTACACTATAAATATAACAGATATTGATTTGTATTTTCTTTTTATGTTTTTTATTTTTTGTTGTGTTGTTATAAATACAATCCCGGGATCCCAGCCGTTTTCTGACCCCGAAAATCCCGAGACAGTACTTGGCCAATCTCGGGATTTTAGGGATTGTCTCACCCGAAAATCCCGAGATTAGTCAAGTACAGTCTCAGTTCAGGGAAACGGCCGGGATCCCGGCATTAGGATTCCGGGATTGTATTCTCTAGTTGTTATCTTTGCTTATTAAAGTTATTTAGCCAGTTAGTCTAGTGGTCAGTGGCCCTGACTGCTATGCGCAAGGTCGTGGGTTCGATTCCCACCCAGGACAAATGTTTGTGTGATGAGCACGATCATTTGTTCTGTGTCTGGGTGTAATTTATCTATAATATGTATGTATTTAGAAATATATATGTATGTTTATCAGTTGTCTAGTACCCATAGCACAAGCTCTGCTTAGTTTGGGACTAGATGGCGTTGTGTGAAAGTTCTGGAATATTATTATATTATTATTATTTATATGTTTACATTTACTTTATAAATCCACAATTTTCTTGCCCTTTGAGCCCTGAGCATTACAGGGTTCTTAGTATCTCCGCGGCGTCAGTGGCTCCTTATTTCTCTCCTCATATAAGAGGTATAATTTCCTCTCATTAAAACGTGTACCCATACTCACCTTAAGTTAAAATCTAGTGAGAACCTCTTCCCGCAGCCCTCGAAGGTACATTGGAAAGGCTTCTCTCCGGTATGAACTAATTGGTGGCGTTTTAACTTTGAACTTTCTACAAACGCTTTGCCTGAAATGGATATAAAGAATACTGTTATTATTTCATAGCAAGATTTCTTACCAGTTCAATGTGTAAATTGATATTAAAAAATAAAGACGATGGTAATGGCCATCGCAAACCGAAATTACGGAAAGAACACGAGATTTTACGAGACTTTCGAGACAACTTTTAGAACGCCAAAATGATGGTGTGTACGAGGTTCCAACTTATTATCTCTCATTCAGAGTTTATACAGGTTGAAATTGAAAACATGCGACAATTCGAAATGAGAGATTGTACTCATCATTGTGAACAACTTTTACTATGAGATAAAACCTGAAATCGCGAAAAAAAAAATCAGCCATTCCCTACATTTATGTTCGCATAACTCGTCAAAATGTAGGGAACAGCTGATTTTTTTTTTTTCGCAATTTCATGTGTGGTCCCATGGTAAAAGTTGTTCATAATGATGAGTACAATCTCCCATTTCGATTTGTCGCATGTTTTAAATTTCACCCTGTATAAGAAACTGGTTCTTTACAGTTACTCACCGCATTCAGCACAAACATGTACTCTAGGCCCATGCGTGTGCAAATGTTTCCTCATCGCGGAGTTGTCTCTGAACATTTTCGTACAGCCTTTGTGTGGACATGCTGGAAAAGTAAGCAGAACAACATTAATAGGTCAGATGTCATCTTAAGGGCTGTATAGCATATTTTGCCTATAACGTTCCCACTGGGACTGGCATTTTTTTTTTTTGGATGGAAAATTATCAAATGACTTCTCCCGCTCTGGGCGGAACGGGAAGGTGTGTCAGACTTTTACTGACTAAAACCCACCCGTGTTCCTCCAGTTGCCTGTGTCAAGGGCCACGGTAACTCTTTGGCATCCGTTCTTTACGAAGGAGTAGGCCATAATCCAGCCCAGAAATATTAATAACTTAATTCTTTATTCTATCAGATACCCCTTCCGTATCTATCTTCAGACACCGGTTGTGTGGAGATTTTTGACGTGATGTTATGTTAAGAATAACTTGCTTATTCTTACCTATTGTTCTATCTGAGGACTCTGGCATAGGTTTCTTTAATCTAATTTTGTGTCCGGGTCTCGCAAACTCCGCTAACTGCTTGGGATCTGATAAGTCTAAACCTGGAATCAAATAAATTAATTTTTAGTAAGATATTTGTGTAAAACAACGAGTAGAAACGCAAGGTGTATACTACACTCCAACCCATTTCCATAATAAGCCTATTTTGCTTAGTCAACTCTGACTCAAGGAACACAGTTCCTGGACTCAAATAAAAAAAAATTGAGTTTCAGGAAAAGTTCGACTTTGTAGAGCGTCCTCGTGTCACAGTCTGTCAATTGACGAGCTTGCGTCATTTGACTTTTATGCAATTGAAATAAAAGTAAATTAGTCAGCGCCTGACGTAAATTGACGTATTTTTAGCAGCCAATTTTTTAATCACGTCTAAACTTTTCTATGGAGTATCTTAATTTGACAGGTCTAAACTAATATTTATCTTATGTCCTATTCTTAATGCAATAGAAAGAAAAAGATGCACTGAACTTAAATTTAGTTTAATTTGTGAACAAGGAAATCGGCGCCAGTAGCATCTAAACTCGCGGACAAAAATGTCTTCAGGCTGTCGCGCAGCAACATGCGCGCACTTTCAAGCCACGTATTCACTGAGCAACAATGTTTCGGATACATAGTTTCTGAAACATCACGTAAATGTTTCCAGGAACAATGTTTCGGAAACCCTGCCGTCCACACAGTCAGATGCTTAGGCCCCATAATATTCGTTTTTTCTCAAACAGTTCTATCAATTTAAAGACAGTTTCATCGTCCCACACTACAGCCATGTTTGTAAACAAATGTTTAGACGCGTCCACACTCGCATGCACCTGTTGCGCAACTGATTTGTTTCTGTGTTCTCCGCCGCAAGTGGGGAGCACCGAAACATACCGACAAACACGTAGTGTTTACAGAAACCAAATTATATGTTTCTGAAAATGATTTGTTTCAGAAACACGTAGATTTTGTTTCTGAAACAGAGTTTATAAACAATTGTTGCTCAGTGAATACGTGGCTTCATACAAACCCGTAGACTAAAGCCCCGGATACACTAGGGAACATTTTGTCCCGCAACATGACGCGCAACACAAAATATACGTGACGCTGCAACGTTGCATAGTGTCCCGCAACATGACCCACAAAATTTTACGTGACGCGGGACATGTTTCTTGCTCCCTCTCCGAGAGCGAGCGCACGGCGCGACATTCTCTCGGGACATTCACGTAGTTGCCGAGCGCCATGTTCCGCAACATGTCGCTCCATTTGTCCCCTAGTGTATCCGAGGCTTTAATGTGAGAGACAAATTAGTTGCGGAGACAAAAGTTGCTCGTGGGTGCCTCGTTTAGAAACCGTAACTTTAGCCAGAGTACGTCCTAAGTAACGTTAGTAGAACTCAGCCTCATAGTCGTAGTAGTAGTATTTTTAAGTTATATTTTTATAGTATTGTATTTGTAATAATTTTGTATGTATTAGTTTATAAGTATGTTTTTAGTAGTACGTATTGTTTTTTCTATGGGCCTTAGTTGCCTGAAATAAAGAAGTAAATAAATAAATAAAAATAGTCAAACGGGACGGCAATCCGACACGACCGGGGAGATATTTATTTCTCTCTCATTATTTTTTTTATCTTTTTATTTCTTTCTGTTTTCAGTCTCTATTATTATTTTTTTTTTTTATTTTTATCATTTAACTTTTAATAATGTATTTGCCACACGTACTGCTATTAATGTTCCTAACGATTAGATCTTAAGATTGTTTTCTTAAGTTTCTATGCCTACTTGTGGACAGCGTTGTGGGTTACTTTATAGCCAAATTGCTATTTTGTTAAACTAGTTGTAAGTCCTTATAATGTAACTGTTTGCCGTTCCTCTCAATAAAAATAAATAAATAAATGTAACTTCAATATTCAGTCATGTAAAAACTAGACCAATGTAAGTATGTATGTATTAATAGAAAAAAAAAGTTTTAGCAAATAAATGATATTATTATTATTATTATAAAAAAAGAATAGTATAAACATACCTGGCATGATAGTTTCATTTCCTAGCATACTCTTCTTCCCCGTCATATACTCTGTGTAGTCCGGGTCAGGCTCGGGATTTGAACCGTCATCTGTGAATGAAAGAATATTTATTTTGAGTAAACAGCCGTGCGATTCTGTAATCATCTCACCGTGAAAGCTTAGGTGAAGTGAGCGTGGAGTGTGCTGTCATTCGCTAGGGATTAACACTACTAAGTGCTCAATTCACTTATGATTTCACGGTGAGATTTTTACAGAATCGACCGGAAGGTAATGTTTACGAGTCGCGTTATTTAACACTCCAGTAGGCGCGCCTCAACTTGGGACGTTAGTGCTCGCGTGCTCTACTTATGCAGAGCACTTTTAATTTAAATATTTTTGAAGGAAAGTTTCAAAAACAGTTAAAAATATGCTTTCATGTTCAAGAAGGCTTTATTATGAAACTAAATGAGGCACAAGGAATATGTAATGTACAGGAATACTATGAGTGTCCCTGAGTGACCTACAATTTGCGCTCAAATTCTAGGAAATACACGTGCGTTCTACAATGGTAGAACACGCGCCTACTGGAGTGTTATGAGTATACACGACGACCTAACAAGAATAGAATATTCTTTATTATACAGCTAGTTTTTTTTACCGTTTCCATATTTTTACAGGGTGTTCTACTCATGAACACGAACAGCTTTCACTATGGAATCAAGTTTGAGACCACGAAAAAAAAATCAACTGTTTCGTACATTTCGGTCAAGTAGGTCTTGAACTTTTGTATTAAACAGCTGATTTTGTTTTCGTGATTTCAGAGTCCCATGGTGAAAGTTGTTCATGAGTAGAACACCCTGTAAAAAAAAATCATATAGTATACGGTCAGCAAAGCAGTTAAGTAACCAGGGTTGTCGGATATAGTTGAAGTTTAGTAAGAAACTGATTAACGTATTCGAATGAAATTTAATTTGATATAATTACATATGAACTGTTTTTTTTTCTATTAATTAAATTAAATTTTATTCGAAAACATCCATCGGTTTCTTATTAAACATCAACTATATCGGACGACGCTATTACTCTCAATTTGAATAATTTTGAAGCATATTGCTAATCCATTGCTCCATATGCTGGAAAAATGTGTCTGCCCAACAACGTAAATAACACAATGAATGTTGTTGAACTGTCAAAATGAAACACATTGATACTGATAGTGTGTTACGCAATTACCCTGCTGGTTGCTTATCTCCTTTGGTAACTGTACACTAAATATTACAGATATAACTTTTAGGAAGGTTTCAATATACAATATATTAGGTTATTGATAGTAAGACTTGTTGAATTATATTGTTTCAAATCGAAGAGCATGAGGGTGGGTCGATTTTTTTGCACGCAAGTGTATGTTGTCAGCTTCGAATCTAACTGGATGCAGCTGAATACCAGTATTTTACATGGAGCGACTGCCTATCTAATCTCCACAACCCAGTTACTGGGTAATACGATACACCTTGGTAAGACTGGTCGTCACTTTCGAGCTCCGTAACTACTGTCAAAGACCTACAAATGACAGCCGGGACTAACAGCTTAACGTGTTTTCCAAGACACGGACGGGACTTGATATGAAATGGTTGGTCACCCATCCACGAAACGACTACGACTGCGACAAGCGTAAATTAACTTTCAACCGACCCGTACGGGAACAATGGCGCTGTGTTTGAGGTATAATGCATAACACTTCCCACCGTTTTTCATCAAAATTCATGCAGGGGTTTCCACAACTCAAAAGCATAAAATGTTTTAAAATGACAATGTTGCAACACACCAATAATTTAGCTAAATAGTCGATTATTGTGTATGTTAAAACGTAGCTTAACTTTCGATCGAAAAAAAAAAGAGTGACACCCTGAACGCAACTGGTGCCTCGGTGGCATATTATAAAAATTTGGGGAGGGGACTGAGCAAAATCTCACGACATCTCACCAGGGGGGAGGGGGTCAGAAAATTTCTACACCCTCCCCCCCTCCCTATCTTCGTACACTTACCGTCATCCTCTCCTGTAGCCCACATGGTGACAGAGAACTCTCCCTCCATTGTCTTGATCTGCACCTGCTTTTGTTCCCATCTTCTAGCTGGACCGCGGCCCGCCACGCCGTCCATAAGACTTGCTGGTACTTCCCCTGAAATTTGGATATTGACATAATATTTAATAAAGTATTTGTCTATGATAAAAAAAAAAGTAATCTTAAATTAATTCTTATTCTGAAAATGTTACCGAATGTACAGACGCCAGCACATCAAGCTACTACAATCTGTCAAATTTCTTTAATAGATTTTTAACTTTATCGCTAAAGCAAAGATTCAAAGTTGATTGGGAAAATTTGACAGTTTCGGGTAGCTTAATGTGCTGGCGTCTGTACTTCAAAATACAGGATTTGTGATAAAAAAATAATAAATGGAATAAAATCAGTCGAAATATGGAGAAGCTGAACACTGCAGTAGTTTATGGTAGAAATTTTATATTCTTGCCACGAGATCTGAGGTAACCCACGTTAAACGTATCCAAGGGGGTATAGAGGCATAAGGAACAGGGTGTTAAGTTCACTCATCCCCCATAGAAAAGGTAGGATCCTCAACCAGACGGGTGTCGTGTCTGGTGGGCAACTGCCTGACGATTGATGTCGGGACGTTGTATACAACGTGTAACGTTAAATGCGCAAAACCTGAAAATAGTTTGATCAAAATAATGAGCAGAATTAATTGAACCACTTTTTAATATAGGTTACATTTTTCAAAAAATCTTCATTATAAACGTTGCCGTGTCTATTTATTAATAGGTCAAGCAACCCAATGTCAGCGCGGCGCAGCGGCCCGGTGACGACTCCTCCCTCGATAAAGCGTCGTCGCAGACGTAAGAAAAGATCAGAATGGCCAGTAAAACTAAAACAGCACATAAAACCCTTACAATTTTTTTAATGACTTATTTTTTCTCTGAAATAGGTCAATTGAATTAAAAATCAGTTGGGGTGTCTGAGGTTTTGCGCATTTAACGGTACACGTTGTATACAACATTATTTTTAGTATATGGGGAAACCCTAAGCACGTGTCTAGTATTTTTATGTAGAGAATCTATGTACAAAATTTCAAAACTGTATCATGAAAAATCACGAAGTTATAAGCTTGTTATGTTAACTGATTGTCCGTACAAAAAGTTGGTTACCACTTAACACGCGCCGCCGGCCGACCGGCTGTGACCTGAGTGTTGTGCGCATATGATTGCGGATATGTACTTAGTGTCGCTTGGTGTCCAACTTACTACCATTTTTAAATATTTTTGGGACAAAATATAACATGGTATAAAAATTATTGTTTGCAATATACTAAAAATAATGTTTTATAATATGCTAGTTGCGCGGTAAGCCCTGCTTGCGCGATGCAGGAATGTACCTGGCGTCAGTATGATCCGTAGTTCGCATGTGGCGATGTAGATGCCGCCACAAAGGCATGGTGAGACTGTTTACAGTGCGTAAAAAGACGGTCAAAAAGTTGCTTCCTTTTTTATTTCATTGCACTGCTACAATGAAATTAAAAAGGAAGTAACTTTTTCATTATAAGATTAATTTAAAAAAATATACATTTACTAGGTGACTATGGTGGCGTTTTAGTAATATCATGTCAGAATACTGTAGTGCTGTCTCTTTCTAGCATGAGACCACGCAAACAGTTTCCAAGGGAAAATGGTAATTATTATTGGTAGCTAGTATGTATAATTAAAACTTACCAATAGGCATTAAATGCTGTATATTACTGGCGCTGTTAGTGACGTGAGAGCGGGGTCTGCCGCGACCTCTTCTGAAACAAACCGACAGATTGTTTCATCATCCTTTTAATGAAGGCTTTTTTCTAGTTACTGGTTGCCACCCTAGAGACAAAGCTGAAAAGTCTTAAGTATTATGTCTTTTAGGAAAGCAAGGAACATATTTACTCTACTAGGGGAGGACGCACTGATTAATTGTTCTTATTATTGTTTATACAAAAGTAGTTATTTTTCCACTCTGTTTTGATTGTTGTTGTTTTGTTGTCATCTGCCAGTGTCGCAGGCGCATCACGGATTAGTGTATTCCAGGGGGGTGAAACTCAATGCGATTCGAGTTTGTCTTATTTGTCTGAGATGGAACACCTTCTATACCAACATTATAGCATACGCTTGCGGATATGTACTTAGTGTCGCTCGGTGTCCAACTTGTTACCATGTTTAAATATTTTTGGGACAAAATATAACATGGTGTAAAAATTATTGGAATCGATTCAGTTACTTATTCTGAACAAACTATATTCAGGTTTGCAGTATACTAAAAATAATGTTGTATATTGATTATATTTTTTTTTTTTTTTTTATATGCCTGTAATTACATCGGCACCAAGATCAGCACCCTAATTGCGTAGCACACTGTCAGTCTCAATCTGAATCATTTTGAAGCTTATTGCTAATCCATTGCTTCATATGTTCGAAAAATGTGACTGCTCAACAACGAAAATAACGCAATGAATGTTGTTGAACTGTCGAATTGAAAACCCATTGTTACTGATAGTGTGTTACGCAATCACTCTGCAGGTAGGAAGTCATGTTGGTAAGTCTTTCCCCGACGAGCTCCATCACAAAGTTAATACATAGACAAGCAATTGCAGGTGATTTGCTGTCATACTTACAAGGAAACCTCGCGGGGTGTCCCTCACCGATTTAGTTGCGGCTTTACTATAATAATCTACATGAAAAGTGATGACATACGTATTTTTTTCTTTTTTGCTAACAAACGTTTTAAAGGGGTGAAATTCACCCTCAAAGTTAGTACCCCAAAAATATGGTTTGCAGTTTTCACATATTTCTAATAAAATTTTTCCAAAATGACTTTAACCATTAAAAAGAGCATAAAAAATTATGAAAAATACCTTTATTCACATATTTAGAAGACGTAAAATTGGTCCCATTAAAAAATAATAAATAGTTTATAGGTTATGATTTTTTTTGTTATTTTTAATTAAAAAAAAAAAGATTGTGTATCCACAATTCTTATAAATATGTGAATAAAGGTATTTTTTTAAATTTTTTATGCTCTTTTTAATGGTTAAAGTTATTTTGGAAAAATTTTATTAGAAATATGTGAAAACTGCACACCATCTTTTTGGGGTATGAACTTTGAGGGTGACTTTCACCCCTTTAAAACGTTTGTTAGCAAAAAAGAAAAAATACGTATCTCATCATTTTTCATGTAGATTATTATAGTAAAGCCGCAACTAAATCGGTGAGGGACACCTCGCGAGGTTTCCTTGTTAGATTTTTTCAGTTCAAATAATAAGCCTATAATTTTCCCACTGTTGGGACACTGGCCTCCTCTCGGTGAAAAATGGGCCGTAATCCACCACGCGGCCAAAAAAGACATGTGACATCGAATTTTTGGTTCTAGGACTCATCATTTTTTTTTTTAAAATACTATTATGATAGCCCGTGGACAGTGTTGTGGGTTACATGATTAACAAAATGCAAATATTATTACACTAGTTTTAAGTTTTCATAATGTAACCGTTTGCTGTTCCTCTTAATAAAAATAAAAGCCATCGCTACGTACTGGTAGTGTGTTACGCTGGGCGGTAGTCATTTACTATTTTGTCCAAAACATTACCTGCTACTTGTGGAAGCAGGACTGAGGTACAAAGGGTCATAGTGTGTGTCAGGGCTTGCATTCAACACCTCTTCTCCAGATATACCAGGCAGGATCACCTCTTCACTGCCAACTGAAATTTTATAGTCTGTCAGCAGACAGTATGAATGTCATTAGTTGATGTATGAATGATGTTAGTGAAAGAATAATAACACTCCTTTTTTGGGCAATCGGGTAAAAAGGGAAATATTTATCTGATCCTCTAAAACTTATTGAACTTCAAATGATGTACAGACGCTAGCACATCAAGCTACTGCAATCTGTCAAATTTCTTTAATAGATTTTCAACTTTATTGCTAAATAATAAGGCTATTGGGAAAAATTGACAGTTTCGGGTAGCTTGATGTGCTGGCGTTTGTACGTTTTCTTAAAGGTAATTTAGTATGGGACACAAACAGGAAAAAAAAACATTATAGCATTTTGAAGTATGTCTGCCTTGTGCTGAGGCACAAGGCAGACATAGTTCAAAATAGTAGTTTAATCCTAAGACAGTATGTCTGAATTCAGTTGGTGAAAAAAAATATAATATATGTGAGAAAGTTAGATTAATTTATTAAAGGGAAATATTTAACATAATCTCTAAAAACTTATTGAGCAGCCGGTCGATTCTGTAAAAATCGCACCGTGAAATCATAAGTGAAGTGAGCAATTTCAATATTGTTAATCCTTAATGACAGTTCACTTCCCTCTCACTTCACCTAAATTCTCACGGTGAGATTTTTACAGAATAGCACTGCTGGTAATGTGGACACTTTTGAAATTAATAACATTCTAAGTGCTTTCTGGACTTGCCAGGGTCGCGGGTTGTTCGAAAGAGTTACCGTGGCCCTTGGCACAGGCAACTGAAGGAACACGGGTGGGTTTTAGTCAGTAAAAGTCTGACACGCTCTCCCGCTCCGCCCAGAGCGGGAGAAGTTATATGGTAATTTCCCACCCAAAAAAAAAGAGCTTTCTGGGCTTCTAATGATGCACACTTTTTTTTTATTTTTATAAATGAGCTTCTTTTAAACTTTTATATGTATGTTAAGTTTGAACATGTAAAATTGTAATAAATTAATGGAAAATTGCGTCGCCAGATTCATTTGATGCTTTTCTTATAAAAATAACATAACATTTTTAAGTCTTTTTGCGTCGGGGGTTAAATAAGGAGGCTTATACAAGGTGTAACTTAAATAACGCACAACCTCTTAAGGGGTCATTGTACTCATCATTATGAACAACTTTTACTACGGAACAAAACCCGAAATCGCGAAAAAAAAATCAGCTGTTCCCTACATTTATGTTCGTACGAGTCGTCAAAATGTAGGGAACAGCTGATTTTTTTTTTGCGATTTCAGGTTTGGTCCCATAGTAAAAGTTGTTCATAATGATGAGTTCAATGACCCCTTAAGAGGTTGTGCGTTGTGTTACACCTTGTATACATCTAGGCAGATGTATAGAAGAAATAGAGGTGCTACGCTGACCCACAACCCGTCGCTCCGTTTAAAACACCAGTAATCAGCCGCATCTGCAAACCAATTGCGTAACACACTATTACTCTCAATTTGAATCATTTTGATGCATATTGCTAATCCATTGCTCCATATGTTTGAAAAATTTGTCTGCTCAACAACGTAAATAACGCAATGAATGTTTTTGAACTGTCAAAATGAAACCTATTGCTACTGATTGTGTGTTACGCAATTACCCTGTTGGTTAGACTGGAAGCCGACGCCAGCATTAGGCCGACCAATTTTGGTTACTGGACGTTTGGCTACATTGTTACTATAGTTTAAAATACTGGTACTCAGCTGCATCCGGTCAGACTAGAAGCTGTCCTCAACATAGTTGGGAAAAGGCTTGGCAGATACCATTATCTGCCAAGCCTTTTCCTAACTAAAATGGTTTATTCTGTATAATTTCTACATCATTGTAGAAATTATGCAGAATAAACCATTTTCTTTCTTTTAATGCAGAATGAGATGAGATGTTCGTTCTTACCTTCCTCAAGATGTTGCATCCCAATGACTTGTTCTTCGACTTCCTCATATTGATCGTCTGTGATATACTCCTCATATTGACCCGCTTCTATCTCCTCATACTGAAATTATGTAAATTGTGTGTTAGAAAATATAAATGAAATATTTTGATATACAACGTGTAACGTTAAATGCGCAAAACCTCAGACACCCTAACGGATTTTTAATTGAATTGACCTATTTCAGAGAGAAAATAAGTCATTAAAAAAATTGTAAAGGTTTTATGTGCTGTTTTAGTTTTACTGGCCATTCTGATCGTTTCTTGCGTCTGCGACGACGCTTTATCGAGGGAGGAGTCGTCACCGGGCCGCTGCGCCGCGCTGACATTGGCTTGCTTGACATAAATAGACACGGCAACGTTTTTAATGATGATTTTTTTCAAAAATGTGACCTATATTAAAAAGTGGTTCAATTGATTCTGCTCGTTATTCTGATCAAACTATTTTCAGGTTTTGCGCATTTAACGTTACACGTTGTATAAGAGTTTCCTTGGAGTTTTTTTGCCCGATCTTCACCATAGGAACCTACTTTACTGCCTGATCTTCCCCATAGGTACTTTACTTACTGGTTTGGAATGGGCAACTAAC
Source organism: Eremobia ochroleuca (assembly GCA_949629135.1). Classification (NCBI taxonomy): domain Eukaryota; kingdom Metazoa; phylum Arthropoda; class Insecta; order Lepidoptera; family Noctuidae; genus Eremobia; species Eremobia ochroleuca. The sequence continues at coordinate 7,366,046 of OX451412.1, forward strand.
TTCATCTTTCTTGACTGATCGACTCCTTGAAAATTCAAAAGTGAGTGTAATTGGTTTAATCGAAACAAAGCTTGCTTCGAGTCTCAGTTTAGAATGGGTAATTATTTATCAGCCAATGCAGAAGTAGCACAGCAAAGATTTCCCTGTGGTATAATATTGACCGTTCTTGCGTTGAAATAACGTCGAAAATAAATAAACTTAATTGCATTGGCGAGAGAATCAAAGTTGACCTCTGTCACTCTAAAACTAAATTTTATTTGTTTCCGACTTTTTTTTTTTCAATGAGTGAGTAAGTTGTTACATTTATAGCAGTGAAAACAACAACTCGCTTCTACACAGTGCAGTGGTCCCCTAAAATATATTTTTTAAGCTTTTTTTAACAGACTACAAAAAGATTTCTTGGAATTTTTTTTTAATTCCAGTGCTTAATTTGTTTTTGTAATCGGAACTTTTCGCATTTCTGGGTAAAATTGCACCATTAAACATAAGTCTAGTAGTTTTTTTTTTTAAATGTGCTCGACTTGAAGAGCGAAATTACTATCTACCTAACCCGACTGACGTTGTCCTGTCCAAGTTTTAATAATTCATGCAAACGACGTTACATTTTTCCCGAATTTGAAAATTTTTCGGGAACCTTTTCCAATTTTTCTACATGATTTGGACTTTTACGAACATTTTAAAGCAATGAAATAGCCATATTGGTCCAACCGTTCTCAAATGATGCGCTTACCAACCAACAGGGTTAAATGTTTTTCCATTTCTACAACGGTTAACGTTAAATGCGCAAAACCTGAAAATAGTTTGATCAGAATAACGAGCAGAATTAATTGAACCACTTTTTAATATAGGTCACATTTTACAAAAAATCTTCATTGAAAATGTTGCCATGTCTATTTTATTAATAGGTCAAGCAAGCCAATGTCAGCGCGGCGCAGGGACCCGGTGACGACTCCTCTCTCGATAAAGCGTCGTCGCAGACGCAAGAAACGATCAGAATGGCCAGTAAAACTAAAACGGCACATAAAACCTTTATTATTTTTTTTAATGACTTACTTTCTCTCTGAAATAGGTCAATTGAATTAAAAATCAGTTGGGGTGTCTGAGGTTTTGCGCATTTAACGTTACACGTTGTATAATTTTGGAAAGCAACACCTTCATTTTTAGTGTTCCGTAGTCAACAAGGAACTCTTATAGTTTCGCCATGTCCGTCTGTAGCTTAGCTCAAAGACTCTACAAGTAGGCTTTACAAGTTTACGAGTAATAGTCGACCAACTTACGTTTGCAGTTGCAATGCATGGGAGAATATGATTTTCAATTACAATGTTAAGTTTGTTCTTGGGATAAATTAATTCCACCTACGGAGCCCTTCATGGTCCGACACGCACTTGGCCGGTTTTTTTCAAGTTGCAAATACTCAAAAAAAGAAAAAAATGTTTGCCGCAAATAAACGTATTTTCTTCTTTTCTTTCTCTCGTTGGCAGAACGCCGCTTTCAAAACCCTCACACATCTCCAGGCATCTAATCAAACACTTACCTTGACCCCAACCTGGTCGTCTCCTTCCATCTCCACGATGGAACCATGCGTGCCTATCTCCACCTCACACATAATCTCCTGGTTCATCATCTTTGCTGATGTTAACTGAAACAAGGAGGTACAATATTACGCCTATATTGGCCATACTAGTTATATCTATTTACAGAGATGATAATATTATTTTCACTTGTCATGCTCTAAAAGATCGTGTGTATGTTGATGTTGTATGCATGTAGGTACCTGATTGTTACCAAATTAATTGTTACTGCATTAGTATAAAGTCATCTGCCTAGCCTTTTCCCAACTATGTTGGGGTCAGCTTCCAGTCTAACCGGATGCAGCTGAATACCAGTATTTTACATGGAGCGACTGCCTATCTGACCTCCACAACCCAGTTACTGGGTAATACGATACTCCTTGGTAAGACTGGTTGTCAGACTTTCGGGCTTCTGACTACCCGTAACGACTGTCAAAGATCCACGAATGACAGCCGGGACCAACGGCTTAACGTGCTTTCCGAGGCACGGAGGGGTCTCGGTATGTAAAGATGGTCACCCATCCACAGAAGTGCAGCTTAACCTAATCGATCGACCTGTGCGGCTGTTATTATTTAGCCACGGGCCCCTCTGCATTAGTATAAAGCGAGAAAAGAAAATGACTATCAACTTCTTATCATACAAGCTGTAAGTCAATTGAAATAAAGTGAGTGTTTCAAGGGCAAATAAGTTAATTTTATTAATTAACACTTGGCAAGCGGGCATACATCGCCGCCGAATTACGCGTGCAGCGGGCCACAAATCTATCTAAATAAGTATTTTTACGTGACCCGCGCTCTAGTGATAGACTGCAAAAAACGTAAAAATACGTTGCCCGCATGCCAAGTGTTAATACAATACTTAGTATACAGATGACAAGTTTTAGGACGGGCGTAATCATTCGGAATGCCTTTCGGAATTCAGAAAGTTACAGCAATGATATGGAAAATTCAGAAACTGGAACCGGAGCTACAAGATACAAGCGCCGATTAGTTTGTGGCTCACCAAATATGTCACCACTGTATTGTTAGGTACGTTTTTTGATAATTAAACTTTTAATATTATTATACAACGTGTAACGTTAAATGCGCAAAACCTCTAGACACCCCAACTGATTTTAAATTCAATTGACCTATTTCAGAGAGAAAATAAGTCATTAAAAAAATTGTAAAGGTTTTATGTGCTGTTTTAGTTTTACTGGCCATTCTGATCGTTTCTTGCGTCTGCGACGACGCTTTATCGAGGGAGGAGTCGTCACCGGGCCGCTGCGCCGCGCTGACATTGGGTTGCTTGACCTATTAATAAATAGACACGGCAACGTTTTTAATGAAGATTTTTTGAAAAATGTGACCTATATTAAAAAGTGATTCAATTAATTCTGCTCGTTATTCTGATCTAACTATTTTCAGGTTTTGCGCATTTAACGTTACACGTTGTAGAAGCTTCAGAATTGCATACTTTTTCCTATAAACGTCACACCTTGCAGATTTTTTACAGACTTAAAAAAAAAGGAAGAGGTTCCCAATTCGGTTGACTTCCAAAAAATTATACAACATAATATGTGGCTAAATAATAACAGCCGCACAGGTCGATCGATCAGGTTAAGCTACGCTTGCCGCGGTTGGTCTGTGGATGGGTGGCCATCTTTACATACCGAGACCCTTCCGTGCCTCGGAAAGCACGTTAAGCCGTTGGTCCCGGCTGTCATTCGTGGATCTTTGTCAGTCGTTACGCGTAGTCAGAAGCCCGAAAGTCTGACCACCAGTCTTACCAAGGGGTATCGTATTACCCAGTAACTGGGTTGTGGAGATCAGATAGGTAGTCGCTCCATGTAAAATACTGGTATACAGCTGCATCCGGTTAGACTGGAAGCCGACCCCAACATAGGTAGTTGGGAAAAGGCTAGGCAGATGATGATACGATACATTATAAATTATACACACAATATATTTTGTAACATTATTGACATTTTTAGTGTAATTCAAACGATTTGACATTAATTCGCATTTTGTATTATTTTTTTTATTTTCCTAAGAGATGTGGACTCTTATACTCTTACATCTATTATTGTTTTATTCATAGCAGGCCCAATCAGAATACCAGCGCTGCGGTTTTTTAAAGCATATACAGACGCGTGTAATGTGTAATGTAATTTATCATGTAATGTAACGTGAATTCTGTGTGTGGACGGGACTAAGAGCATTACATGTATCGCTCATAGTCCCGTCCACACGCAGAATTCGCGTTACATTTCACGATACATTGTATTACACGTTACATTCGTCTGCATCCGGCTTTAAATATCACAGCATTGCAAACCAATAAATGATTTGATTAGATATGGTGAAATATGTCATCCTCACCGCACAAGAATATATATTTTTGACCACTTTTATAGAACGTGTTACGTTAAATGCGCAAAACCTGAAAATAGTTTGATCAGAATAACGAGCAGGATTTAATTGAACCACTTTTTAATATAAGTCACATTTTTCAAAAAAATCTTCATTAAAACGTTACCGTGTCTATTTATTAATAGGTCAAGCAAGCCAATGTCAGCGCGGCGGCGCAGCGGCCCGGTGACGACGCCTCCCTCGATAAAGCGTCGTCGCAGACGCAAGCAACGATCAGAATGGCCAGTAAAACTAAAACAGCACATAAATATTTACAATTTTTTTAATGACTTATTTTCCCTCTGAAATAGGTCAATTGAATGAAAAATCAGTTGGGGTGTCTGAGGTTTTGCGCATTTAACGTTACACGTTGTATTTAAGTAAACCAAATAAATGGCAATCGCTCCCCTGTCCCTTTCCCACGCCAGGTAGACAGAGGGTTTCTGGGTCGGGCAAAGTGTTATGGGGTTTTTTCATCAGAAATTTCTCAGAAACAGCCCGGAATTTGCGATGTGTCACACCCGTTCCTCGTAAAACACGTTAAGTCGTTGGTCCGGCGCCTGGCCTCTCGCCGGTCGTGTCGGAGGGTTATTCCCAGTTGTCGCCACTGTCACCAGTGGTGGCGTTGACAGTGGCGACAACTGGGAATAACCCGTGTCGGATTGCCGTTTCATCAGACTATGAGAGTGAGGGAAGAGTCGTCTGCGCACACGCTTGTGCACTAAATGCTATCTGGAGGAATATTAGAAAGAGAGAGAGAGACAGATAATAATAATAATCCACAACTTTCACATAACGCCATCTAGTCCCAAACTAAGCAGAGCTTGTGCTATGAGTACTAGACAACTGATAGACATACAATATATATTGTATGTCTATCAGTTGTCTACATAGAGAATATAACCACTAGAGAGCGTATGGGCCGATTTCTTCGAAGCACACGACTCACTACTGCGGGCCGGGGGATGAGGAAGAACGCGCGGCTGCAATTGGTCAGTTCAAGGTCAAGTTGCATCGTTAGGGCTGCTTTACTTCATTAAGAGAAAATAGTCGATATCGATAAAATGGATTTTAACATTATAATAAATACTAAATCAAAATCATAGAAATAATATTTAATCAAAATCAATCAATTACAAAAAAAAATCCCGGAAATGGACTGATCGGCCCCGGTCGGGGACAGAAAGAACTAAAAAATCCCGGAAAATACAAAAAAACCGACGAACTGAAAACCGAGGAGGTTCTCAGTTCGTCGGTATTTCTTTTTTGAAGTCGGTTAATAGTAGATAGTTATTTTATTAAAGTATGTGAATTGAATAAAAAATGTATTCATTTTATTTTTCTCGATATCAACTTTCAGCTATTAAAGATAACAGCACTATTTTTTACGATAAACATACAAAAGGAAAGAAAGGGATAGAAGCATTAGAATTGTCTAATACAAGAACGAGACTTTTCCAAAAGACATCAACGCGCGACTCAAAAAGTGTGCTCGTTTACCCAGCCACCATTTTAAATAGACCCCTGCAGTGGCTTATAATCTGATTAAATCAAAAATAATTTTTCGTAATGTTTATGTACCGATGAAAAGTTATGTCATCCTTTTTGTAACTAGATGTCTAAGAATGTTTCCCACACCACTTCACCGCGCATGAAGGCATTTTGATGCGTTATAATTGCATAAACGTTATAAAAAAATTATATTAATTTAGCGTGCACGCAGGTCTAACACTTGGACACAACTAAAATTGCTACTAGTACCGTAGCCTATACATAGGCGACAAAATACTAATAGTTTTCGTGCGTCGGGGCACTGTATACGCAGTCAAGTGGTTATAATAGTCTTTGGTTGTCTAGTACTCATAGCACAAGCTCTGCTTAGTTTAGGGTGACTGGTAATTAGTGATCGATACTTAAACACATGATTCTACTCATGACAACAAACAACTTTTACTATGGGACGAAACCTCAAATCGCGAAAAAATAAATCAGCTGTTCCCTACATTTTGACGACTCGTACGAACATAAATGTAGGGAACAGCTGATTTTTTTTTTTTTCGCGATTTCGGATTTGGTCCGATCCAAAAAAAAATTGTTCTCCAGCCCGAACTTCGGCCATGGCGACCAATCTCATAAAAAAATAAATCTCGGCGGAGTCTTGCCTTTGGCGCAGGAGCCGGAGGAGCCTCCGGCACAAGCGTGTGCGGAGACTCAGGCGCACTCTCTTCCCTCACGCTCATAGTCCGATGAGACGGCAATCCGACACGACCGGAGAAAGATCAGACACAGGATCAACGGCTTAACGTGCTTTCCGAGGTATCACACCGCCAATTTCCAAACTCTGGGTTGTTACTAAGAAATTCCTGATGGAAAAACCCAATAACACTTTGCCCGACCCCCCCCAATCGAACCTAGGACCCCACGCTGAGCAGTCGCACTTGAGACCACGAGACCAGCAGGACAGTCAACACGGAACAACATTGAACAACTGCCTGACCTCCACAACTAGGGTTGCCAACTCTTTTTCAATAAAAAATAGTAGTTTCAAAATGAGTATCCAAAAAATATAGTAGATAAGTAGATGATGAAAAAATTGTGGAATATTATAAAAAATAGAATTATTATAAAATTTATTTAATACTTCAAGCACATAAATGTACTACTATCTGTCAAACTTTAACCTCTGGTATGTCGGAGCGTAGACTTACGCGCCAAAATGAATCCGTAAACTGGAATGGAAATGTATCCGTAAACTGTCGGAACGTATATCTACGACAGACTAGAGGTTAATAGATTTTCAACTTTATCGCTGAAGCATAAGGTTCGAAGTTGATTAAAATTTGACATTTTCGGGTAGCTTGATGTGCTGGCGTCTGTACAGAGGCGGACTTAATGCCATAGGCATTTTCTACTAGTCAACCTTTGGTTATTTTTAAGAAATGCTATTATTGCTTAGTGGATTTGATGCCTAATAAAATATAGTATTTTCGCCTACTGTATATTTTTTTAGTCGGGCCTCTAATAAAAGTAGGATACTTACTATACTGGGTGTCCGAAAAGTCATGGATTACCTTTTACCTCCTGATGGACCACATTGGGATCTACCAATAAAAAAAAATAACCATTGTAAAAGTCTTATGGTTTCGAAACTGAAACGGTTTACCAACAGTCGATTGGTCCATGAACCGTTGGTCAACATTATGTTTAAACCATTAAGTTTATGCTGCTTTAGTTATGCTGGCGAAACGTTCGTGGATGAAAAGTCCTTTGTCCTTTGTCTTTTGACCTTTTAAGTAATTTTTTTTTTTAATTGACCCTGGTATAAGTCTTATGGTTTCCGAGTTTTTTGATGTTTAATGAAATTTTGGAAAATTTTCATGCCATTTCTACGAATGAAAACTTTTTCGAGTACAGGTTTTTTATTTTCATCTTGAATCATCCTACTATCGATTGCATACAAGAAAGTTACAGATATCATCTTTTAAATACCTAAAATTTAGGTTGAAACTTAAAATTTTCACCAAAAAAAATTGCCTTATTTTTGATCGCCCTGGTGAAAAAAAAAAAAATTATTTGTTGGTCATTTTTTTTTATTGGTAGATCCCAATGTGGCCCATCAGCAGGTAAAAGGTAATCCATGACTTTTCGGACACCCAGTATTATCTAAGTAGGGTTGGCAGCCCTATCCACAACCCAGTAAATGGGTAACACAATACCGAATATTTTGTCTCTGCATCACCCTAAGGTTGACTGGTAGAAAATGCCTCAGGGATTAAGTCCGCCTTTGTACAGTACTTCTTTTTACTTTTGCATAAAGTTTTAATAAATAAATAAATACCTACTCCTTGGTAAGACTGGTTATCTGGCTATAGATAAAACAAGGCTATTATGATGATTAATATTCAATACTAATGATGCATTGTACTCACAACACAATTATTATAATATTACTAATAGCCAATGTTATTAATTTATCATGATCAGTCATCTAAATAACATTTATTGTTAACTAATCTGCCCATGACTCGATCCGCGTGAAGCCAACTATGACCATTCCATCCAACTCATTCTGATGCCATTATCCCAATTTATTTGGGGTCGACGCAACATGTTCTTCCAAACTTCGCTATTTGTCGTCATCTCGGTAGTCACAAAGTCAAAAGAATTTGGGTAATTATTATTTTAGATATCTATATTTATTTACACTTATGCACTGATAAAAAGCTTATTCAAAGAAAGGACTCATACAGGAAAACGAATATAATAATAGTTACGAATAGTTGTAATGAATGTCATGTAGTGTTCAATATCAGTTCCGAGTCTCAGTGTGCCCTTTGGTAAAGGCCTCTTGCAACCCCTTCCAACTGTCCCTGTTTTCCTTGCCTGTCTAGTCCATGTCTTTCCAGCCATTCTCACCAAGTCACCCTGCCATCTCTTCAAGGGTTTCCCTTTCTCTCTTCCCTTCCTTAACCCTTAAATGCATCGTGATGGAAATTTCCATCAAACAATCCAATGCCACATTTTCGTTTCCACAGAGCACGGGAATTCCCTAATTGTTCAACTCATTTTGTTCCCAGTAGATTCATTCAGATTACATAAAGATGTAAATTTCCACCAGGCCACTTAAAAAAGTATTTTTATGAATATAATTTTTTAAATATTTTTTTTTTTACTATACAGCGTGTAACGGAAGGGGGGTATCAACCCTGAAGGAGGTGAATATGCTGATGAAACTCAACAACTTTCCCCAAAGAACATAGGTCGAAATATGAAAAAAAAATTTGGCCCTCCCATAGTAAATCAATCAGCTGGTAGTCAGTTTTGTAAGGGAGGGCCAAATTTTTTTTTCATATTTCGACCTATGTTCTTTGGGGAAAGTTGTTGAGTTTCATGAGCACATTCACCTCCTTCAGGGTTGATACCCCCCTTCCGTTACACGCTGTAGTGCTAAGGTTATGTCCAAATAAATTTAATTTGGTTAAAAGGTAAAAATCATGCAATTAAGGGTTAAGGTACCACGGGGTCACTTTATGTTCCATTTCTCTTGTCTGTTTTAGTGTTCTCAGTTTTTGTACAACACCTTGTTATGTATATTGCCGAGTGCTAGGATATATTTTGTGGTATACTTGACTTCCACAACAGTCAATGCCTATAAGAGTAGGGGGCAAATCGTTTTGAAGACCTAGACAAGAAGCGCCAAATACGTAAAAGTCGCCCAAGTTCTTCTTATATCTACACCTACAACAATGCAGATCAGCTCTTCTGGACACGGTGTGACCAGGTTTTCAAGGCCAATTTTGGTTTTGCCAGTCATCAGAGAGCTCTCAAAACAAAAGAAAAGCAGTCTTGGGTTACTGTCGCCGGATACGGTGAAGACGACTATAGGGGAAGAGTAAAGAAACAATGCACTGTGTGAATGATGGCTTGGTTATAAAGGGGATGACTAACGAGATGATGACTAATAGAGAAGTCATCATCATCTGCCTAGCCTTTTCCCAACTATGTTAGGGTCAGCTTCCAGTCTAACCGGATGCAGCTGAATACCAGTACTTTACATGGAGCATCTGCCTATCTGTGCAGTTGGAAAGCTCTATGTCCAGCAGTCTCCACTGCTTGGTACACTAGTGTAGATTGATGATAAAGACTGCCTATCTGACCTCCACAACTCAATTACTTGAGTGACAATACAATACCCCACACAGGGGTATTGTATTGTATCCCCCTGATAGGCATGCAATTGGAGAGGTCTATGTCCAGTAGTGGACTGATGTAGGGTGATCATAATGACTGCCATCTGACCTCCACAACCCAGTTAGGGGGCCATACAATGCCCCTTAATAATACTGGAACATGATGGATGTATGTCTTTATAACTTTATAATATGACCCTAGATGCTCAATTGTTTCTTAGGGAGTATTTATGGTAATCCTGTCCTATTATGCAATGTTTTCTCAGCACATTGCCTTCTTTATTGTTCAAAGATAAGTTTTGGTTCTAGAATGAATCATACCAAGATCTAGAAAGAGCAGTATTTGAAATTGTTGAGTAACAGTATTCAAAGTTCAAACAGTGTACCTATCTGTTTGAACAGACAAACTTAGTACTATCATGAAAACTGTACTTACCTACATTATACAGCAGAGGATGGTTTAATTAACCTCTTTCTTTTAAAAAGTTCCTTGTTAATTGTTTGATATTTATTTATATTCGCATCACTCAAATAATAATTGTATAAAAACAAGAAACTAATCAGGCAGAATACACACATACCTTTGCCTACAATGATAAGATGACAAGAAAACAATAACTTCTTCAGATTTTATAAACACTGGAATAAAGATATATGTAAATAAAACAGTTCATTATCATTTTATTCGAGCACAACTGATTTGTTTTTCATGTTTTATTTTTAGAACGGATCGTGATAGACACAAACAGTTGTGATTTTATTGTAAATAGTGTAAGAACGTCACTCGTTGGGGTACAAGTTTTAATGTTAATTCGTTGCCTCCCACAGAGAAAATCAGTTTTTTAGCTTTTATTGTGCCGCATTATGCTGCATTGGAGTCAAACAACTATCTCTCGGGACAGGTGCGAGTCTACTGACGGCGCAGCTCGACCGGCCGGGCCCGCAACCCAGACGATTTTTTAGATAATTATAAAATGACCACGCCAAACGCTACACACATCGATACCTTATAAAATGACCTTCATTCTGTCACCCTCAATTAATCGACCAAACGCGTAATTTCATAGAAAATAGAAAACACTTGTTACGATACGTCAAAAAGTACTATGTTTTCGATAGAAATAATTTACCTGTATTTATCCAGTAACAAAAGCACCGACGGCCACCAGGAGACAAATATGGACAGATGCGTTGGCACGGAATTTTCCAACGTAATATTTACCGCAACTAGTGCCACAGTTTTCAGTGAAAAAAAGTTCGATATTTAGGCTCAAAAATATTTGAAATTTACGCGAAAATGTTTATAAAATATGTCCGACTAAACATGGCGTCCAAAGATGTCCGACCAAATTCAATATGGCGAAGCAAAATGGACGCCCGTTCTCCAGCCACTCGTACTTACAAACTCCACCAAGAAAGCAAAAGCAACATTCACGTCACATAGAAAAAAAAAGTCTTCCATACCCAGATGTTGCCATAGTCAAACTTCCATCGTCATTGTTTCCCAATTAATTTCAGCAAAACAAAGCAACTGAAAATTATAATGATATTTTAATTAAACAGATGAACTATCAGTAGCAATGTAATTTAAGTGTCATTATTAATTATAACGTATTTTCATTAAAAAATCAACATCGGTTCTCTCATGTATACAAACAGAATTCATTAGTCAAGCTGTCAAACTTCCCAATGCTGCCACCTATACAAAAGCTTTGATGTAACAGCACCATCTGACGGCGAAAATTCATTTTTAGCTGTCATTCTCTGTTTACTTCTTCCTGGTGGTGATTTTTTTTTAAAGTTGTGCTGTGTTATTTGTGCAAAATCGCGATGGCTGTGAGATTGAGATTATATTTATTGGTCAATCGAGTGTTCGGCCTACATTCCGACTCCGTAGTGTCGCCAACTTGAGCTCTGTGTCTAGACCAGCTACGCTATCAAATTATGATTAACAGCTTATGACCCTAGTTGCGAAGAAACAGCACCCGATTCTGAAGCCTCACAATGGAGGTCGTCATACTTTTACCTGGCTGGAGGGCTTAATTTATTGAGGCACTCACAGGCAATTCCGGTTAAGCAGCCGACAACCTCCTAGGTTGACCTGCAGCATGTTTACAAAAGCCTGTTGATTTCGGCCAGGTACTTGGCGCAACTGCTCGCGCTTTTAAAGAAGACATCCTCACTTTAATCCCCAGTGTTTCGGCCAATGAAGTGGCGAAATCAACAGGCAATTAAAGACGGCGTTTTATGATACTGCCACTACAAAACCCTGAGTGGTAGATGGTGGAGTGGGAGTTTCTATTGAAAGAAAAGAAAACTAACATTTCTGAAGATTTCTAAATTAATGTAACACATCAACTCAAGTCTACTTAAATTAAGAATTGAATGTTCATTTTGCATGTTTATGAAATATCTAACAAGATCAAACAAGAATGTAATTATTTTAGTTTTTGTTAAAGTAATAGAAAAATAGAGGCATAAGTGCAGTAATATAAGTTTAATTATATCCAAGGCATTTTACATGGGAGAATATTTATTAAGAAGTGACACACATTGTTTTTATTATTTGAATAGTTCCATTTCTGTATGGAGGTTCCATAGCTTCACATTCAAAGAGTTTTGATGTACAAACTCTAACAGTTTTCACTTTTTTGCACTAGGTTGTTCTAAATCAATACAATACTTAGGCTTATTTTATAAGGCCTTTTGCAAGCTCTATTGGCTGTTTCTTCATTAGGAGGGCGTCCAGACTGAATTTGATATCCCTCTTTTATACCTCTTCGAACTCGTCTTTCAATAGAGTTTGGTTGGACCTTTTTCACTCTGTGGACAATCTTTTTTTGCTGTATAAAATTTACCAGATGATATGGGCTCCTTAAGTCATTTAAAATGGATAAGAACTTCTATAATTATGTTGTTGTTCAAGTTATGGCAGTCATTTTTTTTATACAATCAGTTAGTTCTCAAATCCACAGAATGTTTTCAAACATGTTGAATTAATAACATCCTTATCGCTACTGTTTAAGAGTTTTAAAATCTGCAAATTGACTCTTGCTTAGTGCATTAAATTTTCTGTAACACTGCATTTTAGAGTAAACATACCTGCACTACAAATCTCTGTTCGAGGCAAACACATGCTGGCGGAGTCACTCAGGCTTTTGTAGTTGGAGTAAACCGTTTGATCTACTCTAATAGCCTGTTGGTTTAGTCCACAGTGATGGTCCAAATACTCTGGGGATTCAAGTGATTGTGTCTACTTCAAAAGCCCAAGTGTTTGGGCCAAGTACCTGGCCGAAATCAACAGGCTTTTGTAATCATGCTGACCTGCCAGATACCATTTATAAAAAATATGCAAATTTAGGGTGATTTTTAAGTAAAAAGTAAATTTATGTAATAAAATTTTTCGCGATTTCGGATTGGGTCCTATAGTGAAAGTTGTTTGTAATGATGAGTAGAATCATGTGAAAAAAAAATCTGCTGTTCCCTACATTTATGTTCGTACGAGTCGTCAAAATGTAGGGAACAGCTGATTTTTTTTTCGCGATTTCAGGTTTGGTCCCATAGTAAAAGTTGTTTGTTGTCATGAGTAGAATCATGTGTTTAAGTATCGATCACTATTATTACCAGTCACCCTATATAAGACTGACACGGCTTGTCGAGAAAAAAAGTTTTTTAGTATAGGGCCATGTCAGTCATATATGAGTGACATAAAAAATAGTGTTTTTCCGGAAATTTTGGCAAAAAAAAAAAATTCTGTGATACATTAAGTTTCCTTGATACATTTTTCACTAAATTATCTAATAAAGTTACCATGGCCCATGTGAAAATTTTTCTGATATTATCGTGGCGATTAACGTGTTAATAAAATTAAATAAAAAGTTACTTTTGCATTTATAATATTAGTATGGAAGTACGGATAGATGGAATAATTTTAAAGCAGAAACAGATAGTCTTAATGTTTTATCCAAAAATTTATGTAGTTTTATAATATTCTAATGACTTACAGACACATGGGAGCCCTGGTAGACTTTCAAGATCAAGACCATTGACTCCAATGCAGACAAGAATGAGGACATAAACTACACTCACTTCCATCAAGAGAAATGGTGTTGGTATAAAGGTATGTCAACTCGATATTCAAAATAAAATAAAGTCATTTATTCAAACTAGGCTGAGAATCAGCACTTTTCGAACATCAAAATTACAAAAGATAGTCCTCCAAAACGCCCCCCTTCACCACTTCCTAGTGCTTTTGCTGGAAATCCTAAAACCAAAAAAGATTCAGCATATGATTCTGGACACAAAGCATTGCAATGTTTCATCGGTTATTGGTTATGTTCTATCGGTTGTTTCAAGGTACCTCTTTATCTATGGGTCTTTGTTACCCGAAAATAAATGGTTTTATTATGTATTATTATTATTTTAAAAAAATAGCTGCTGTTTTCTTCAAAAGTTCAATACCTACATGGTCAAAATGTATGGAACAACTAATATTTTTTTAAATATGTGACAAAAAATTTCAACATGGGGTCCCCAACTCCCAACCATGTACTGAATCCATGGTAGTGTTGCCTATCGATAGGCGACTATCGCTTAACTATCGATAGTCTATCGATAGTTGACGTCATATCAATAGTATCGATAGTCTATCGATAGTATCGATATTATCGATAGTTTAGATACTATCGATAGTATGATACAGGGCAATAGTATTGATATACAAGAATAGTATCGATATTATCGAAGACCAGCGTAATGTTTAGGAGCAATACTATCGATAGTATTGATAGTATCGATAGCTCACACTATCGATAGTTTTATAAACGGCGATAGTATTATATACTATCGATAGTATCGATAGTATTACTTTAAAAAATCGATACTATCGATACTATTGTAGTATTATAATGTAATAGTATCGATACTATTGATACTATTGCTTCCAATCAATAGTATTACTTAGTTAATTTGTGATATTGATAGTATCGATGGTATCGATACTATCGATAGCACTATCGATATTGTTACTATTTTTCGAGGTCAACTATCGATAGTGAAACTATCGATAGTTGGGCAAGTCTGATCCATGGTAACAACAGGTTGCGCGTCGCTGCCGTCTTATAAAATGGATGGTGTTAAACTTTTAATCAGAGCTAATAACTACATTGTTTGTAATTTTTTCAGATGAACTTCAAGCTGAAACCCATGCGACAGCAACTTTCGTGCAGAACTTTGTCGGTCCTTAACCCTTAAATGCATGATTTATTTTAACGTATTGCAAAAAATGCTGTTGTATAGGTATTTATCTATAGAATTTAGATAATAAATATATAATAATTATACAATAATATTAATATTCATAGAGTATATACAGCGTGTAACGGAAAGGGGGTATCAACCCTGAAGGAGGTGAATGTGCTCATGAAACTCAACAACTTTCCCCAAAGAACATAGGTCGAAATATGGAAAAAAAATTTGGCCCTCCCATAGTAAATCAATCAGCTGGTAGTCAGTTTTGTAAGGGAGGGCCAAATTTTTTTTTCATATTTCGACCTATGTTCTTTGGGGAAAGTTGTTGAGTTTCATGAGCACATTCACCTCCTTCAGGGTTGATACCCCCCTTCCGTTACACGCTGTATATTGTTTTGACAAAAAGAGGTGCGTTCAGAAACTCACAGCTATCACATTCTTAAAAAAACTAAATGACGTAAATAAGTGAGATGGGATTTTTTTAGGGGTATTTTCAGGGATTTTTTGACTCTTTAATATTTTTTCACTATGTGGTGCAAAGCATCATGATGGTCCGATTTACATTATATCGAAATGGTGGCTCTTGTACAGACTCCAGCACATCAAGGTACCCGAAACTGTCAGATTTTCCCAATCAACTTTGAACCTTATGCTTTAGTGCTAAAGTTGAAAATCTATTAAAGAAATCTGACAGATTGCAGTAGCTTGATGTGCTGGCGTCTGTACAACATTTAATCCATCCAATAAAATGTTAAAATATTCAATGTCAACATGTATGATTTCAAAAAATCTGAATCTTCAGATGAAGACGAAATATTTTATGTATTAAATAACTTATAATAAAAAGACTTTTGAAACATATTACAGCATATTATTTCTAAATCATTATGAATTAATATTTATATATTTTTTAGGGGGACAACTCAATAATTAAGGCGATTTTAGGGGTTTTTGACACAACCTAGGGATAAATATTTTTGAGAGTTGGTAACACTGACTTTATGGCGGTTCAGAAGTGCGCTACCTACCGTAAAACGGGGTGAATAGGGATGCAGGGGTGAATCGGGACGAAACTTTAAAGTGGATTTTAACATTGAAATAATATAGTTTTTTTTGCCAAAAAGGTCTCTAATGTGTTTACTATATTATAATATTAACGATTAAGTGTCCCTGTTGGCAAAAAAACTATATTATTTCAATGTTAAAATCCACTTTAAAGTTTCGTCCCGATTCACCCCTGCATCCCTATTCATCCCGTTTTACTGTACTCGCTGGACAGTACCTCACCCCTCACCCCAGCTGACTCATAAATTTGTTAATGTGCAGTGACTCGCCTCATGTTGCGAGCCGCCATAAAGTTTGAATCGGGTTGTAATACTAACCTTGACCTGGCCTAGCGCTGTACCGAGTACTGAGTTTCAATATGTACTGGTTTTGTTACCACTGACATGCGGCCTACTGTACAGACGCCAGCACATCAACTTACATTCTGTCAAATGTCTTTACTTAATAGGTTTTCAACTTTATCGCTAAAGCATAAGATTCAAGGTTGATGGGGAAATTTGACAGTTTCGTGTAGCTTGATGTGCTGGCGTCTGTTGCTCGCGATATTTTTTTTTATACCAATATCATGGATAAAAAGTAGCCTATGTCCTCCAGGTCCCAGCCTACATGCGGACGAATTTTAAAGGGGTATGTAGCTATCCCTATATCAAAGTTGACTGACTCGGGAGGTTAAGCTGTTATCGTGATCTTAATATGAGAACGCAAGAGCAAGCGAAGCGAGCTAAAAATGGAACCTTACTGCAGATATTACTCTCTAGAGGGCACTGTTGCACTAGATAACAAAAAGGTTAAAGTTCCTATTAGGTACTTTTTAATTTCCTAACTTGCTAAAATCATAGTAGTCCGGCAAAAATGGTCTAAGAATGAATCAAATGAATTCAACTTTCTTCTTGAAAGTTCCCGCGCGATTGTCGTTCCGCAATGGTGCTAGTCGCTAGTGTCAAAACGTCAATTCGGTGTGCTTACTATGCCTGCTTTTTTCTACCATCTATAGAAATTAATGTCTTCTCCACTTGGAGCACAGGCCAGCATAGCTATTCATAACCATCCGACAGTAACCTGCGGGGTGGTTGCGTAACACAGTATCAGTAGCAATGGGTTTCATTTTCACAGTTCAACAACATTATTCACAACACCGTTATTTACGTTGTTGAGCGACAAATTTTTCGAATATAATTATGAAGCAATGGATTAGCAATATCTTTCAAAATGTTTCAGTTTGAGATCGATAGTGTGTTACGCAATTGGGGTGCTGATTTGCCTTGCCCCCGACAGCAAATAGCTGTCGGAAAGAATAGCGGTGGTCTACTTGATTTGAACCGACAACATATTATCAGTTTAGAGGACTCCTACGATACATTGATTGATGACTTCAAATGTACGGAAGCGTATCGATAGGTTGTGAATGTCATTATTATAGTATGAAAGTTGTTAACGCAATGAAAAACTAGTAAAGTAGTAAAAAAGGTATGTAAGTAGTAAGAAGTATATCTGAAAGAAATTAATACTCTTGATCGAAGTGTAATAAAATTGGTACTGAATTATTTACACACAAAAGCAACCATAGCAAAAAATATAAAAACTACCAAAAAGTTTGCAACAACCAAGAAGTTTGCAACACCGTCATTTTCCGTTTTCCTTACTTTTTCTCTTCCTGTGGTTATTTAATAGTTGAGCCAAGATATTTGCGCAAAATTCGCGATGGCTCTGAGATTAATAAGTAAATTGAGTGTTCGGCCTGAACTCCGTGGTGTCGTAAACCTTAGTTCTGCAGCTGCACCAGCCACATTATCAGATTTCGATGTTCAGCATAAGACCCCAGTTGTAAGGAAACAGCATCTGGTCCCGAAGGCCCACTATGGAGGTCGTCATGCTGTTACCATGCTTCCTGGAGGAGGAATTGGCCCCGAGTGCATGGGCTACGTCCGGGACATTTTCAAGTAAGTATTTATAACCTTTTTGCGTGAACTTATTAGGACTGGCAGGAAAAGTACTTGGGAATCAGCTGATCTATTTTCAAAATAATACGCAGTAGGTTTTCTTATAAATGAACTACTTAATGTATTTGAGTGCAGATACTATATTAATTAATATAACCTTGCTTTAACACAGTTCAGAAAACTATTTGTGAAACATTTTGTTATCACATGATTGAGGAAACAAACGATATAGCATAATATTAGCGTTCAGTACAGAAATAGTTCTATTAGCACCACTATATAATATTCAAATATGGAAGTAG
Organism: Eremobia ochroleuca; assembly: GCA_949629135.1. Lineage (NCBI taxonomy): Eukaryota > Metazoa > Arthropoda > Insecta > Lepidoptera > Noctuidae > Eremobia > Eremobia ochroleuca. Next base: position 7,384,255 of record OX451412.1, read on the forward strand.
AATACTATTTTTGAACGAAACCAAAATGTTCTAGCTGGGATTTTTTTAATAGCTGTGACTACCTACTATTTTTGATTCCGAGTGTAAGCTTAGGCCATATAAAAAAAGTTTTAATTCTTAAATTCATTGTCTGTAGCTGGACCTAACTAATAAGCAGTCACAATTATTATTTATTATAGAAACTATTATAGATTCATTTATTATGTCTAGAACATGACATGTGTATTCACTTAGTAATATCAATTTATTCCTTAATTAAAATGGACTAGACGCATTAGTGCTATTAAAGATTGTAATTTGAGTAGATAACAATACACTGCTATACATAAAGGGGCTATCAAGTGTTAATTTCTAAACATTTATTAAAAGCTTAACATGTTGGAGATACTAAATGCCCCCAGACGTAACTATTGTTTTTAACACTCTCCCTGTTATGGGACCCGCCGGCGACCCCCAAAAATTTGTCACATTTTCCATAACAGTATGCTAGTAGTAATAAAAACAATTTGAATTTGGGAGGTTAGGGCGAATGCGATGGCACCGTAAAATAATTTTTTTGGATCCGCCGCTGGATCCCACTGCATTGTGTAATAATTTTGACTTTTAACTCTTGGCGTCCGAAAGCAGAAAATTTGGGACCCGCCGGCGTATCCCAAGGCCTCCTGAACTTAAAAAGTCTTATATATTATCGGCAGGGAGGGTGTTAACCAATTTACTATGCATTCTTTGACATGTAAGCATATCAAAGCAACATTTATAAATAGGGCGAGACTTTATGATCGTACACATGGTGTGGTGACTCATAAAGCTATATGGTTCCAGTTTTAGCTGACTTCTCATTTATTTATTCATTTATTTAATACTTAAAGCACATAAATGTACAGAGGCGGACTTAATGCTATAGGCATTTTCTACCAGTCAACCTTTGGGTGTTGCAGAGACAAACAGTAGTAGGTGCAATCATGAAAATTGAGGAATAAATATTTTAAAGGCATGTATTTAACGCGGCGACAAATTAATCTGAATTTGGGGTAGCAAAAATAGTAGGTTGGCAGCTACGGACGGCGGATAAAAAGTAGAAAATGGACATTCTTAAATTAAACAACGAGGTTGTGTATCAAGTTAACTAATTATCTTTAATAATAATAATTAGAAGTATTCGACGGAGCCCCGCTTCGCGGGGCCCCTATTTCCGCCTGCAGGGTTTAAAGGAACCTAACAGAACCTAATATTAGTCACCATGTCATTATTTTTAGTAGCAAATAGTTAGTCGCCCTTTTAAGTTGTTAGTCGCCTGGAAAATAATATTCCTATTTTAAATATAAATATAATTATACATAATTACATATCAATATAAGCACAAATAAATATACATAAATACATGAATATACTAAAAAAGAAATAAGACAAACAATGAGAAAATATTAGCGTTGTGATGATACTGCCAGCGTCTTGAATGTGCTTGCAAACCTTAACTTTAAAGGATAATCGGTTGGTTGCTATCCTGATTGCTCCTCCTGATTGATCCTGATCGCATCTTATGGGTTTTAGTACAATCAGAAGTCAGCTTATACTACATGTAACATTAAATTCGCAAAACCTCAGACACCCCAACTGATTTTCAATTCAACTGACCTATTTCAGAGAGAAAATAAGTCATTAAAAAAATTGTGAAGGTTTTATGTGCTGTTTTAGTTTTACTGGTCATTCTGATCGTTTCTTGCGTCTGCGACGACGCTTTATCGAGGGAGGAGTCGTCACAAAGTCGCCAGAGTTTGTGCGCTGCGCTGACATTGGCTTGATTGACCTATTAATAAATAGACACGGCAACGTTTTTAATGAAGAGTTTTTGAAAAATGTGACTTATATTAAAAAGTGGTTCAATTGATTCTGCTTGTTATTCTGATCAAAATATTTTCAGGTTTTGTGCATTTAACATTACATGTTGTACTGGTTTTGTATAGCTTGATATGTAGCCATGGGTACCTAAAGCAAAGCTATAATTGTTAACTGAGAAAAAGAGACAAACAAATGATTGACAGGGACAGGAGTCTGAGATAATTGATTTTCTTTTATCTGGAAAATCAATCATCTCAGATTTGTCCCTGTCGGTTTTCTTTGGCATTATTGATTTGATTGGTGCTTGTAATAATGGATTAGATCACAAACCTAACTAAGGTAAATGTTTTAATTTAAAGTTTATTTATCTATTTATTTATTTATTTAAACTTTTTGCACACAAAAAGGTACAAAGGCGAACTAAAGTTCCATGTAATTTGATATTATTATATTCACAACCAGCATGAATGAGCTGTAGTATCGATCGGATCGAGCAGAGACTTCATACCCTGCAAGATTCGGAACCATCATCTAACCATTGTTGAATGACTCAGGACAGATTGCATTAAAAAGAAGGTTAAAAAAAATTTAGTCCTTTTTTTTTCTTCACTTTACACATTTTACTGGGAAGTTTTATTTTATTTATTAGGGAAAACAAACAGTGAATCATTACATTTTGTAGGAAGAAATACAAAAAGATACAGCCAAATGTGTAACCAACAAAATTTTTCACAGAATACACATAAAAAATAATAATTTTATTATCTTTATAAACCAGGCTAAGTTACATAAGATACTCTTCTGGAAACACATACATCAATTAAAATGTCATGCCGATATCTCTCTTCTGTCTTTCCTAGTGCTGGTATTTATTTAATGCTAGATTTAAAATGTTCTATAAACCTTTTCAGGTATATTGGAGCCCCGATTGACTTTGAGATTGTGGATATTGACCCCAATGTAGACAATGATGAGGACGTCAAGTATGCTATCACCACCATCAAGAGGAACGGTGTCTGTCTTAAGGTATTTTTTTTATGTCATACCATCGCGCTAGTCTTCTAGTTAGACAGAGGTGTCGCTAGTTATGTTCAGTCTCAAGTGATAGGGGGCGAGCACTGACGTACTAATAGGGGGCGACAAGGGTTCGCCCTGGACCCCCAGGGAACCAGGTCCCAATGCTTTCTTCATTTGTTTTGAAGGTTTTTAGGGTTCCGTACCCAAAGAGTAAAACTCGACCTTAATAGGTAATACGGGCTGGTGTCCGCAACTCCACGTCAATGCGCGTATTTTGCGTACGGGTGGGAAAATCGATCATTCGATCCACCCCAGCTCCTCAAGGAAGGCCAGCATGGAAAAAACTGATCAAATGTAGAGATTTTCCAAAATTTCATTAAACATCAAAAAACTCTGAAACCATAAGACTTTTACTATGGTAATTTTTTTTATTGGTAGATCCCAATGTGGCCCATCAGCAGGTAAAAGGTAATCCATGACTTTCCGCACACCCAGTATACATATCCAAAATTATAGATACATAAATACATACTTACTAAATATATGAGCAACGAAAATAAAAGAAGACTGTAGATGATTGCAGGGTCCGTACTATGACGTGTTAATGCCATCGAAAAATTGAAGCCGCTCAAGTTTATCGAGTTGGTCTTGGGTAAGATCAAGATTGTCGCTGCCGGCCGTAGTCGAGTCTATGGTCGGCAGCGAGGAGTCCTGGGACGCGGTGGTTTCCTTCTGCGAAACAGTCGTCTCGCAGAAGGAGGCGGAAAGGGAGAGGGAGATCTCGTCCCCTCACCCGGCCCGCAGTAGGCGCATCGGGCGTCGGCGGAGGGCAGATAACGCCCTCTTCCAGCCCCCCTAAATGGGTCCAGGGGTGACGGACTTGGGGAAGTCCGTCGCCCCCCACACATCAGGACCCGAGGCGGCGACGCGTAGTGTTCCACGCGCGCCCCTCTTAGACGTCGCGGGGGGAGTTTAACACCTCACTCCCCCCCCCCCCCCCCCTGACACGAGGAGGCCCGCAGGTGCGGGCCAGCACCAGCCGGGGGTTGCGGAAGTATCGTTCGTTCCCGCGACCCCCGGCGTAGGTGAGAGAGGGAACACCGGGTTGGTTTTTAGTCAGTAAGAGTCTGACAGACCCCGCCGCTCGCCCCAGGGCGTCCATGAGGATTATCCAACCTGAGAAAAAAAAAATGGCTAAGATCAAGATAGCTGGCATCAGTATAGTCAAGGATGGGTAGAAGAAGCGGTTGTGCAAGCGCAATCTTGGTGGCAGTCGGTATCGGTAGGAAACTCTTCAAAGATGCACTGGATGCAAATAGCTTGTGGTTAACTTCCTGTAGCTGGGCAGTCCAAGAGAAGGCTTTATCAATAAATATCCCCAAGTTTCTAACTTTGTCACTAGAGGGAACCACTGAGTTGTCAAAAGAAACTTGGGGTAGGGTCGTTCAGTCGATTCTTGAGACCATCCTAGAACTGCCCACCACTACATCCTGATATAAAAGAATTATAAAATTCTATCGATTCATATTCTATAAAACCTCAACCATTTTACAAAGGTGGGTCAGCTAATTGCTATAACTGACTTTATGTAGAATAAGAAATGCATTATTGATCATAGACATATTTCATCATTATTTGTATTACCACCACCAGGGTAACATCGAGACTAAGAGTGAAGCAGCGTACGTGACCTCCCGTAACGTGGCGCTCCGCAACGAACTGGACATGTATGCTTACGTCATGCACTGCAAGTCCTTCCCTGGAATCGCCACCAGGCATAAGGATATTGACATTCATATTGTCAGGTCAGAAGTTTTTAAATGTTATTTGCACCTTATTTGCTACCTGAGCCCATTCACTTATCCATACTAAGTACTAATATTTTAACAGAAGAGGAAATCCCTGTTACCTTTTCACTCCAAGCCTCTGCTACACTAGGGACATTTTATTCTCCAACATGACGAGCACCAATCTATGTGTAGCTGCAACGTTGCAAAGTGATTTTCGTCATCATCGTCTTCGTCATCACCGTCTACGTCATCATCGTCATCATCGTCATCATCGTCATCATCATCATCGTCATCGTCATCGTCATCGTCATCGTCATCGTCATCGTCATCGTCATCGTCATCGTCATCGTCATCGTCATCGTCATCGTGGTCATCGTCATCAACAGCAACAAGGTCCGCAACAGCAACAAGATCCGCAACATTTTACGTGACCCCGGGACATGTTGCTTGCGCGACATTCTCTCAGGACAGTCACGTAGTTGTCGAGCGCCATGTTCCGCAACATGTCGCTCCGTTTGTCCCCTAGTGTATTCGAGGCTTTAACCACTGAAATTATCGTTATGAAAGGAGAATGGCGAGATTGCATGTAACTTGGGACCCATTGATAGAGTTAGCGTACATAATGGAAACATATAAATAGTTGAAAAACTATATAAAACTAACAAAAAGCAAATACAAAGTAAGTTATAGAAATTGGGAGAAAAAAAGATCTGCAAGGCAGAAGATTATAACCTAAAATTAATCCAAAAGTAAAGATTATGGCCCAGTCCATTTCATTGAAAGGAGGTTTGTGTCCCAGCAGTATAACAACAACAACAACAACAACATTGTGGGCTGATTATGCTTATGCAGTATATCTTCTTCCGTAAATCTCTATTAACCTACTGAGATGAAGGCTGATAGAAAGAACCCCTTCTTTCTCTTCTTCTTTCCCGAAGAAAGGTAGGTGACTCAGTAGTAATTTCTGGCCTATTCTCCTCCACAGGAACCTACTAAGCTTTGGAATGGGCAACTAGCTTCTTTCTGCCTGACCAACTCCTTGGCAATTCAAAGTGCCTGTAAATTGTTTAATTGAAATACATGCTTTGAGTTAAGAGTGACTTTATCATCTTTCATATAATCAACACATTAATTTTCTTCCTCAGACAAAACACAGAAGGTGAATACGCCATGTTGGAGCATGAATCAGTGCACGGAGTCATTGAATCCATGAAGGTCGTGACGGCCAGTAATTCCGAAAGAGTCGCACGGTTCGCCTTCGAGTTCGCCAAGAAGAATAATAGGAAGAAGGTAATATGACACTATAACTTGGCCATATATTCCTTTTTTTTGGATTTTCGATACACAGTAGGCTAACGAAGAAAAAAAAAATTGTAATTATTTTATCATAATTTGTCGGGAGTTGAATTTTGATCAACATAAAACGTACAACTGCGCTGCAATTTGCAAAAAAAGGAAGAAAGGGCTTTGAAGGTCCGTGGCCTACCTACCTGTCCGCCATATTGTTTTTTTTTTTTTTTTTATTGTCTGCCACGCATTACACCTATACAACGTGAAACGTTAAATGCGCAAAACCTCAGACACCCCAACTGTTTTTTAATTCAATTGACCTATTTCAGAGAGAAAATAAGTCATTAAATTTTTTTTAAAGGTTTTATTTGCTGTTTTAGTTTTATTGGCCATTCTGATCGTTTCTTGCGTCTGCGACGACGCTTTTTACTTTTTGATTTTTACTTTTTAAGCAAATTAAATTTATTTGGACGTAACATTAGCTCTATAGTAAGGAAAAAAATATTAAAAAATATATTCATAATTTTTTTTTTAAATGTCCGGCAATTTACATCTTTTTGTAATCAGAACGAATCTACTGGTAACAAAATGAATTGAATATCTCTAACAATTGGGGAATGCCCGTGCTCTGTAGAAACGAAAATATGGCATTGGATTGGTTGATGGAAATTTCCATCACGATACATTTAAGGGTTAAAAAAAAAATGGCGGACAGGTAGGCTCCATATATAAAAAAATTGAATCCCCTTTTGACTTGTACAGTCTACTTTGACGGATCCTTCTTAAATATTTTCTTTCCTTGTTCTAGGTGACCACAATCCACAAGGCTAACATCATGAAGATATCCGACGGTCTGTTCTTGGAGACGTCACGTCGCATCGCTAAGGAGTACCCAGACATCGAGCACAACGACATGATCATTGACAACTGTTGTATGCAGCTTGTTTCAAAGTAAGTAGTAGGTTCTTGAGAGTGGTCAATCGTACAGAACCCATTCGGCTTTGTAAAGTGTCGTCTCTGTCACTGTAAATCTCAATAACGTAATAAGGGATGTTCTAGAATGAATAAATTACAAGACAACTGTCATTTCAAATAGATTTTTATCCAATTGAGTTAACACTTAATTTCCTTAGTGGTTCAGAAGGATAATTCTCATAATTTCAGTTCATAATTTTGTCGCAATATCTTCTCAGCGACGATTAACCCTTTATGGGGCTCTGTCCATATATTGGACACCATACATTTTGAATTTTCGCGCCTAAACTAAACGTTAGACAAATGCAGCAGTAAAGCTCTTGGATAAAAGAGCAAATTAGAGTGTCAAATGCAAAGTACCATTATGCATTGCACCATGTTTTGCATAATTTTATACATGAGAAGGGGCAGTGTCCAGAAGGTGGACAATATTTTTGTTTATAGTAAATAAAAAAAAAAAATATCTAAAAATTTCAATAAATATTATTATAATATTTATTGAAATAATAATATTTAATATAATATTTATTACAATAAATATATTATATTAATACCCCAGTGTTTTATTTTTTAACATACAAGCCAAATTAAGAGACTCCATAGACAAGTTTAGACGTGATTAAACAATTGGCTACTAAAAATACGTCAATTTACGTCAGCCGTTGACTAATTTGACAGGACTAAACTAATATATATCTTCTGTCCTTTTCTTAATGAAATAGAAAGAAAAAGATGCACTGAACTTAAATTTAGTTTAGTTTCTGAACAACATAATCGGCACCATTGTCTCGTTTCTCCTTTCAGACCCCATCAGTTCGACGTGATGTTAATGACCAACCTGTACGGGTCTATCGTGTCGAACTTGGTGTGCGGGCTCATGGGCGGCGCGGGACTACACTCCGGCAGGAACTACGGAGACCACTACGCCGTGTTCGAGCCTGGCACCAGGAACACTGGTAAGAATAGAATAGAATAGAATACTCTTTATTATGTACACCGCTTATGTTGCTTATCTTAGCACTGATATGCTGGATTCGTTTTCTTCTCTACAGATCATTTTTCTCCTGTCAGTTCATTTTGTGTGTATGCATGTATACATGTACACAGAGAGAAAAATCTTAGAAAAATTACCGTGCTGTCTCATAATCTGGGTGCATTTGAATTGGCAATGGAAAAATTACTATGCTAGTATGGTAAAAATTCCCATGCTGTATGGTATAATTTATTGAACTAATAGCGAATTTTTCCCAATCTCACTTAGAATATCTTCTGGAGATGTCATTTGCACTCACTTTATCTATGTATCACACTAATATTCTAAAGGCGAAAGTTTGTGTGTGTGTGTATGTTTGTTAGTTCTTCACGCTCAAACGGCTAGACCAATTTTCATGAAATTTGGCACACAGATAGCTTATAACCAGGATTAACACATGGAATACTTTTTATCCCGGTAATGTGTTCCCTTGGGATAGTTGTTAAAATTACTTTCTACGCGGGCGAAGCCGCGGGCAGAAGCTAGTTGTTATTAATTCTTGTATTTTATAGTCATTTCCTAGCTATTTATCCCGTATGTTGCACCTGCCATGTTTTGTCTCTGCATCACCCTAAGATTGACTGGTAGAAAATGCCTCAGGCATTAAGTCCGCCTTTGTACAGAACTTTTTTACTTACTTTAAAATACTGGTATTCATCTGCATCCGGTTAGACTGGAAGCCGACCCCAACATAGTTGGGAAAAGGCTAGGCAGATGATGATGATGATGGTTTTCAGTTATATCAATTTCATCATCATCTGCCTAGCCTTTTCCCACCATTTTGTGGGGGTCGGCTTCCAGTCTAACCGGATGCAGTTGAATACCAGTATTTTACATGGAGCGACTGCCTATCTGACCTCCACAACCCAGTTACTGGGTAATACGATACCCCTAGGTAAGACTGGTAGTCAGACTTTCGGGCTTCTGACTACCCGTAACGACTGTCAAAGATCTACGAATGACAGCCGGGACCAACGGCTTAACGTGCTTTCCGAGGCACGGAAAGTTAAAGTTCAGTTATATCAATTTACACTTTGTAAAATACTCCTTTGTTTTTTTAAATTACAGGAACAGCTATCGCCGGCAAGAACATCGCCAACCCCATAGCCATGATCAACGCTTCAGTAGACATGCTGGAACACCTCGGACACCACTTCCACTCAGAGCTGATCAAGAACGCCGTAGACAAGACAATCAACGTGGACCGCATCATGACCCCCGACCTCGGTGGTACAGCTTCTTCCACCGACGTTATCAAAGCGATTATCGGTAATATGAAACATTGATTTTTTTTTTTTTGATGAGCAGAGAATTTTTTTAAGGTTCTTTTTTTTTGTGGGACACTTAACGCTCATTGGCATAATACCTCGGTCAACAATAGTACTAGATTAAGGATTGGGGACAAAAACATCTCTTAATTAGCCGCGATTATATTATGACTTGATTATAAACCTTAAGTCTCAAACATAAAGTTTAATATCGTTTGCAATGTATTTGCTACTTTGATTGCAAAGTAAACGAGTTTGTTTAAATAAGAACAAAAATATTTATGGAAAAATAAAACATAATTTCTAAGTAATAATGTTGAAAAAAAAATGTAAAATAAGAACTCAACATTACTTCTGAGATTATATCCGTATTGACAAACATTACTATGAGACAATTCTTCTTGAGTGGCGATCGGCACTATGCGTGCCTTAATGTTTATGAATTGAAAGGCTTGGAACGCATTGAGAAATACCGTACTTCGCATAGTATTGCTACTCTACTTAGGACTGATTTTTCAATCGACGGATAATTTTTACTCATGGAATAAAATTGACATCTGACAGTTTTTGTATCGAAGAACTGTCAAAAATTCAAAATCATTCCTCAGATAAAATTATCTGACGTTGGAGAAATCAGTCCATAGACAAGTATTGTTTGCGAAAACAGGCCGTATTTCCGGCCCTTTTTGATGCGATCATCGGAAATCTAGTTCTATTAGTTTCTATTCTAGTAGCACTACTGTTGATCGAAGGCGTAATAACAATAAAAAAGCTATTGTGTTTCGTTCAGTGTCCTTCAGCCGATAAATATGTTGTCGTTTTAGGTGATTTATGAACTGGGTTTATTTATTTTGGGGGGGGGACAGTCAAGTGCGGGTTTGGGGGGGATAGACACTTCACTTTCACTTTTGTTGCTGATTGGTTCACTGATTTGATTTTATTACTATTTTTATAAATATTAATATTACCAAACCCTATTATTAATATTTTAAGCACAGTCGGGACCTTTGCCCAACAGTGGGACAAAATAGGACAACAAAAAAAAAAACACAGTTCATAAGTCTTCTAAAAATAATAGCACAGTACAGTAGAATGTTCTTAGAGTTTAATTATTTTATTAATTGGTATTTTTGAATTGGCATTTTTGAATTGGTATTTTTTAAATTGGTATTTTGCTTATATTTTAATAAAAATTGGAGTTTTGTGGGCACAGCATAAATAACCCTATTTCGCACCGCTTTCAAAATCGTCATCATTATATATAAAAAAAAAAAAACATTCATATTTCTCATTAACATTATACTAATTTAATTGGTCATTTTCATGGAAAATGTGTCAAAATTAACTAACAAATTATGTTATAATTGGCGTAACTTTAAAATGGGCGTAATTATTGTATAACGGTCGACCTCGTAATAGGTTTACTACCCTAAAAAAGGTTGAATGTCAAATAAAGATGAAAAGGTCTATTTGTATATGCGGCAATTACATGGCGGACTTTACAGTCTAAGAAACGGATTGCATATATCCTAGGACTTGCTGAGATGGCCCGACTGATGTTTTAAAAAAAAAAATCGACCAAGTTGCCTTGCTTTGCGAATTGCCTAGAAAAGTACTTATGCTTTCAGTCTGAACAGTAAATGTGCTAGCTTGGGCTAAAAAAGTATGTACAAAATTGCATTTTAGTGACCAAAAAGACAAAATTCGAAATTATTATAAGTAATATATAGTAGAAATAAAAATTCTACTCAACAAGGTGAGATTAATTAAATGCTCTGCTCTAAACCTGCTCTACTCTAAACCTGATCTGCTCAGTCACCTGAAAAAAAAGCGAAAAAATCTCGCCCTATTTCATGTAACATCAATAAATAAATAAAAAAAGACCATATTTATAACAAATCGGTAAAAAAGCCGAAAGTATGAACTTGGATAATATTTTAGTTAATTATTTATTGTAGTTATTATTATTAAAAATAAATTGGTAATTTTTATTTTGTCGTATTATTATTTTTTGCATGCTAGTTGACGCTAACGATCGTGGCGGCCATGGTCATAAAACGCAGGAGCGAGATAATACGAGACTAGTAAAAAGTTTTTGGTAATCCCATACTATACAGCGTGTATTAGAAATGTGTGGTCATATTTAACACATTGAACGCCATGGTGGTCACCGGTGAGCGACAGCAATTATTTTAGTTAATTCTTTGAATAGTAATAATAAATAATTATTTAGAGTGGGGTTTTTTACTATTTTGAACCGTATGAGCCAATAAAATATAACGTGTAAAATTTGCCGAAATCGCGAATCAGCGTCAGCCCATATGGAAAGTTCAATGGTGGTCAGTGGTGTCACGGCGTTCAATGTGTTAAGAGTTTGGTTAAAGCCATCAAAGTGAACTACTTTCTCCATGAGACCAAAAACACTATCCCCAAAAAAAAAAAACGTCGGTCGGTGGACCTCCGGCAGGAAAGAAGTTCAAAATAAAAATCCAAGATGGCGGCTGCGAAAATTCCAAAATGTATCTCTGATACACGCTGTATATTCACTGTCCTACTCGCACGTTTTATGGTCTCGGCATTTAGCTTAATAGTAGAGCCCTTAATAAAATAGTTGGTATGAGTGGGCCACCATATTTACTATAATATATTTTTGAAGTGAAACTTATTAGGCGGTGTTTCGATAATAAAACGAGAATTAAGAGTGAAATTTCAAGGACGCGCCACATTTAGGCCCTTTTCGTTACATGAGAGAGAAGAAAGCTATAACTGTCTCTGTCTCTCTCACTAAATCTCCCTTTTTCTTTGTTTTTAAGAAGATTCACTTCTTTCACGTTTATGGTGTTGCACGCGCAATTTATTTTTATTTGTAAAACTTCAAGAACACGTTAAATCAATGCTTTCGACCTGATATGCGGAGTAATCGCATAACACTAACGGTAGCAACAACATTCATTGCGTTATTTACGTTGTAGAGCATACACATTATTCGAACATATAAAGCAATGGAGCCTTCGAAATGATTCAAATTGTGATTGATAACGTGTTACGCAATTAGGCTGCAGCAGTGCTATTCTGTAAAAATCTCACCGTGAGAACTTAGGTGAAGTGAACGGGAAGTGAGCTGTCATTAGGGATTACCTAACACTATTGACACTGCTCACTTCAAGCTCGCTGCACTTATGATTTCACGGTGAGATTTTTACAGAATCGACCGGCTGACCTGAACTAGGACAGCTCTGGAGATGGAGACGAGGTGGATACCTCGACCCCTGTCATATACAACGTGTAACGTTAAATGCGCAAAACCTCAGATACCCCAACTGATTTTTAATTCAATTGACCTATTTGAGAGAGAAAATAAGTCATTAAAAAATTGTAAAGGTTTTATGTGCTGTTTTAGTTTTACTGGCCATTCTGATCGTTTCTTGCGTCTGCGACGACGCTTTATTGAGGGAAGAGTCGTCACCGGGCCGCTGCGCCGCGCTGACATTGGCTTACTTGACCTATTAATAAATAGACACCGCAACGTTTTTAATGAAGATTTCTTGAAAAATGTAACCTATATTAAAAAGTGGTTCAATTAATTCTGCTCGTTATTCTGATCAAACTATTTTCAGGTTTTGCGCATTTAACGTTACACGTTGTATAGATAAAAAATAGAATAAAAATGATCGATTTCTGCCGCCAAGCAGCGTTGCTGTGTTCCGGTTTGATGGAATATGGGTGCCGGTGTTATTACAGGCATATGAGAGCTTTTATGAGCTTCGTTTGCCATCTCTTAAGCGAACCTATTACAATAGATAAGAAAAGTGCTGGCAGTTATAAGTCTTGAGTAATCCTTCCGCATTTTATGTGTAAAAAAAAGGAATTGCAATACAGTTACTTAAGTAAAAAAAAAGTTGGAACAATAACAACAATAACCTTCAATATTTCCGTAACCTGAAGGTTCTCAGGTATGATCGAGTAAAAAAAATATCACAATGACGGGAACAACTATTGGCTTCGTTAAGCGTATTTTTACACAGGTTGTACTTGTCAATAATATATTATACAGCATATTTTTTTTTACCGTCTCCAAATTTTTACAGGGTGATTATGAACAACTTTCACTATGGAAACAACTCTGAGATCACGAAAAAAAAATCAACTGTTTCATACATTGTGGTCTAGTAGGTATTGAACTTTTGTATTAAACAGCTGATTTTGTTTTCGTGATTTCAGAGGGAACCAACCCTAGTGAAAGTTGTTCATATTCATGAGTAGAACAGCCTGTGAAAATTTGAAGTCTGTAAAAGAAATCATCCAGTATATTTTTGTGTTATCTTGTTTGTAATATATTTTATTGTAGATAAATGTGCTATTACTTGAAAAGAATGCAGTTCCTACTAACTGTAATCGTGTTGCATGTTAGTAACTATGTATTTTCAATACTAACTTTGGTTAAGTTTTCTGTCTGTGAGAAAATCGTCATCATTCGACGCTTGAAAAGCAAAATTGACTAAGCGACTTTACAGGAGAACAGTTAAAAGTCTAACATTTCATAAAAAAAATCATATAAATTCAGATTCAGATGATAAAATAAGATTTTTTTTATTTTTATGAAAAGTTAAACTTCTGTTCTCCTGTGAAGTTAGTCTTAGGTCACTTAGTCAATTTTGCCTTTCAAGTGTCTTTATGTATTATATGTTTTTCTAATTATTTTAAGTTATATAATGCTTTATTAACAAATTATGTTTATTTAAAAGTGTTACTAACAAAATGCATGCTGTTCTTTCGAAATGCTAACAACGGTATGTAGAGTTATTTATTCAGTGCAAGTAATTTTTTTTTTGTGTTTCCCTCGAAACCTCAAACAGTGTCCCTTAGAAGCACTTAAATGTATTTTTGACGTAACAATATACCCATTATGACACTTAGGCCCGCTTGCACCTAAAATTACTTTTATAAACGTTTCTTAATAAAAAGTCATTTATTCAAACTAGGCTGAGAATCGGAACTTTTTGAACGTCAAAATTACATAAGACAGTCTTTCAAAAAAACTCACTACTTCCTAGTGTTTTAGCTGGGAAGAGCTTGATTCTATACAATTTTATTTAAGTCTCACTGGCACCGATTCCCTTGTCCACAAACTAAACTAAATTTAAGTTCAGTGCATCTTTGTCTTTCTATTCCATTAAGAAAAGGACAGAAGATAAATATTAATATTCGACAGGCCTGTTGGTCTAGTGGTCAGTGGCCCTGACTGCTATGCCCAAGGTCGTGGGTTCGATTCCCACCTAGGACAAATGTTTGTGTGATGAGCACGATCATTTGTTCTTTGTCTGGGTGTAATTTATCTATAATATGTATGTATTTAGAAATATATATGTATGTTTATCAGTTGTCTAGTACTCATAACACAAGCTCTGCTTAGTTTGGGACTAGATGGCGTTGTGTGAAAGTTGTGGAATATTATTATTATTATTATTATTATTATTAGTTTAGTCCTATCAAATTACAACAAGTTTAGACGTGATTAAAAAATTGGCTACTAAAAATACGTCAATTTACGTCAGGCGCTGAATAATTTGACAGGACTAAACTAATATTTATCTTCTGTCCTTTTCTTGATGAAAAAGAAAGAAAAAGATGCACTGAACTTAAATTTATATTTTAGTTTGAGAACAACTCCGTCAACTTCAAACAATTAACAGAAAAAGAACGATGTTTTAAATTCGCTTAGCGCTAAACGTACTTAGTGAGTTGTGTTTGGTGCAAGCGAGCCTAAATTTTGTTGCGAGCGGTCCTTAAAATTGAGTTGGTTTTGAATTTAATTGAGTATTCGGCTGTATGAGATATATTAACATTAACGTAGAAAAGTTAAAATTGTGATTATTATATTTCTCAAATTTAATTTTCAGATAACATCGATCTGTACATGAAGAACAAGGTTTCTTTCCATTAATCAGAAAAAAAGAATAGTACAAAATCATGTTAAGATATTTACCTGTGTGTAGATAGGTGTTACTTTACACACTTTATATTATTGTTAATTTTTCACTATTTAAATACTTCATTATATTACATTAGAGCCTGTTTCACAGAGACATTCGAATACTATTTATTTTTACTTTAATGGAGAAGGCCAAAGGCAGATTAAACGTATCTACTTATGTATTATATGAAATAAAAATAGTAAATAATTTTAAGTTGAAATTAATATTTGTTTTATTTATTCCTGCTATACTGATACATCATCTGCCTAGCCCTTACCTAACTACGTTGGGGTCGGCTTCCAGTTTAATACCAGTATTTTACATGGAGCGACTGCCTATCTGACCTCCACAATCCAGTTACTGGGTAATACGATACCCCTAGGTAAGACTGGTTGTCAAACTTTCGGGCTTCTGACTACCCGTAACGACTGCCAAAGATCCACGAATGACAG
This sequence comes from Eremobia ochroleuca, assembly GCA_949629135.1. Lineage (NCBI taxonomy): Eukaryota > Metazoa > Arthropoda > Insecta > Lepidoptera > Noctuidae > Eremobia > Eremobia ochroleuca. Next base: position 7,399,894 of record OX451412.1, read on the forward strand.
CCGGGACCAACGGCTTAACGTGCTTTCCGAGGCACGGAAAGGTCTCGGTATGTAAAGATTGTCACCCATCCACAGACATATTTCTAATAAATTTTTTCCAAAATGACTAACCATTAAAAAGAGCATAAAAAAAATTTTTTATATAAAAAAAAACAACCGACTTCCAAAAAAACACTACAAAGTGAAAAATAATTTTAATTTTGTAAGTCGGTGTCGTTGGTTCCGCATTTTGGTTTTTTGACACCGACTTCCGAAATTAAAATTATTTTTCACTTTGTAGTGTTTTTTTGGAAGTCGGTTGTTTTTTTTTTATATAAAATTTTTTATTTTTCACTTTTTAGTTATATCTACCCCAATCAAATTCATATAAACACTACTTGCTATGTAAATATCAGTGACAGGAAGCTGCATCTGCGTTTATAGGGTACAGACGTGATGTTATGTTGTGCGATTGCGTAAACAATGCATACATATGCGATAGCAGCAATCGCGGTTGTTTTACTGGTATTAATTATTATTATAATAAAAAAAATTATAACCTTTGTAGTGAGTACAGGCGTGCTATTATGTTGTGTGATGGTGTAAAAATCGCGGTTAATCTGCTGTTATTTATTGAAGAGTTCCCCAGATTTCTACAAGATCCCATCATCAGATATTGAAATGGTGACAATGGGACCACACGGGAAGCACCAGCTTTCAAATAAAAAAAGAAACATGAAAATCGGTTCACCCAGTCGGTTATTATGAGGTAAAAAAATACAGTCGAATTGATAACCTCCTCCTTTTTTTGAAGTCGGTTAAAAATATGAAAAATACCTTTATTCACATATTTATAAGACTTAAAATTGGTCCCATTAAAAATAATAAATAGTTTTTGAGTTATGAATTTTTTGTTATTTTTAATAAAAAAAAATTGTATATCCACAATATTTATAAATATGTGAATAAAGGTATTTTTTCATAATTTTTTATTCTCGTTTTAATGGTTAAAGTCATTTTGGAATTTTTTTATTAGAAATATGTGAAAACTGCAAACAATCATTTTGGGGTACGAACTTTGAGGGTGATTTTCACCCCTTTAAAACGTTTGTTAGCAAAAAAGAAAAAATACGTATCTCATAATTTTTCATGTAGATTATTATAGTAAAGCCGCAACTAAATCGGTGAGGGACACCTCGCGAGGTTTCCTTGTTAGTAACAGCCCGGAGTTTGGAAGTTGGCGGTGTGATACTCCCGTGCCTCGGTGGGGACTATAAGCCGTTGGTCCTGCGCCTGATGTCTCCGAGTGTCGGACTGCCGTCCCATCGGACAATTAAGCGGAGCCCACACCGCCAGCTGGCGAGCGGGCGTGCCGAGCGAGCATCAATTCACCGCTTTTCATACTTCGGTAGCTTATCTCCCTAGTTCGCGATGTGAACCGAAGTATCAAAAGAGGTACCTAAATGATAAATGATTTATTTTCTTTAAGTAGGTTTGTACAAACACTTTTACATGTCAATAATATTTTTTTTAAACTAGATGAGGTCGGCGTTTTCTATCTGACTACTCTGAGAAGAAAGGCCGAAACAAACTCACAGGTCACAGTCTCTTTTAAAGTCCAGACATAATCTTGGTCAGATCATGTGAAGACCATGTAGATTGGTGTCTGAAATGGTGATAGATGTTCGATACGGTACCGGAGCGTATCGAGTGCTGTCTTAACTCAGCCGGTGGCGCGGCGATTCCACGTTTTATTTTTGTCAACCAATAAATGAGTGCGTAATAATTTTATTTAGCAAAAAAACCTATCCTAGGTAATATCAGCGGGCCATCTCATAGGTATAAGGGAATATTTATGGGGGGAAAGATCAAAGAGAAAATTCCGGCGGCGTGTGTGTAGGTCTCCGAATTTTAAGGGAAAATAATTTTTTGGTTAAGTAAATACCACAACAGATCGCAACAGAGGTAACCAAACCAGTATAAGCTCGCCTCTTAGTATTTAAACTCGTATTACACTAGGCTAGCTCAACGTTGGGAGAATGTGTGAGTTGAGTTGTTGGTTCGGATGAAGAAGATTTGTAAAGGCAAACTACCCCAGGAGGGTACCGGTTGCTCCGCAGCCGGAGAATCCCTCACCGAACCTAGTTCGGTCTGCCCCTCGTATTCTGGGGGGGGCAACAACCGCCATCAACCGTCAGTCGACGCAAAGAGCCAGGGTGGCTCACGTCCCCAAGATGTGGAGTCGTTGGATGTATCCATCACGTCCGCATCTCAGGGACCAAAACAGCGGACACAGAGCGTCGCAGAGGCACTTCCAGTGTCAGAGGGGAGGGTGACCCGGTCTCGCTTCAAGCGGCCGGCTACACCAATTCTTGGGATGGTGAGCGATAGCGGTGATTCCGACTGCTCGCAAATGTCGCTCGCCTCCAAAGCGTCATCAAGAAGCAAGCGAACCCGGAAGGCAGTAGAAACGGAACGAGTGACGTCAGGGAAGAGTGGTCTGCTTGTTTCGGAAAGGGCCATAGTTGAGAGGCTGGAGAGAGAGAACGCGGACCTGCGTTCGCAACTCGCTAGCCTCACAGCGACGGTGGCACAAATGGCAGAGCAACTCAGCATTATCTGTAAGGGGCAGGTGGGCCCCAGCGTTGATGGATCCATAGCGGTGACAGGACTAGCACCGGATGCAGAGGCCCAGCTTCGGCGTTCCATCGCCATAGAAATTGGGGGTATGATGGACGCCAAGTTGGCTGCCATTGCGAGTAGGTTGCCTCCTGAAAAGCCACTACGACCACCTCTTGCATCCGATGCAAAGAGGGCTGTGGCTCTATTGCCAGTTGCACAGGATCCCAGCCTGATCCCTAACTCCAATAATAAAAAAGGAAAGGGAAAGGGCAAAAATGGGAAGGGGAAGACGGTGGCTCCAGTGGTGGAGCTACCCGCTGTACCTGCAGCAACTGCACAGGTATTACAGCCCGCGTCTGCGGTTGTGGGGGAGGCTTGGTCGACTGTGGCAAAGGCAAGGAGTCCCCAGTCCAATGCTATAGCTGGTGCCCCAGCTGCTCCATCCGCGTCGTCTACCCCTGCAAAAGGAAAAAAGCAGCCGGTCAAACTGCCTCGTGTTCCCGCTTCGGCAGCGATTACCATCACGGTAAGAGAAGGATCATCCGCCACTTTCGCAGAAGTTCTGTCGGTAGCGAGGCAGCAGATTCGACTGGCCGATCTCGGCATCGATACTGTTGGCCAGAAGAGGGCTGCAGATGGCGGAATGGTTCTTTCCATTTCTGGTGCAGACTGTTCCACCAAGGCTGATAGCCTCGCAAGCCGTATGAGGGAGGTCCTTGCCGAGTATGACGTGCATATTGCACGTCCGATGAAAATGGCTGAGGCAAGGATCATGGACCTCGACGACGCTGTCACGCCAGCAGATGTGGCGAAAGCTGTTGCCGAGGCGGGTGGTTGTTCTTCCGGGGACGTAAAGTTGGGTGAAATCCGACGCCCGCCTACTTCTCTGGGGCATGTCTGGATCCGTGGTCCACTGGCGGCGGTAAAAAAGCTGGCGTCCAACAAACGCATGCGGCTAGGATGGACGTCGGTAAGGGTCGAGGTGTTGGAGGCACGTCGTATGATGTGCTTCCGTTGCCTTGAGCCCGGACACGTCCGTCGCCAGTGTACCAGTACTGTTGACCGGAGCACTCAGTGCTACTCTTGCGGAGGACCCCACAAAGCAAGAGAGTGCACGTCGCCGACTGTGCGGTGTCCGCTGTGCGCGGACCAAGGTCGTCCAGCTGACCACAGGCTGGTAGGCAAGAAATGCGCTCCGCGCAAGAAGAGGGCCTCGCCTGCCCCGGCCACATTGCGAAGATCGGCTCCGGCACCACTGGGTACGGGCCCACTGGAGGAGATGGATACCTCATCTTCCCAGCCCTGAAAGTCCTCCAGTGCAACCTGAACCACTGCTGCAATGCGCAAAATCTTTTTCTGCAGACTATTGCGGAGTGGTCGGTTGCTTTGGCGGTGGTAGCAGAGCCCTACGGTCTCCGGGATCATCCTCGTTGGTTCCGGGACACCTTGGACTCTGTTGCTGTTTACTGGGCTGGTGGAGGCAGTGGGCCTCACTGCTCCCTGCTAGATAGGGGGCAGGGATATGTCGCAGTCGAATGGGGACATCTGGCCGTAGTGGGCTGCTATGTGTCCCCCAACATTTCTCTAGCCCAATTTGAGGGATACCTGGATGGGGTTTCAAACTGCATTCGAAGTAAATGCTTACCCCGTCAAGTGCTTGTCCTGGGTGACTTCAATGCTCACTCCAGAGCATGGGGTAATACCCGGGATAGGCCGAGGGGACACGTAGTGCAGGACTGGGCGGCTTCGCTTGACCTTCGACTATTGAATCGAGGGTCCGTTGCCACATGTGTTCGATGGCAGGGGGAGTCAATCGTGGATCTCTCATGGGCGACTCCTTCTGTAGCCCGCATGGTGTCGGAATGGAGAGTAGTGGAGGAGATGGTCACTCTTTCAGACCATCGCCACATCATTTTTGATGTGGCACTCCGACCTTCCGGCGGCCCGAGCCGTCCAGGCTCAAGTCAACCGGCGCGTCGTTGGGCCCTCAAACAGCTGAATCGAGATTTGCTCGTCGCAGCTGCCAACGTCGCGGCGTGGCCAGACGATGGTGGATCCCAGGGGATCTCGCTCGACCCAGAAGAAGAGGCGACTTGGTTTCGGGACACAATGACGTCAATTTGCGACGCTGCTATGCCCCGAGTCAGATGCGCCCAGCGTCCTGGCGCGGTTTACTGGTGGTCGGAAGACATCGCGCACTTGCGGGCTGTCTGTCTTAGAACCCGGCGCCAGTTTCAGCGTACCCGGCGCAGAAGGCAGCCGAGAGCTACGGAGGAGGAGATAGCCAGAGTTTACAGAGCTTACCGAGTAGCGACTATGGCGCTTCAACACGCTATCGCGGATGCCAGGTCTCGGTCCTGGAGCGAGCTTCTCGAGGGGCTGGACAGGGATCCCTGGGGGAAACCTTATAGGATGGTCATGGGAAAATTACGCCCATGGGTCCCTCCCGTCACGGAGACCATGGATCCGGGTCTGCTGGAGAGAGTAATTAACACACTCTTTCCAGTAGCCAGGGACAGTCCCTCGCCGCCCCCGTCATTGTCAGACTGGTCTGACGAGTTAGGGGTGACGGAAGGGGAGCTCGACCGAGCCGTGAAGCGCTTGGGGGCTCGCAACACCGCGCCAGGTCCGGATGGTATCCCTGGCCGGGCGTGGGTTCTAACTCTGGCTGCTTTGGGTGACCGCCTGAGACGGTTATTTAATAGCTGTCTCCGTACAGGCGTTTTCCCCTCCGGTTGGAAGGAAGCTGGATTGGTTCTACTGAAAAAGGAAGGCAGGGCCGCAGAGTCTCCCTCTGCATACCGTCCCATATGCTTGCTTGATGAGTCTTCCAAGCTCTTTGAAAGAGTGGTTGCTGAAAGGCTCGTCGAGCACCTGTCGCGAGTTGGTCCCGACCTTGCTGATAGCCAGTATGGTTTCCGGCAGCGGCGTTCTACCATAGATGCGATTCTTCGCGTCCGCGCACTGTCGGACCAGGTGGTTTCCCGCGGTGGGGTGGCGTTGGCGATAAGTTTGGATATCGTCAACGCCTTCAACTCTTTACCCTGGGGTGCAATTAGGGAGGCACTGATACATCATGAAGTGCCTCCCTACCTGCAAGGCATTGTCGGGGCATACCTACGCGACCGGCACATTCGCTATGTGGGCCGGGACGGCAGCGTGCAGCGGAGGGAGATTACGTGTGGGGTTCCGCAGGGGTCGGTTCTAGGTCCTCTTCTGTGGAATCTAGCATACGACGCGGTCCTGCGTGTCGATCTCCCCGTCGGCGTTAATATCGTTTGCTACGCAGACGATACTCTGGTATTGGCCGGCGGGGACACCTTCGAGGATACCATCCAGCTTTCCGAGCTCGGGGTGGCAAAAGTCGTGGCGTCAATCCGCGGGCTGGGTCTGGAGATAGCGCCTCAGAAAACTGAGGCATTATGGTTTCATAAGTTGCCGAGGGGCAGAGAGCCACCCAGCTCGTTGGTCCAAGTTGGAGATGCGCAAGTCCAGGTGGGGCGATACATAAAGTATCTTGGCCTCACCCTGGATGGTCGGTGGGGCTTCGAAGAGCACTTCGAGCGCCTGGTTCCCCGGATCGAAAAGGCAGTGGGTGCTTTGCACAGACTGCTGCCCAATCTCGGGGGACCTCGGGAGGAAGTTCGCCGCCTCTACGCGGGTGTCGTGCGATCGATGGTCCTTTACGGGGCGCCTATTTGGTCAGGTAGACTGTCAGGCGTCCGACGCTGCAGAACTAAAGTAAATAGACTGCAGCGGAAAATGGCCATTCGTATCGCACGAGGATACCGAACGATATCCTTTGAGGCGGCAACTCTCCTGGCACGCTTTCCGCCGCTGGACATCCTGGCGGATATGGATGCGAAGGTCTACGACCAGATTCAGGATATCCGCCAAAACGGGAATAGTGTGCCAGGAAGCGCATTCGTAAGGCTGAGGCGGCAGGAACGGCGACACGCACTCGAGCGGTGGCGCGAGCGGCTACAGCAGCCGCAATATTCGTGTAAGCGCGTTGTCGAAGCCGTTTTGCCGCACTTCGAAGCCTGGCTGAAAAGAGGGGAGCGCATCTCCTTCAGGCTCACCCAGGTGCTCACCGGACATGGTTGCTTCGGTGAGTACCTGAACAGGATTGGGCGAGAGGCCACGGCAAATTGCCACCACTGCGATAGCAGCCTGGATTCCGCGCAACACACGCTCGAGGAGTGCCCTGCGTGGGCCTCCGAGCGGCGGGTCCTGGTTGCCAGGATCGGGCGAGACCTGTCTCTGCCAGCAGTAGTGAGGGCTATGCTGGCAGAGACAGAGAATTGGATGGAAGTAGCCTCCTTCTGTGAGACCGTGATGGTCAAGAAGGAGGCCGCTGAGCGGGATCGGGAGAGGGCTGATCCTGCTCGGAGAAGGAGGCGTCGGGGAGGCAACCGCCTTGGCGCCTAATACGCCGAAACCCGCTTACCAGCCAAGGTAGGTGGACCTCTGGGGTCGCGGGCGCACAGAGTGGGGACTCTGTCCGCCCACCAAGTGACCCCAGGGAAGACGGTAGCACAGTGGTCACGTGCTGCCGTGCATAGCGAGGCTCAGGGGAGGCCCTTTTACAGTCTCCCCGGGGATGTGCCTTACAGGCGTTGCACGGGGGGGTTCCGGAATTGGTCTTTTAAGAGGAACCGGGACTACCCCTAAGTGCTGATGGTGATCACCGGGGTGGTTTTAGTGAGGTAAAAATCCCACACTCCCCGACCTCCCTCCCCAGAGCTCGGGTGCCTTTTGAAGGTTTCCCCCCGAAAACAAAAAAAAAAAAAAAAGGTAATATCAGCGTGGTTTCATTAACCCTTTGAACGCCAAGCGCATATGCGTATGCTCTCTACGCTAAGCCATTTATTTACTATTAAATAGGTACCTACAAAATGCTAGTGATAAAATGTTAAAATTAATCCTTTTACCCATTTTCTTTAATATCAGATAACCTTCAAGCAGTCGCGCGGCGTCGAATCAACCGCGATTCGACCGTTTCTCGATACATTTATGATGCTAAATTGCTTACAAATCCAAAGAAAATTAGAATATTATTTTGATTTTATAATTTTGTTTATGTCCTAACATAATGATAATGTGATAAATACAAAAAATATTAAATAATTAGTGTTTTAATTCCTTGAAATATCCTATAGGTCTTTTAGGTTACGCGCGACCGCTAGCGTTAGGCCTCTGCCTCTTCTCTGAATCTTGCGGGCAGCGGCCTTACAAATGACCGCGCGACCGTTTGAAGGATAATAAAGTAGCACACATCTATTTGTCGCCTAAACTCGTCGTTGGCGTTTTACCGCCCGATTACGTTTGTCGCTTGTAAGCGTCATTGGCGTTCAAAGGGTTAAAAGATGGATATGGCGCTTTATTCGTTTTTCGTTCACATGCTCAGAAAGTCGTAATTAAAACATGTTAACAATCCGTGAAATCTCTTATTGAAATCCCCATTATTGCATTTTGACTCTCAGTCTATAGCGGAAATGGTGGGAAATAAAAAGTTCCAATCGTCACCACTGGGGAGGAACGAAACTTTTTTCCCCACTCGTGCCCAGTGGGGGGACGACCGGGAATAAAGCGATATGGCTATTATAGATGAGCAAGACAAGACCCCTCCTCGTACTTCTTTTTTTTTTTTTCTTCTAACTAGGAAAGTCCTGTATCTTGAAGGACAGCATATTCAGCTCATAATGTTCCGACTGTTAAGACACAAGCATCCTCTCTGTAAGAGTGGGCTGTAATCCAGTCCAGTCTGTGACCCAGTGCGGGTTGACAGATGTCACATGTCTTCGAATTTTAGGTTCTAGGCCGGTTTCCTCACTGTGTTTCTTCGCCGTTTTGAGAGCTGTGGTGATGAAATAATTTACACAAAGTAAATCGCCTGTCTGGGTTCGAACCTACGACCTACAACTCTTAAGTCATGGGCGTGTCCACTGAGTCACCACTGCTCGTAGGAAGGACAGTAGAATAACATGAAATAAAACACGAATCATTTGGGGATATTAACGATATATTTCAGTACAATTGTTCACACTGGACTTAGATATGACAACGAGAGTGCGATCATCGCATGTAACAGTACCGGCTTTAGAGGTAAAAATCATACAAAATGCCCTATTTTGGAGTTGGCGTCAAATAATGCCCTATTTTGGGGATAGGTCAAATGGTACCTAAAATTGGATTGTGGCCGAAATGGGGGGTGATAGTACCCGCAATTTGGTAACATCAAAATAGTGCCCGAAATCGGGGTGGCGTTAAATAGTACCCGAAATTAGGTAACGTCAAATGGTGCCCAAAATCGGGGACCATATCGATTAGTGCCCTAAATTGGGTAAAATTTCAAATTCACGCTGTAAAGTGTATTGGAATACCAATTAATATATAATAATCATTTGATTTGTTCACTTCATGTTGTCCTATGAATTGGGAAAGGGCTAAAGCCGGCGCTGCTCACAAAAAATCATTAAAACTATACACAATCATAATATTATACTTATAATTAAAATAAAAAAAAATAAAAAAATCATAGAAAATAAATGCGGTGAGAGATTTAGAGTTTTTATTGCATCTGTGATTGCAGCCATATTGGATTTGAGTTCGCTAACACAATTGTATATTTTGTATATATTTATTGTAACGGTCACAAACTACATACTTATATGAAATAAAAAATACTACTAGCATTTCGCTAGTATTCCTGTTAACCCCCTCCAACTACAGTCCCTGGCGTGAAAAAATACATGGGTTTTTAGAAAGAGATCAGCACATATGTATGAGTGAGATAAAGAGCGGCGCTCTAAAAAGCTACGCTCTTGACGTCGATCACGCCTGATCGTATGGGGTGGACGAAGTCTATGCTGGAACGAGCGTGCCCAGATACCTGTTCACTCTTTGTTTGAAGGCAGACAGACGACATTTCGCATTTCATAATGTCAAAATTATTTGCAGTAAAAGCGGTACAAAGATGGCGGGTATAATTTGTTAGTGCCATGACATTTCCGTCATAAATTGGCGTGCAAATATTAAAATGTAAAGTATTTTTTTTTGCATATCCTGTAATTTCAATTAATTTCGAAGGATATTGCTAATTCATTGCTTCATATGTTCGGAACATGTGTCTGCTCAACAACGTAAATAACGCAATGAATGTTGTTATACTGTCAAAATGAAACCCATTGCTACTGATAGTGTGTTATGCAACTACCCCGCTGATCATAGTTATAGTAATAATAACTATTTTTCATGGCAAGCAATGTTTTGTGACCAAAAATCAATATAAAACAAAAGTATACAATTTGATAGAAAACTATTGAAAATATTGTTTTCGGTGTCTCGCAGATTTAGGTTATCATTCATAGATTATCTATATTTTTAAATAACACGCGTATTTTTTTTTAAATTGATGTTATATTTTTCCTATTTTTTATAATTATTAATGTCTTTCTTTCAATACTAAAAATAAAAATAATCTACGAATGATATAGTCTGCCGTTAAAATAAGCTGTCATTTTGTGAAATTTCAAGTTTTTGTAAATAATTCAATTCGCTTTTAACAAATAATACTGACAAGGAAAATTCAAAACAATTTATTTGATTTTAAGAGATTCAACAATAGCCAATTAATTTTATTTTAGGACAAGTTAAAAAAATGCATTTTTATTTGACTTATTATTGCGAAACATAAATTATAGGTATGTATATTTTTATTTCATTTTTAAATCATCTTCAAAATATGTCTTTTTTTTTCCATAAATATTTCTGTACCTTTTTTTCTTCTTTTTTTTTTGCATTTTTCAAAGTCGTCCTTTAATAAAATTAAAATCGTCAAAATAATTAAGCAAAGCTCCAAGATAAAAGATAGGTACATAGAGTTTTCCTAAAAATTTAAAATCGAGATTTTTTTTTACGTTAACTAAGTATAGCGTTTTGGCAATTTCATTTTTAATTTGATTTAGCACCAAATTTTGGCGAAATATCATTTTTTAATACAAGTTCATATAAACAATACTGTGAAATAATATCATATCGTAATCATAATGATATCATCATATTTTACCTGACAGCCTTAAACCTATTCTTGTTTTGTAGATATTTCATCACAATATAATTCGATCTTTAAACAGCTGTTCTTTTACCAGAAATTAAACCCGCGACCATTGGTTTTTAAACGACAAATAAGTAATTTGATAGAAACGTTGACTGTTTCTATCAAATTACTTATTTGTCGTTTAAAAACCAATGGTCGCGGGTTTAATTTCTGTTTTGATGAAAAAATCTGTATTTTTATTATTATTTTTCTCATTTCACAGTATTATTAATAATCCCAATTGTATTATTTTATTTAAATAAAAGCCCAAATGAATAAGCTGGTCCTTTTTAAATGAATTTAATATTTTCGTTATTATTGCGATTGTAGTGATCAATGCTTGTGTAATGTCAGAATGAGAAGAGGCCTTGACTTGCTGTGGGACAGTAATATACTGGTATTATTACTTTAGATCAACTGCAAAGCAGTTTTAATTTATTTTCAAGTCAGACATTCATTTAGTCAACTATTTATATTGCTTTTTATAATCCCAGTCCAAAAAATATGGATGTCACGTGAACAACTTTGAACTTCAATATCTCGGAAACGTGACACTACAGGGTTTGGTCTTAGTAAGTTATCTGTTCGCATTAATGTCAGCTATCGCTTTATATAGGATTCAATCGTGGCCGCCATTTTGAAAAAAAATCAAAATGGTGGACAGTAGGTATGCCACGGACCTTCAAAGGACTTTAACAACGAAAATATTAAAAATCATCCTACAAAAGATTTGCAAAAGAACAAAATATATAAATAAAAAGAATTAAGAGAGACAATATACAGCCCAGCTGTATAAGGAAAAATAAAATTATATCTCATTCAATGAGATAATTATAAATTGTAAATAAATCAGTCTATGTCACAAACCTATTAAATTAAATAATTTATTAAATTAATTATTTGCAGATAAATGATAATGATTCAGTATTTAACACTTTGGTTTCCTAAGGCTAATACGCACTGACAGATGGCTTGATTAGTTCCTAATAGCGCCTAACGAGTCACCTTGCGGGTAGCGAAGTGAAACGAACGCTGTAGAATTATCGCAACCGGCCGCACTGCGCGCTTGGCACCTCCGCTAGTCGCCTAGCGTGTATGCATGGACTTCAAATCACTAGGCTCTCGTCGCTAAGCAAACCACCTGATAGTGCGTACGAGGCCTAAGAAAGCGGTGAACTGTCACACGATAACGGCTGGTGAAATACAGAGCGTTCTTTAACACTTTAATGTCAAATCTTGTCATTAATGTCAGGTGCACGTAACATGAACTGATGACGCCAAACACGTAGCCGTATTCTGGGCCGAGTCCATTTATATTGCCAACGACACGCTAAGAAGATGTCAAATATTGGTAAAAATGACAAATTTTCATAACGGCCGTAATCCGCGAGTTGACTAATTTTTTTTTTATTATTTAAATTGAAGCTTTTTTACCTCACTAATAGCTTGGTATAAACAGTTTTTTTAATATTTTTAAAAATTGAAAAGATATGAGCGTTCAAAACTCTCAATTAGACAGAGAGGGAAATACTGAATTGTGACGTCATAGTTCAGTATCGCCATATAAATTACATAAAGAGATAGACAAAAAGTTTCTATAAGTTATAAGTTTTTTATTTTTCGACCGATTTTAAATTTGATTTCGAATTCCATTATTGTATTACATGTGTGGATATATTATCTACTAGAATATATAGTATTCAATATCATGCAACTACCCAATTATATGACGGAACCGCTTTCCTAGGAAATCAAAGTTTAAGATTCGTTTCAGTCGCGGTGAGAGAAGGTGAGAGTTGGACGCTGAGGATTTAATAGGTACGCGATTATGAAAAACTCAATAGGTCAGGAGTCTCGTGTTATCTCGCTCTCGCATTTTACGACCGCAGCTGTCACGAACGTTGGGAGTATTATTATAGGGCAAACGGACGTGCCATGTGGAAGTACGGATTTTAGTGTCAATATTCCATAGCAATTTTGACATTGACGGCTCTGGAACGCGATTGAGCTGTGCTGAACGCGTTCTGTTTCATTGGTGAAATTGCCCTAAGTATCGTTCATGGGTAGAAAGAAACCGGGTATGAATACATGTTTTAGGAACTAATATCAAATTAATTGCCAGTCTTGATTGAAATATTTTGCAGATTTGAGACGTTGAGATTCTATTTTCAATATTTTCTAATAAAGTATGGCTGTATAAATTGACTAAATGGACTTTTTAAAGCCTATTCAAGTCCCTGTTTCTAAGTGACGTTATTTAACGAATTATTTCAATATAAATTAAGTTGATTTCAGGATGACTAGTACTATTGGAAGTCATACAATTTTGGTGAACTTTATGACCAAACTGAACTTTGTGTGGGTAGCAAAGTTAATTTATCAAAAGACATGTTTTTTTACATGTTTGAAAACTCAATTGCGAACGCAGTATAGATTATAGTCAGGTTTTGAAAACACGTTGGTGATGAGGTTAGTAAAATTAAATTCTAATAGAACGTTAAAATAGTTAAAGTTTTTCGAACATCATATACAAAGATGTCGAAATTAAAATTATTTGAATAACCAGTTGACTATTTACTACTTTGTGATACAGACATTAAACACCGATTAAATTCTAAGAGTATATTTTGACCGTTTTCGAGATATCAGCGAGGGATGTACAAACGTAAAACATGAATCATCATCATATTATCAGTAAAACTAAATCAAAATATCATCACAAAAGAATCATTCGTCCATTTTGACACGAATGCGAATAATAACTATTGTCGAAACTTAAATCACTATAAAAACCGCTTAAAGGGTAAAATATTAAATAAAATGGCATCACAATCACAGATGTATGTAAAAACTTTAAACCTATCTTAGGAATCACATTTTTAATGATAATAAAATTATAATAATCGTACGAAATCACAGGTAAACAGATCTTTTTACTTAAAACTATTGGAAATCCAAAATGGCTGGCCGGGCCGCTAGAATGTCGCTGGGCGACGTTTAGGTGGCGAACGTTTTCGTTCGTGGCCGAGCAACATTTTAGCGCTCCGAAAGTCACTTCTATGGCATCATTCCTTCTCTTTTCACAAACCTTACATATTCTATCTTGAACACACAGACTTTCCCTCCTTGATGCCATAGGGCAACTAATACTGTGCAGCTGCCTAAAATGCTTACAATTAAAAATAAATATATTTGAAATTAAATAATTCATAAAATAATTACAGTCTATGCATTTAAATTGTGACGTATTAAAATTAAATATTTTTTTAAAATCAGTACTGGAATTAAGCGGGTAAAAGTAAAGTTTATACGAATCTCGCACTTTTATAACTACTTCTAAACTACATACACACACATACGCACGCCCGCCTGTGTCGCGACGATTGTCAAAATTACGCAGATTTACGAAATCACCCCTTTTGGGATTTACGTCAAAATCACAATTGATTAAAGTTACAAATAGGTCATAAATTACAAAAGTAATTTTGAAGTAGTTTTTGAATTCATTTGGCGTAATTACGCCTTTTTCCGCGTAACGTATTATTACGCGTTGCGCGTTTTTTGAGTTACCTTCAAAATTTTGAGCGCACGTCGTCAGAGCGCGAAAATCAAAAAGATCGCGATTAATTTTCGCGCGAATTTCATTACATTTGACACTTTCACGCGTTACGCATGCGTTAAATCTACGACAAATTGAATATGATATTACCATATACATTAATTCACTACGAAAGAATACATTGAAACACTTTAAAAGCGTAATCGAGACTACAATTACGATTACGCATGGGTTTACTTTGGGAATTACACGGTATTTTGGGTTTAGTCGAGTTTTCCTCGGGTTGACGCGAAGTGGGGGGGAGGTGGAGCGTGCGTGAAGGACGCGAGGGAGGCGCGGGGAGGAGGAAGGGGACAGCGAGAGTGGGGAGGGAGCGGGAGCCGCTTGTCCACTGTACTGACATGCACTTAATGGTTAAGGGCAGTGATGCTTTTTGGGCTTCTTTAAGTTTTCCTCATCGGCTCCAGATTTGGGTACCTGTAAATTTTTTTGGAGATATATCAGTACCTAGTGATTTGAAGTGAGTTGTCAATAAAAAGAACATTATTTTTTCGTACTCTCCTCTTTGTTGTTTAAAAAATGAGTTGCTTTTTGGAACGAAGTTTCTTGTAATAATAATAATAAGTTTATTAATGCTTCAGTTTACAAAAAGGGGTATAGTGTTTGGAGCCTCCTTTTAAGCAAACAATGCCTGTGTTAGGAGTCTCCGCTCTTCCATAGTATTTTTACTTATTCTAGTTAACAAAACCGTATAGGTACTTAAAAATAATATTGAATAAAAATAAAAATTAAAGTAAAATTATGGATGTTGGTGTGCGTGTGTTTCGAGTGTGAACATCTGTGCGTATTTTGTTTGTCTGCGAGAGTGTATGTGAGAGTGTATGTGAGAGTGTATGCGAGAGTGTATGCGTGAGTGTATGTGAGAGTGTTTGTGAGATGTAGGTGTGAGTGTATCTACTGCTTTATGTTCTCCAAAAGTGCCTCCGTGTCATCGTATGTAAGTGTCTTTATCCAGTTGGTTATTGTTTTCTTACATTCATAACTTCTTTTTGTGTATATGTGAATAGTCACACGTTATACTCTGTCTGCACACTACGAATGGAAGATATACCGAAAAAGTCTTAAAATTTTGACCCCCGACACCTTTGATAACTAATAAGTGTCGTGACGGTCTAACGCTCGCCAAGTGTGCAAAAGCGAAAGAAACTTCGTTCCAACTCAAACTCAAAGCATTTATTTCAATTAACACTTGGCATGCGGGCATACTTTGCCGCCGAATTACGCGTGCAGCGGGCCACAAATCTACTAAATACGTATTTTTACGTGACCCGCGCTCTAGTGACAGACTGCAAAAAACGTAAAAATACGTTGCCCGCATGCTAAGTGTTAAACCATTTACAGACACTTTTGAATTGTCAAAATGAAATAGTCAGTCAGTTAGTCAGAAAGTTGAAGCTAGTTGCCCATTCCAACACGTAGATCTCTGTGGAGAAGAACGGGGGCAAGAAACTCCAAGGAAACTCTTTTAAATCAAGACATACAACATTATTTTTAGTATATGGAAAACCCGAAATAAGTGTCTAGTATTTTTATGTAAAGAATCTATGTACGACATTTGAAAACTGTATCATGAAAAGTCACAAAGTTATAAGCTTGTTATGTTCCCTGGATGTCCGTACAAAAAGTTGGTTACCACTTAAAACGCGCCGCCGGCCGACCGGCTGTGACCTGTGTTGTGCGCATATGATTGCGGATATGTACTTAGTGTCGCTCGGTGTCCAACTTGTTAGCTTTTTTAAATATTTTTGGGACAAAATATAACATGGTGTAAGAATTATTGGAATCGATTCAAGTTACTTATTCTGAACAAACTATATTCACGTTTGCAATATACTAAAAATTATGTTGTATATTACAAAATCTTGCGTACATTATTCTTGTTGCTTCTATATGTGAGAACAATGTACAGACGCCAGCACATCAAGCTACCCGAAACTGTCAGATTTTCCCAATCAACTTTGAACCTTATGCTTTAGCGCTAAAGTTGAAAATCTATTAAAGAAATCTGACAGATTGTAGTAGCTTGATGTGCTGGCGTCTGTACAAAAAAACAAATGAAGAAACAATTCAAAATATAAGATTAAAACCGGTGGGGTATTGCGTAACACACTCAGTAGCAACGGGTTTCATTTTGACAGTTCACCAACATTCATTGCGTTATGGACGTTGTAGAGCTATCAAATTTTTCGAACAAATGAATACATGGATTATCCTTAAAAATTATTCAGATTTTGATTGAAAGTGTGTTACGCAAATAGCACCTCTCGACTGTTTATACGGGATGATTTTTTTTCAGGCTCCAAATTTTTACAGAGTGTTCTACTAATGAATATGAACAACTTTCACTGTGGGACCAACTCTGAAATCGCGAAAACGAAATCAGTTGTTTAATACAAAAGTTCAATACCTACTTGACCAAAATGTATGAAACAGCTGATTTTTTTCGTGATATCAGAGTTGGTCCCACAGTGAAAGTTATTCATATTCATGGCTGGAACATCCTTTAAAAATTTGGAGCCGGTAAAAAAAACATTCTGTATTAACGATTTTTTCTCGGCATTACTTACTCGATTTTTAAAATCCTGATACATTGTTTGAAATGAAAAAGGCAGGTACTGAGAATCCTCCCCTTTCTTCGGAGTAAAATCTCGTTCTCCTACTATTTTGTTCCTAAGATTGGTTATAATTATACTCCTCTACCTCTACATAGGTATGAATCAACTCAGCCTATCGCAGTCCACTGCTGGACATAGGCCTCTCCCAGACTGCGCCACAACACCCTGTCCTCCGCCTTCCGCATCCAGTCTACCCCAGCCACCTTCTTTAGGTCGTCCGTCCATCTAGCTGGGGGGCGTCCCACACTACGCTTGCCGATACGCGGTCTCCACTCCAGGACTCGTCTGCTCCACCGGCCATCGGCCCTTCGACAGACATGGCCAGCCCACTGCCACTTCAGTTTGCTTACTAGCAAGCTATGTCGGTTACTCCGTTTCTTATGGTTCTACATAGGTATACAAAGTGTAACTTAAATAACGCACAACCCCTTAAGGGGTCATTGTACTCATCATTATGAACAACTTTTACTATGGGACCAAACCTGAAATCGCGAAAAAAAAATCAGCTGTTCCCTACATTTATGTTTGCATAACTCGTCAAAATGTAGGGAACAGCAGATTTTTTTTTCGTGATTTCAGGTTTGGTCTCATAGTAAAAGTTGTTCATAATGATGAGTACAATGACCCCTTAAGAGGTTGTGCGTTATTTATGTTACACCTTGTATACAGGCATGATTTTAAGTATACTACATACCTCAGTGTACCTCTCTCCCTTGAGAGACACGATCTTATTGTCGCGGTAGCGCACCATCTTCTTCGGCTCGATCTTAGGAGCAAGCGGCTTATGTTCCTTCTGATCCGAGTTCTTGTCCACGTAAGAGTAACTGGAAGGAGAAAGAACAGTGCCAAAAAAAAAACTTATTTGTTACTAGCTGCACCTCGCAGTTTCACCCGCGTAAGTTTCTATTTCGTGGGAATACCGGGATAAAAAGTTAGAGCTTTAAGTAACAGCTATGTACCTATCAAGTTTCATCGCAATCAGTTCATTAGTTTTTGCGTGAAGAAGTAACAAACATATTATATGTTTCCCGCTGCGCTGCGTGGGGCCACACCGGCCACTTTTGTTTAGACTGACATTTTTAAATTCGTAATATCTTTTGAATGGAATGACCGATTTGAATAATTCAAAAAGTAATCTACAGGTATTGAAACAGTCTTGAATATTGGGAGAACTATGTGGGTCCCTAATAAACATTTACCTTTTCCCACCAGAAACTACACGTACGGTCAACTGCACGTCAGTAGTAAACTTAATAATACGAAAACCACCCGTAATAATATGAAAAAACATTTTTTTTTGTGTACTGTATGTAGCAGCTGAGGGACTGCTCGCGACGGAGTAGCACTCACCGAGCAATGATCCTGTTCTTGAGCTCGTGATCGTCGCAGAGCGGCTGGCGCGCAGCGGTGTTAAGCGCGGCCGCTGACAGAGACTGGCCCTGTTCGCGACGGTGTAGCAGAGTCGCGGCGGCACGTTCCACGTCACCGTGAGCGATTGACACGCAGTGCTTGATCTGGGGAAGAAAAAAAAAAGGTTTTGGTTTTTGGAGTTCATTTTGGATTTTTTGGAGAACAAAATTTTAATACGCAAGACAAAAAATTTGCAATCTAGGGTCCTTTCAAAGAGTTACCTTCCTCCATTTTCATTATACTCACCTAAAGACCACAGAATACATAATAGTACTACGTACAGAAGGGACACTCCCCCGCGCTCATAAGAGAATTCCGCACCTCACCCCGCACTTCGAGGTATTCGTCGCCGACTCTAGCAAGGGCGCTCTTTATCGTAAGAACCGCAGCGCTGTACTGCTGACACGAACACACAATTATGCGATTTAAAAGTTTTATTTGAGTTTTAATCACGATGGTTGGATTAATTGAGTGCTTTCATCGAGCAATAAAGCAATATTTAGTTAGGTACCTTATTTTATCATTATTGATTGAATAAATAAACCAAGAGAGGTTTACATAATAACTATTATAATATTATTTTTATTTCATTACGAACCCGACTATATAAATAAATAATTGAATGCTGCTCGTACAAGGTCACTTCATAATAATGCACACGTTCGGGCAGTACCGTCGTCTCGTTCGGTTCGCCCGACGCAAATCGCTGCACTTTCCGCGCCATTTTTTACGCTACGCACGCCACCCAACCCGACTAGAGTTCACGCACACATTTGCACGTGTACAAACGTCATTTAGTTATGTAGTAGTAATAGGTAATTATTTTGCGAGCGTTTGTATGAAGTGTCCGAGGTGTGCAAAGACTATATTCTCTATGTACCCACTACCCACCGAATGTATCAAGCTCCCTAATAGCGTAACACACTATTACTCTCAATTTGAATCAGTTTGAAGCATATTGCTAATCCATTGCTCCATATGTTCGAAAAATGTGTCTGCTCAACAACGTAAATAACGTTGTTGAACTGTCAAAATGAAACCCATTGCTACTGATAGTGTGTTACGCAACTACCCTGCAGGCATATGAAGACCCATTTACGGTTTAAAATTCAAATTCAAATTACCCCAGCAAAATAATGTCGAAAATATGTGGCACAAGTGTGGGGGAACATCTCGGCTAGAGCCTGGCACTGGTCGGCGTGCACATCCTCCTCGAGCAGAGTGTGAGGATTGTCCTCAACACTCTCTGAAGACTTGGTGTCGTAGAAGAGGGACATCTTACCTCCATGGCACAAGTGTTGGGGAACATCTCGGCTAGAGCCTGGCACTGGTCGGCGTGCACATCCTCCTCGACCAGCGGACGACGATTGTCCTCAACACTCTCTGAAGACTTGGTGTCGTAGAGGAAGGACATCTTACCTCCATGGCACAAGTGTTGGGGAACATCTCGGCTAGAGCCTGGCACTGGTCGGCGTGCACATCCTCCTGGAGCAGCGGACGACGATTGTCCTCAACACTCTCTGAAGACTTGGTGTCGTAGAGGAAGGACATCTTACCTCCATGGCACAAGTGTTGGGGAACATCTCGGCTAGAGACTGACACTGGTCGGCGTGCACATCCTCCTGGAGCAGCGGACGACGATTGTCCTCAACGCTCTCTGAAGACTTGGTGTCGTAGAGGAAGGACATCTTACCTCCATGGCACAAGTGTTGGGGAACATTTCAGCTAGAGCCTGGCACTGGTCGGCGTGCACATCCTCCTCGACCAGCGGACGACGATTGTCCTCAACACTCTCTGAAGACTTGGTGTCGGAGAGGAAGGGCATCTTACCTCCATGGCACAAGTGTTGGGGAACATCTCGGCTAGAGCCTGGCACTGGTCGGCGTGCACATCCTCCTGGAGCAGCGGACGACGATTGTCCTCAACGCTCTCTGAAGACTTGGTGTCGTAGAGGAAGGACATCTTACCTCCATGGCACAAGTGTTGGGGAACATTTCAGCTAGAGCCTGGCACTGGTCGGCGTGCACATCCTCCTCGACCAGCGGACGACGATTGTCCTCAACACTCTCTGAAGACTTGGTGTCGGAGAGGAAGGGCATCTTACCTCCATGGCACAAGTGTTGGGGAACATCTCGGCTAGAGCCTGGCACTGGTCGGCGTGCACATCCTCCTCGACCAGCGGACGACGATTGCCAGCACGCTCCTCCACGCTCTCCGACGACTCCGAGTTGGAATGAGACCTGAAAGACATACAAACGCTTATTAAAATTCTCACAATGCCTGTATTGCACAAAGGTGAGACAGCAGAAATGTAATCTTGTATGTATAGTAAATACAGACGCCAGCACATCAAGCTACTACAATCTGTAAATTTTTTCAAATAGATTTTCAACTTTATCACTAAAGCACAAGGTTCAAAGTTGATTGGGAAAATTTGACAGTTTTATGTCTTTTTTTATATTATGTAACGTGCGTTTTGTTAGGGCAGAATAAACAATTTTTCTTTCTTTCTTTTTTCTTTCTTTGAGGGCCCGAACGAGTGAGCTTGTTCGACGATATGTTCTCCGTTGCTGCGTAAGGGGAAATTAACACAACAACAAATATACCTAGTTCATTATTTTATTAACCGACTTCCTCCTCCCTTCCTTTTTTTTCCGACTTCTTTTTTTTTGAAGTCGGTTACCTCACACGAGAGATAGGTACCTCATATCCTCCCATATCTTTTATGAAGTCAGCTTCAGAGATGGTCCAATATAAGTTTTGTTAACTTTGCTTGGGTAGTTTATATGTTACCTTCAATAATACGTATCGTGAGGTAGTAGGTACTTACAACTAAAAAGTGAAAAATAAATACTTTTTTACACAAAAAAGTCATGCAGCAATGCAGGGCTGCAATCCTTTGATGCAGTGAAAAACATCAAACTTCTGAGTCAACGCAATCAAAAGATACGGACGTTTATGCCGCATATTTTGACACTCGAAAGGGAATCAAAACCTAAAACGCACTTCTTGTTGACCTAGAATCATGAAATTTGGCAAGAAGCAATGTCATGTAGCACAAGTAAAGGAAAAAATCCGAAAACCATAAACTTGTAATTAAAAAAAAAAAAAAAAATCCCGTGATAAACTATTTACATAACTACAAATTTGTACGGAACCCTCGGTGCGCGAGTCCGACTCGCACTTGACTGGTTATTTTAAGTCAGTTATTTTTTTTTAAAGTTAGAGGGGCCCGTGGCTAAATAATAACAGCCGCACAGGTCGATTGGTCAGGTTAAGCTACGCTTGCCGCGGTTGGTCTGTGGATGGGTGACCATCTTTACATAAGAATAGAATAGAATAGAATCGTTTATTTCTGAGTACATGGTATATGAAGATCTTAATATTAGACGGAATCACATATACTACCTTCGCCGGTGTAGAAATATTAAATGAGTATCTAATTAATTAATTTGCAAATTCACACAATTATAGTTCACGCAATATTAAGTAAAATTAAAAAAATATAAAAAAATAATAATAATAGTGGCAGTTTTAAATGAATATGAGTAACTTTATGGACCACATATTTTTTTGCAGACATAATTAAAAATGACTAATGATTTCAATGTTAACTATTTTATATAATGATATATTATGCAAAAAAATAATAATAATAATAAGATTATTGAACAATTCTATAATAATGTCAAAAAATATTCATAATATGTCAAAATTGATTACTAATACAATGTCAATATTTATTATTACTGCAATGTCAATATTTATTACTACAACAATGTCAATATTTATTAATAATACAATGTCAATATTTATTGCTAATACAATGTCAATATTTATTACTACTACAATGTCATTATAAATTACTAATACAATGTCAATATTTATTACTTATTTTCGATTTAAAAATTCATTAACTGAATAGAAACAATTATCCAAAAGCCAAACAAAAATACTTTTCTTGAATTTATTAGTAGGCAACACTCTGATGTATGCAGGTAAATTATTAAAAATTTTGATTGCCATGCAATAGGAATTTCTGCTGTATAAATGTAGTCTCTGTCTAGGTACCATTAATTCGTTTGGATTTTTGTTCTGTACTCTTTTGGAAACGTGCTCATATAATGGGAACAAGTGAGAATATTTCTTTACGAATAAACAAACTTCATAAATGTATAGACAAGGAAGTGGAAGAATTTTTAACGATTTAAATAAAGGTTTGCAATGTTCCAAATAATCAGCTCCATAACCCGCTCTTACACATTTTTTTTGTGCAAGGAAGACTCTGTTTACGTCTACTGAGTTACCCCATATCACTAGTCCGTAGCGTAGCACTGATGATACATATCCGTGATATGCATTAAGAGCTGTTTCTGTATTGGCTATGCGTCTCAGTTTCCGAAGAGCAAATACAAATTTGTCCAGTCGTGTACAGACTCTTTTCACGTGCTCTTTCCAATTTAATTTTTCATCGATAACGATTCCTAAGAATAAAGTTGATTGTACTGGTTCCAATATTGTATTAGAGTATTGTATATTGGCAGGTTTTATCACGGAATTATTTGTTTGAAAGTGTACTAACTTAGTTTTTTCAATGTTAACCTGCAAATTATTACATTCCAGCCATTTTATAGCACATAATAGTTCGGTGTTTGTGTCAATTTCTAGTTCATTTCTATTCGAAGATTTTATGGTTAGAGTAGTGTCATCAGCAAATAGTGTACAATCTTGTTTTAGGTTCTTGCAAAGATCATTAATATATATAATAAATAATGGAGGCCCTAATACGCTCCCCTGTGGAACACCACAACTATTTATTTTAACTTCTGAATTCATATCGAGACCCCTCCGTGCCTCGGAAAGCACGTTAAGCCGTTGGTCCCGGCTGTCATTCGTAGATCTTTGACAGTCGTTGCGGATAGTCAGAAGCCCGAAAGTCTGACAATCAGTCTTACCTAGGGGTATCGTATTCCCCAGTAACTGGGTTGTGGAGGACAGAGGGGCGTCGCTCCATGTAAAATACTGGTATTCAGCTGCATCCGGTTAGACTGGAAGCCGACCCCAACGTAGTTGGGAAAAGGCTAGGCAGATGATGATTTTTTTTTAAAGTTTTTATTCAAGACACTAGTAGGTACTAGGTATAGACACTGTCTTATTTCTTTTTAGTAATTTTCGGCGTTAAGATGACTAAAGTAAGTAGGTATGCTTACCTGCTGGTCTTGGCCGTTGGAGGCAGCATCTCACTCAGATTCTGCAGAGTAAGACTCAGCCTATCGCTGCTAGCAGAATCATCTGGAACAATACGTTTTAAATAGAGGGCTTGGAAGTTAAAACAACGTCATCATCATCATCATTTTAACCGAAAGACGTCCACTGCTTAGACATAGGCTTCCCCCTACCACCTTCACTTTAACCGGTTTTTAGCTTCTCGCATCCAACGGGTTCCTGCGGCCTTCACAAGGTCGTCGGTCCGCCTTGTAGACTTGGGGGCGGGTCGCACCGCAACGTAAAATCCTCCTACATCTGCCGTGCGATTCTGTAACCACCGTGAAAGCTTGGGTGAAGTGAGCGTGGAGTGAGCTGTCATTCGCTAGGGATTAACACTATTAAGTGCTCAATTCACTTATGATTTCACGGTGAGATTTTTACAGAATCGCACGGCAGGTTCGTACATTTTGTATGTATGAACAAACTAATATACAAGTTGTAACTTCAATAACGTATGCTTTGGTTCAGCAAGGGCAGAATGAATAGGCAAGAAGTTGTGATAGCTTTGAGACTCCGATCTGGCAATGTTCCTCTCAATAGTTTTGGTTTTATGATGCGCAAAGTTGATTCACCCAATTACGATGTCTGTGGAGTCATAGAAGATGTTCATCACATCTTGACAGAATGTAGTCATATTGGAGTCCAAAGACGTCAAGCTTTTGACAGTAATTTTAATGTAGGCTACTATTTAAAATAGCGTTCTGGCCTCACTATTGTCAGATGAGGCCAGATCACTTTATCATATCGACGCTTGAAAGGCAAAATTGACTCAGCGTCATAGGAGAAAAATATAACTTTTCACTTGTCTCATAATCTGAGTGCATTTGAGTGGTAATGGAAAAATTACCATGCTAGCACAGTAAAAATTCTTATGCTATACATTAAAATTTATTGGACAAATAGTGAATTTTTCCCAATCTCACTCAGAAAATTTTCTGTAGATGTCCACTTGCACTCACTTGACGAGCACAGTCATTTTTCTAAGAATTTTCTTTCCGTGTAGAGCGCCTTCTCACTCATACCTGTGTGACAGTCTCTTTCTAAAGCTCGGCTTTGTAGAGCGCCTTCTCACTCATGCCTGTGTGACGGTCTCTTTCTAAAGCTCGGCTTTGTATAGCGCCTTCTTACTCTTGCCTGTGTGACTGTCTCTTTCTAAAGCTCGGCTTTGTAGAGCGCCTTCTCACTCTTGTCTGTGTGTATGTCTCTTTCTAATACTCGGCTTTGTATAGCGACTTCTCACTCATGCCAGTGTAACGGTCTCTTTCCAAAGCTCGGCTTTGTAGAGCGTCTTCTCACTCTTGTCTTTGTGTATGTCTCTTTCTAATGCTCGGCTTTATAGAGCGCCTTCTCACTCTTGCCCGTGTGACTGTCTCTTTCTAAAGCTCGATGTGATATAAGGCTGACGGACATTTTGGCGGGTCACGCTGCAACGTAAAATTCTCCTACACATCAGTTCCGTACCACACTGCAGGCGGATCGCACCGATCTTTTTGTATTGGATTGTTCGTTGCTGACCATACATTTTTACGGTTTTTGAAATCATCCAAGGATCAGGGCAGACAGCAAAAACTTCGAGATATTTTTATTCACCTAAATCCGATAGCGCACATAATCTTCTCAAAGATATTAAGCGTTATTCTCATGTAATAATAAATCTTGTAGAATGCATGTTGAAATAAATAGTTTGAATTTTTTTATTTTTTACCACTACACCAGAACCCTATTTCAATATGACCACTCAATGATTCCTTTGTTCGAAACCACGTCAATTCCTTAGTTAACCACGCCAAATTCGCGGGGTATTCCTCGATGCGCACCAACTTTAAACCGCACCAAATAAAGTGCACCAAAAGTATTCCTCAAAACGATGGTGCGTTTCGAGGAATAATTTTGGTCTGCTTCATTTGCATTTCAAAGTTGGTGCGCTTCGAGGAATACCCCAAATTCGCGTGGTTTCGTTCATTATGTCGCAGAGAATACGTTACCTGAGTTCAAAATAACGTGCAAGAGATGAATAATCCCTATGATGTTTGTTCGCTCAAGCTCGCGTTTATTTTCACAAAAAATGGACTGGAAAGTACGAGTTACACTGTTTCACGCTCTGTCTCAGATCACGCTTCAATTGTTTATAGTTAAACGGAAAGGATCAAATCCTATCTACCTCTGTGTGGGTTGGATCCTTTCCGTTTAACTAAAATAATAATAGTAAAATCGTAAAAAGGGGATACATTTACAATTAATACCTTAACAATTACGATAGCGCACAGTT
Source organism: Eremobia ochroleuca (assembly GCA_949629135.1). NCBI lineage: Eukaryota > Metazoa > Arthropoda > Insecta > Lepidoptera > Noctuidae > Eremobia > Eremobia ochroleuca. Next base: position 7,425,777 of record OX451412.1, read on the forward strand.
GCTAATTTGCCTGAACTAGGTTAAACCTGTGCTTCAGGCTAGAAAATGCATGAACACAAATTAACACTGAGTTTAACGTAAAAACTAAATTAAAACTTAGATATGGACCTTAAATGAAGCGTGATCTAAAACAAAGGAACGGTTTTCGTGTTGCTGATTTTTTTGGGAAAAACAAAAAAAAAGTGTAATTGCATCGACACAGTTAGAAGAAGGGTGCAGGGGCCTTGCAGGTTGGTAAAATATGTATCGATTTCCTGTCAAATTTGGTGAGACTGAAAGTCGGCCCCATGCAGTAAGGGATAGCTAATCGAATAACAGCGCGCGTGATCCAACAATTTCAACATAATTCTGTAGTTGGGAAATGCATTTTATGTCAGAAGTAGCTTCTGCGCGCGGTTTCACAGCACGCAGAAGCTAGTTCGGATGTCGGAAATTCATGGTTATTCCTTATAATACCAGCTATCTGCCAGTGAAAGTCCCGTCAACATCGGTTCAGCCGGAGAATTGCCGGAACAAACAGACAGACAAAATTTTTATACATTTTTTTTTTTTTTATACTTAGGTACCGTATACAGGGTTATTTTTCAAAGACCAGCCAAATCTAAGGAAGTGGTACAGACCATCAAACTGAGCAACTTTCTCCATGGGACTAATATCGTATTCGCGAAAAATTTATCAACTGTCCCTTAGAAAACTTCAATACCTACTCGACCTAAACGTATGGGACGGCTGAATTTTTATTCGCGAATACGATGTTGGTCCCATGGACAAAATTGTTCCCTTAAATTTGGCTGGTCTTTGAAAACCAACCCTGTATTCTAATTTCATATGCATTTAGGAAAAAATTGTTATTTTCACATTACAGACACTTCAATTTTATTTATTTGCATAGATAGATCTGTCAGCGAATACTCACCAGTGTTGGAAATCGAGTCGGTATCATCCCGTGGGTTCAGCTCAGCTTCCAACTCGAGCACCCACGTGCAGACCGTGCCCGCGTCGATATGACCAAAATGTGGCACGTAGGCCGACATCATCTCTATGAAACCTGTGGACAAAAGATGCGAGATATTTAGACTTATTTAGTCATGAAATGACGCACTTATGTCCCGTCGTTGAACTCCTTAAGTTCCTGACTAATGCGTTCACTGACTGGACAGGTCCACCCAATCTTCATGGTTCTTTCTTCAAATGACCACCTTAGGGAGCACTCTTTCTCGAATCAGCCTATAATGTTCCCACTGTTGGGACCCAGGTATCCTCTCTGTGAGAGGAAGTGGGCCGTAATCCACGACGTGAGCTCAGTGCGGGTTGACAGAAGTCACAAGTCTTCGATTTTTTTGTTCTAGGACATGCCGGTTTCCTCACGACGTTTTCCTTCACTGTCTTGAGAGCAGTGGGGATGAAATAATGTACACAAAGTAAATCGCCTGTCTGGGTTCGAACCTACGACCTACAGCGCGTAAGTCGCGGTTACCACTGCTCTGTTCTTTCAATGCAATTTCTATTTATAAATGGTCGAGTCGATAATGGGCCTTACACTGGCCTTATTTGGCATTCGGAGCCAATAGGGCGTTAATAATAAAGGACGTAGGGCGCCTGTGTAGCGTACACGATGACCCTCCAATGTATGTACTTCGATCTAAATATAAAGTTCCAACTTTGGCGACGGTACTTTGAAAAATGAATTTCTGTGTTTTAAAATCGTTATAATTATTATTATTATTAAGTGGGACTGAGCTGCAACCTAATTGCGTAACACGCTATTACTCTCAATTTGAATAATTTTGAAGCATATTGCTAATCGATTGCTCCATAATATGTTCGAAAAGTGTGTCTGCTGAACAACGCAAATAACGCAATGAATGTTGTTGATCTGTCAAAACGAAACCAATTGCTACTGATAGTGTGTTACGCAATTACCCTGCTGGACATGTTTGCCGCATGTGGAACGAGTCATGGGCCAAATCTACCACCATGTAGGTCCCAGAAAACTTCTGGCGACATCGGGAGAAGTCGGCGGGACGAGCTTGACGCCTAAACCACACTATCTCAAGACACAGAGGAGTGGAAAGGAGATAAAGAGGCTTTTGGCCGGCAATGGGACAACATAGGCTAAAATGAAATAATAATTATTACGTTATTTTTTTGGTTGGATGACAATCCAACCGTTAATAACAGAGGCAGATGAGTTGCAACTCCAGCACAAGACGCGATAATACGAGTCTTTGACGCGATTCTGGTCTCTCAACTCATCATTTCGCTTTATAAATATAAGTATTAAGAACCTGTTTATGTACGAAGCAGGGTCTTTTTCTATTTTGCACGACTCATACATAATGCGAAGCATTTGAGAGTGCTTTACGATCGGAAAAGTTTTTTTTTTGCCTCCTTTCTGCTAGTACACAGAACCTACTTGATTTATTTACCACCAACGGTATAGATAATTTAATGGAGTTTAATTCTGAGTTTTCAAAAATGTATTTAATGCAGTAGTAGAAACGAAAAAAAAATCATCGAAATATTTCTCAAAAATTTCCCGTTAATCAAATGTGAAACCTGAAAACATTGTATCTTGCGAAAAATCAATTAATTGAGTCATTTCTTTTTAATAGATTCGTTTCACCAATCGGAGGAACCCTATTGAACATGGCTCTTTTATTCAAAGTAATTTAATTAAAATTAATAAAAAACATATAATTATGAGTCGTGCACTTTTGGATTTTACCCAAATTTTATTTATTTTATTATTCATCAAAACATTACCCAGTCACGAAAACCCTTATAACCATGTCTACATGAAAAGTTTCAGCTCGTATTGATTGAAGGTTTATAAAAGCATGATATTGCGTTGAATCATGTACAGACGCCAGCACATCAAGCTACTACAATCTGTCAGATTTCTTTAACAGATTTTCAACTTTATTGCTAAAGCATAAGGTTCAAAGTTTATTGGGAAAATCTGACAGTTTCGGGTAGCTTGATGTGCTGGCGTCTGTACCTCAAGTTTCGAACGTTCAATGAACGAAATGTCGAAGTGGAAACAGACACAAATTGAAATAAGTGGTCAGACACATTTTTTTTTGTTCTTAAACAAAAATGCTCCATTAATTTATCTATTTATTCATTTGACATTCAGGATTTTTTACTGTTTTTGTGTGTTTTTTCTGTTTCCACTTCGACTATTCGTTCGTTGAACGTTCGAAACTTGAGGTACATGTTGAATCCTTGTTGTAAAGTAACACGTAAGTATTTCATTTCTCCCATTTTTTTTTCCAAAAAAGGGTCTTATTTGTCTAGGGAATGTTACAATAAATGTAATGTAAATATGTCCTACTATTTCCTATTTCGCACTTCAGTACACTGTGGTTCAAAATTATTGACTCAAACCGATCGAAGCGTCGCGACATCAACCCACAATTCAATTATCCAATTTGACGACCCTAATGGTAGCGCAACGTTGCGTCCCTTTTGACTTCAGGCATATAATACTCGTATCTACGAGTATTATATGAGGAGTTCATCTCCATGTTATGACCAAGAACGCAAAGTTAGAGGTGCTTCACACACCACACACTACCAGTGTCGTGGTATACCACAGACTACCTGCAATCTTGTGTCTCCTTGCTTTCTAAATCCACACAAAGGTTGTCTTTAAAAGATAGCTTTTAGCGATAAGACCGCCCATTGTGTCACCCCTTGTAAAACCCTTCTTGTACCCCTTGTTATTTTTACATTTAAGTATACCTGTAAAATGCATGGTGTACCTTCTTCATGTACAATGGTTTAACCCATTCAATGCTACCAATGCACCCTTTGCGTTGAATGAAATTCCTATAATATGCCACCAACGCACCAGTTGCGTTCAGGGTGCCACTATTTTTTTTTTTTTTGTAAATTTGCTATAATTTGTAGATTTTTAGAAAATTAATATTATCAAATGATTAAGGAGTTGCAAACTGAGGTTGCATAATTAATTATTTGGACAATGAGTATGACAATCAGTCGTCAAAACAATTTTTGTTTATCTTTATCTGTCAAAGTAAAGTAGTGCTATGATCACGGAAAACTAATACCCTAGCTGTGACTGAGTTAAGCGCATTCCTGTGTAATTAGCATTTGTTTGAGGACGTCGTACGTACGCATCTATAGGTAATCAGTTCCAAAAGTATTTTATCAAAGTGTAAACGTAAACAAGCCCAGTCCAAGTTAAATTCTTACGCAATCACTCATTAAAGGGCACCACATAAATCTGTATTTATTCTTCGCTGTTTTCCTTGTTATTTTTTTATTATTTAGAAGGTTTCAAGTGTTACGTCTCAACGCTTTTTCCAACAATTATTATTTAAAAAATTTGTGAGGCGCTTTACTTTGTGTACAGACGCCAGCACATCAAGCTACCCGAAACTGTCAGATTTTCTCAATCAACTTTGAACCTTATGCTTAAGCGCTAAAGTTGAAAATCTATTAAAGAAATTTGACAGATTGTAGTAGCTTGATGTGCTGGCGTCTGTACATTATTTCATCACTACTGCTCTCAAAACAGTGAAGAAAAACATCGTGAGGAAACCGGCATGTTCTAAAACCAAAATCGAAGAAATGTGACATCTACCAACCTGCACTGGCCCCGCATGGTGGATTACGGCCCACTCCCTCTCACAGAGAGGCTTGTGTACCAGCACTGGGATCATTCTAGACTGACTGGTTATGTTTATGCTAAGTATATAGTCTTTTGAATAAATTGTAATTGAAAATCATCGACGAAAATTGAGGTTATGAAATATCTTTATAAGGTTCATCATCTCCTAGCCTTTTCCCAACTATATTGGGGTCGGCTTCCAGTCTAAACGGATGCAGCTGAATACCAGTATTTTACATGGAGCGACCGCCTATCTGACCTCCACAACCCAGTTACTGGGTAATACGATACCCCTAGGTAAGACTGGTTATCAGACTTTCGGGCTTCTGACTACCCATAACGACTGTCAAAGAACTACGAATGACAGCCGGGACCAACGGCTTAACGTGCTTTCCGAGGCACGGAGGGATCTCGGTATGTAAAGATGGGCACCCATCCACAGACCAACCGCGGTAAGCGTAACAGTCTTTTAAAGTCCAGAAATAATCTTGGTCAGATTATATGAAGACCATGTTGATCGATGACTGAGATGGTCTTTTCTAAATAAATTATACAGCCTTGGCCAAAAGTATTAGGCACCCCCATAAAAGACGTGCTACTAATAAAGTATAGCAAAAACAAAGTTATCTATTAAACAATAGCCCATGAGGTGAATATAGATGTTATTTAAAACCATAAATAAGGAATTTTGACGTGCCATAAAACACCTGGTCCGCAATTAGTGGGAAATGGCATTTAATGACAAATATTTCTTTTTTTTTCTCAGTCTTCTTTCGCTGTTCATGGTGTCAAGAAGCTAGTGTGTGTTATTTATTTGTCAAGTAGAGGCTGTCTATTTTACGAAATGCCTAAACAAAGTAAACTTTGTATAGAAAAATGGATAAAAATCCAGATTCTACACGAATAGGGCAAATCCCAGGTAGAGATCGCCAAGTTGGTAAAATGTTCTCGATGTGCGGTGCAATCTGCTCTTAAAAGGTTCGCGGAGACTGGTTCTCACACAAACAGAGTGAAAACGGGCAGAAAACGTGTCACTACTGAGCGTCAGGACAGAAAACTGATTCGTGACTCTCTCAAGGACCGCAAAAAAACTTCTTCTGAACTCGCTGCGGCTCTATCGGAGAACATTGGAAAGCCGATTAGTTCTCGAACGGCAAGAAGAAGACTCACAGAAGCGGGCTTAAGAGGCTGTAAAGCCAGGAAGAAGCCTCTGTTATCCGAGAATAACAAAAAGATCCGCTTAGAATGGGCTCTACGACACCAACATTATACCGAAGAAGATTGGTCCAATGTTATATGGTCCGACGAATCGAACTTTGAGGTAAGTTTTTATATCATCGGTATAAAACAACAACAACAATTACTAATTAGTTCATTAACTTTTGTAAGAATTACAACCAATCTAACATGGGTGTTTTTTTTTAAATGTTTTTAGGTATTCGGAACGCCGGGTGTGACGTTTGTGAGGCGGCGTGTCGGCGAGGAATACCATCCAGATTGTGTGGTACCTACCGTCAAACACGGAGGCGGCAGCATTATGATCTGGGGCTGCATGGCTGCCGATGGGGTTGGCGAAATGTTTGTTTGCGAAGGCCGCATGAACAGTGAAAAGTATGTCAATGTGCTAGAAACTGTGTTGATGCCTTCGTTGGTGCGTATTTTCGGTGGCACCAACTTAGACGGCGTCAAATTCCAGCAAGATAATGCTCCATGTCATAAATCGGCGACCACGATGGCTTGGTTTAGAAATAACAGCGTTGTCTTGCTGGACTGGCCGGCGCAGTCTCCAGATCTGAACCCCATCGAGCATCTTTGGGGTATACTGAAGCACAAGATACGGGAGCATAGCATTACATCAAAGGCAGCGTTAAAAAATGCCTTAACAAGTGAGTGGGATGCCATAAGTCCTGATGAGTGCACAAAGCTCGTACGCAGTATGCCCCAAAGGATTGCTGCGGTGATAAAAGCGAAGGGTGGATCCACTAAATATTAATATTTTTTATTGTTTTAATAAATATATAAACATAGACAGCAAAATTAGTTTTATTTTTCATCCCAAATGTGTGTAATGCAATCATTTGTAGGGTGCCTAATACTTTTGGCCAAGGCTGTAGTTATTTTGAAACTTTTTTCTATCTGACTGTACTAAACAATGGTGTCCGAAACGTCAGTGAAAAAAAATATTAAAATTAAAATATGTCGTTTTGGACACTGTGTCCGAATAAATAGTGTCCTAAACGTCAGTAAGCTCAAAGCCTTTGCTACCGATATGCGATAGTGTGTTACGCAATTACCCCGCGGGTTGGTACGAACCTAGTATCAAGTATGGCACATTACGAAGATCATACATAGCTAGCTAACGGTCGATTAGAATTTCTCGCATGATGTCACTTATTCATATTATAAACCTACTGTCTGGACATACAGTCCCCTACGTTAAAATGGCACAAAAGTTCGCCCTTCTACAGCCCCTTCAAAGCTCTTTTACCTCTGGCAGCTGCAAGCCAATAGCAACCTTATTAAAACATCGATAAAGATAATTGTGATTTTGATAGACTTTACAGTCGCAGCAACTCAACAGCAACCTTATTGGCACGAGCTTAAAGTTCCTGTGATATTGACAGCAATGCAAAATCAGAGGTTAAATTAATGTGAATGGACGGTAGAGCGTTATCTCGCTCATACCTGTGTGACAGCCCTTTCTAAAGCTCGATGTGTATATCAACAACCGGGTATTGTAATTCAATATTATTCGTTCCCCCTGGAATTGTACTTACGGCCCTGAACCACAAGATAGATGGGTACACACTCCGCAGAAGGTCGGCACCATTATCACGGATGAAAACAGGCTCGCGCACAGAGTGGCAAGGACATCGACGCGCAACTTTTTACCATGGATGGATTCAGTACATTATTCTGAACCTCCGTGAAATTTTTCGTAGGTTACTAACCCAAGGGTAATTGCCCCCTGCGTCAGGTGCGTGCCTGTGTAAGGTATTTTTCATAATTTTTTATGCTCTTTTTAGTGGTGAAAGTCATTTTGGAAAAAAATTATTAGAAATATGTGAAAACTGCAAACCATCATTTTGGGGTACGAACTTTGAGGGTGATTTTCACCCCTTTAAAACGTTTTTTAGCAAAAAAGAAAAAATACGTATCTCATAATTTTTCATGTAGATTATTATAGTAAAGCCGCAACTAAATCGGTGAGGGACACCTCGCGAGGTTTCCTTGTAAGTAAAAATGGCTGTACCTGAGTACAAAGCACCTCTGATCAACTCTATGCTAAAATACATCATTTTACACCTTAAACGAATGTAAAATACGATATGCTTCTTAGAAAATAGGACTTAAAAAAGCGTGTTCTGAACAAAATATGTTTTTTTTTTTTTTAAACGAAGAATTACAATTAATTAATTATTAATTACAATTCAAAAGGAGATAAATGTAAAAGGGGATATTTTCATGATAGGTGGAACAAAAGAGGATATTTCGATTTTGTCCTAACAAAAGGGGATATTTTAATTTTTTATGTCCTTGTCAATAAACCAGAAGGTATTAAAAGAAAAAAAAGGTACAATTCTTAGTATTTTATTATGTAGTTCTTATATAGTAACATTATTTTTCTGTGCACTAAAAGGTTTTCCTACAATCAGTTTTTTCTACTTTCTGGAAAATGAGTTAACATGCACATATCCCGTTTTGAAAAGACCCTCCTCAATTATAAACTCATACATCATTTATGTTAGCAACAATTGCAGAAACAAAAAAAAAAAGTAAATCTAGGCGCGACTTCGTTTTCGAAATGGCTGGATGCTGTTATGGAATCTCACCTAAAAGAAAGAATAAATACTCCAACATTGCGACGAGATATTAAAGAGCTCATAAAAGGTATCTTAGGTATTGAAGCTATTCCTGAAGCGGCAATTATGCAAGAATCAAATTCTAGAAAAACATGTGCCTTGTGTCCGTCTAAGGCTAGAAAAATGACAATAACTTTTGCATGAAATGTAAAAGAGCCATATGTAGGGCGCACAACATGAATATGTGTTCAAACTGAGTAGAGTAAAAAAAATTAAACCATTTTCATTATTATGTGATCTCTTAACCCCAAAGAATAAGTAATTGTAATTTCTAAAATAATTCAAATTTATGATTCGTTTTATTCTGTTTTATTTTCCTGTCGTATTTTTTACGAATGTTTAGTAACAACGTCACTTGTAGGATAGTTTAGTAATATAGCGTTAAACATCTCGCACGTATTCCAGAAGTGTACCTTATACAACGTGTAATGTTAAATGGGCAAAACCTCAGACACCCCAACTGATTTTTAATTCAATTGACCTATTTGAGAGAGAAAATAAGTCATTAAAAAAATTGTAAAGGTTTTATGTGCTGTTTTAATTTTACTGGCCATTCTGATCGTTTCTTGCGTCTGAGACGACGCTTTATGGAGGGAGGAGTCGTCACCGGGCCGCTGCGCCGCGGTGACATTGGGTTGCTTGACCTATTAATAAATAGACACGGCAACGTTTTTAATGAAGATTTTTTGAAAAATGTGACCTATATTAAAAAGCGGTTCAATTAATTCTGCTCGTTATTCTGATCAAACTATTTTCAGGTTTTGCGCATTTAACGTTACACGTTGTAGTACTCCCACATTCGCCAGTCATGTGTAAATCCCACGTAATTGGGGTAGATCCTATTACAATCAACCGGGCACAAATCCAGACTCCAGGTTGCTACTGAGAAGTTCCAGATGGAAAAAACTCAATAACACTGCTCGACCCTGGAGTCCAACCCAGCGGGTTAATCGCGTAAGACAATAACAGCAGGAATGACTTTGATTTTGACAGTTCATCAACATTCATTGCGTTATTTACGTTGTTGAGCAGACAAATTTTTCGAACATGACATAAATGAAGCAATGGATTAGCAATATTCTTTCAAATAATTTAGTTTGTGATTGAAATTTTGTTACACAATTATTAGATCAACGAGGCCGTCGTTGTGGCGTAAAACTATGTGTTTTACTAATAATCTAAATGGCAATCGATAACAATGCCTTTAATTTTGACAGTTCAGCCACGTCCATTGCGTTATTTACTTTGTTGAACAGACGAATTTTTCAAACCTATGAAGCAATGGATTGGGAATTTCCTTCAATTTCTCTGATTGTCCAAACAGTCACAGGAAGTAATATTACATTTGACAGTTGAATAAGCTTTTAGTACACAGAGAGAAAATTCTTCGAAAAATGACTGTGCTCGTCACTGTAAAGTGAGTGCAAGTGACATCTACAGAAATTTTTCTGAGTGAGATTGGGAAAAATTCACTATTTGTCCAATAAATTTTACTGTATAGCATAAGAATTTTTACTGTGCTGGCATAGTAATTTTTCCATTACCACTCAAATGCACTCAGATTATGAGACAGCACAGTAATTTTTCTAAGATTTTTCTCTCCGTGTAGGTATACGGAGGCTAATCTCCGAGTTGCCTCATAACGCGCATTGGAAGAGAGGTATTGACCTATTTCTGCCATCTTCAATACTACCTTTGAGAGTTCAATTCGATTTCCAGGTAATCTATGTTGTTTCTTATTCTAGGTAATCGTAGGATGCATTCGAAAGAAACATTTCTTACAAGTTAGAACGTGTTGAATTGCTGATATAACATCCAATTTCAATGTTTTCATATAAATGTAGACCTAATTTTGGACAAGTTTGAAATCGAATAACGCTATTCTTTAAAGTTCATCAATTATAAATTACTAGCGACCCGCCCCGGCTTCGCACGGGTGCAATGGAGAAACACTGATAATTTTAGAGCCATTATTTCTCGTAAAAAGTATAGGATAAAAAATTGTTATTGTGGGTTATCCCTAAGAGATAGACATAATATACCATCGCGGACTTTTTTGTAGACCTTTTTGAGGTGTACAATACTGTAGTACATTATTTTGATCTATCTCGACGGGTTCAGCCAGCGTTTACAATGTAAGCGCAAAAAAAATGTGTTTATTTACGACATTACATTAGAAACCTCTAAAATTGTCAGTGTTTCTCTACTGTATTATGCATGCATTATACATATAAACTTCCTCTTGAATCACTCTATCTATTAAAAAAAACCGCATCAAAATCCGTTGCGCAGTTTTAAAGATCTAAGCATATACAGCGTGTAACGGAAGGGGGGTATCAACCCTGAAGGAGGTGAATGTGCTCATGAAACTCAACAACTTTCCCCAAAGAACATAGGTCGAAATATGAAAAAAAAAATTTGGCCCTCCCTTACAAAACTGACTACCAGCTGATTGATTTACTATGGGAGGGCCAAATTTTTTTTTCATATTTCGACCTATGTTCTTTGGGGAAAGTTGTTGAGTTTCATGAGCACATTCACCTCCTTCAGGGTTAATACCCCCTTCCGTTACACGCTGTATAGGGACAGACAGACAGGAAGCGACTTTGTTTTATACTATGTAGTGATATTTTATTTCTGTAGATTGCGTCAAACAAAAAAATTGAGCTAGATGAGGTCGGTGTTTTCTAACCGATTACTCTGAGAAGAAAAGTCCAGGGATTGTCTAGGTCAGATCATGTGAAGACCATGCAGATCAATGACTGAGATGTTTTTTTCACTAGGGACCTCACTCAAGTCCGCCCACTATTCGAAAGCGAACTCATTTGTTTTTAAAAGTTCGAATTTGATGGTTGCAGAATGAGGCCCTTTGTACATAGGTTTTTTTTGCCGTGGAAAACACGTGAAACATTAATATTTTGTGGGGTTTTAATCTAGAAAAAAAAAAAAAGAAAATTTATATTCTAAGTTTCTGTTTTGCTATTTTATTTTAAAACCCCACAATATAGTAATGTTTTGACAACTAAAATAGTAGTTTTGAAATTACATAAAATGATCAATAGAATTAGCATGAAAAATATTATTAAAATCTCGATTATGATTGTAAATGTTTTGCTTGGTCAATCCGTCGATTACAGAATCGACATGCTACATTGAAGGACCTCTTCCTGAACAATAATAATAAATGAATAGGTATTCATGGACTGCCGACAGAAGTGAAAACTTAAAATTACTTATTTTGCGCATAATTCTCAATTTTTTGAGCGTAAAAAAATGAGAAAAAAATGTATGTCAACTATCATGTTTTATAAAAAGAATTCGATCAACTAAAGAAATATCAAAAAATACCACTGAAACTGAACGCAAAATTACTTTCATTTTGGTGGTCTTTCGATTCAAATGACATCAAACGCATAGCTGTTTTGAACCTTATTTGTTGCCGCGTTACGCTATTGTCAATTAGGTACCTAAAAATTTGCTTCTTACCGCGCCTTAAAATGAATAATTAAAATATTATTCAATGCTTTCACAGTTGGCCAAGCGCAACACGCCATACTCAAAGCAACAGATATACTGTTAGCATTAGCATCTCGGTGACGCGAACCCATAAGATTTTTCCCTACCAAATAAAATATTTTGTATATACGCTTCGACTTGAAAACCTCTTTTTTCGTCGGTTAAAAATCGCTAAACGCGCCTAAAGAAGTTTTCACTTCAAAAATAATCTACGGACTTCAAATATTCATCTCGATGTTACATTCAACATGTAATAAAACTGAAACTGTTATGCAAAATGGCCGCAAGTCAACTGACTGCAGTACGCATGTGCAAGGGCGTCGATCGGAGAAATTGCGGGCCGAGAATAAACCGATTCGATATTCGACATCCCACCACCCCGTCGCTGACGGGCAAATGTTTTCATTACAAGGCTCTGTTATGATGGTCAAAACCATAAGCAATTTATCCAAATTAGGCTGAGAATCAGCAGTTTTTAACGTCGAAATCTATACAAATAAGTAAAACTGAAGAGTCTGTTTGTAATGTCAAAATAACGGTTCTCTGCCCTTTCGCCGAAAATTGTTTGCCAGATTTTCACTTGCCAACTAACGTTTCGCAGACTTTTATTTTACCGAATAATCATTTGCCAACTTATCATATAATTTTGTTTTATTTCCCAAGCTCACAGTTACCAACTATACGTTTGGTCTGCTTTTCATAATGACACTTTATAAAAAGCCGACTTTCAAGTAGCAGAATGTTTTAGTTTGTGTAATATTCAATTAGTTGTTTCCTTTTACAAAAGCGATTCGCTTCTGGCACATCGCCGGCCGCTGCCGAGGCACGCACGCTTCACTCGCTCAGCTCGTGCGATGATTATCATACTCTAACCTAACCTAAACTATTGTAACCTAAGATTTCTGTTGCTATACTTATTAAAAGTTACACTGACAAAACTTCATTCGTCTAATAGTTATGTGGCCTAGTGAACTGTTTGACAAATGATAAATGTCCCAAACGTTTTGTGTCATTATAATAATCAGCTTAACAATAATTCTACCAAATGAAACGTTGCCATACAAAAATTTGCTAATCCTTAGTTGTCAAAGTGAAACATCGGCGAAACGTCGGTTGGCAAGTGATCATCTGCCAAACAATTTTCGGCGAAAAAATTTTAGTGAAAGTATATACGGTACTTATGACAAAAAAACTTTTTTTGCCTGTCTCATTGTTCCGGCTAATCTCCGAAAGGGCTTGGCCGATTTTGGATAAGGAGTAACTTAGCCTACTTGTATTTAAGAAGAAGAATTAGGGTTTCGCGCAAAAATACAGACAGGCCCGAGACAGCGCCGCAGAGTTCCACGCGCGCCACTCGAGAGTGGGTGCGGCCATTACGCGAATGGCCGCACGGGGAGGTGGGATCCGATGAGGAACAGCGGGTTGAGACCTGTCGGGGGAGCGGTGAATGCTTATGCGAATCCCGCACCCCCGGCCATAGGCAGAAGTGGAACACCGCGGTGGTTTTACCATGGAGGAAGTCCATGAGCAATTCCACCGAGCACCAAAAAAAAAAACTCTACTTTCAGAAGTTTTCCCAATATGACTGAATCACCCTTTCCTTGCACATTGCACTCAAACGATTCATTTAGAAAGAAAGATGGAAAGATGCGTTTATTGGCAATTACATCAAAATAAATACACATTAAAACTATAAAACAGAAAACAAAGACTATAATGCCAAAAGGGCCTCAGCTCAGCATAATGTCAGATGACAACACAGTGTGTTGACCTGACGCTGATTTTCAGCTGTAACCCACGAGTGCCATTCGCTGAAATAACAAACACAGAAGTGTGTGTCCGTTATAATCAATTTAGAGAATTAATTAAATATGATAATATAGAAAAGCTCATACAATATTAAATAAAATGATACTTAAATGATAAAAAAAAATGACTTATATAGAAAATTTACTTATATAGAAAAAAAAATAGGTAACCAGGGCGCAAACTGTAACCATGAGTTCAGCATATGATTCTAGACACCTACCAAAGAAATTTTACGACGGTTTTAAAAAAAAATCTGCTGTTTCATAGAAAAGTGCAATAGTTACCTATGCAGCCAAAATAACGGAACAACATATATTTATTTTATAATAAAAAAAAAAACTATATATTTTTTCGGTCCTAAGACCTACGAAAATGTATACGCTAGAAACATACAACGTGTAACGTTAAATGCGCAAAACCTCAAACACCCCAGCAGATTTTTAATTCAATTGACCTATTTCAGAGAGAAAATAAGTCATAAAAAAATTGTTAAGGTTTTATGTGCTGTTTTAGTTTTACTAGCCATTCTGATCGTTTCTTGCGTCTGCGACGACGCTTTATTGAGGGAGGAGTCGTCACCAGGCCGCTGCGCCGCGCTGACATTGGCTTGCTTGACCTATTAAGATTTTTTGAAAAATGTGACCTATATTAAAAAGTGGTTCAATTCATTCTACTCGTTATTCTGATCAACCTATTTTCAGGTTTTGCGCATTTAACGTTACACGTTGTATACGAGGGGCGTTCAATGCATTCGCGGTATCGGCATGAAAAAAGATGTAATTTCAATTTAAATAATTTTTATTTTTCAGTGTTATCACCCCAATGCATTTATTACATCTTGAAATTGACTTTTCAATACCCTGTAAAAAATAACATTCCTCTTTCTCTGAAAAATGCGCATTTCTTGCACAGCAGCGGGGCGCTGTCGTTACGAAGCAACACACCGGTGGTCAGTTTACCCCGTCTTTTTTCTTTAATTGCTTCCCGTAAATTTCGTAAAGTGGAAGCGTAGGAGCTGCGTTTATGGTTTCACCTTTTTTGTGTACTCAATCAGCAAAATTCCCTTTGAGTCCCAAAACACTGTGGCCATGATTTTTCCGGCAGACGGAACGAGTTTGAATTTCTTACGGGGTGCAGTACCCTTCTTGTTCCACTGCATGGACTCTTGCTTACTTTCAGGGTCATAATGATGAACCCACGTTTCATCTCCAGTAACAATTCAATCGAAAATACTTGATGCAACTTCACCACAGAGCTCTACAAACTCTCTACAGCACTCGATTCGCACTTGCATTTGAGGCGCCGCCGTGAGCATTCACAGCACCCATCTTGCGCTGACTTGAAAGGTAAAGGTCATGAAGAAAAGTGTGGATGGAACCAACAGAGAGGTGGGTCGTATCTGCTATTATTTTGTAAGCTTCTGAACTTTTTTCACGTTTTCTTCCGTAGAGAGTGTCGTCTTCAATACTCTCTCTGCCCGTTTTAAATTCACTTGACCACTTTTGAACCGTAGATAACTTAGGTGCAGAATCTTGGAAAACAGCCACCATCTCTTCGTGAATAGTTACTTGATTTTTTTCTTGTTTGATAAGGAATTTAATACTTTCATATAATTCGATTTTCTTGAACATTGTCACCTTAGCCATTCCAGTTGTCGTTGACTAAGGATAACTAGCGAACTAATGATCAGAACTATATGAAATTTTGCCTTTATCCCCTTAGATAATGTCATTACGTTTAAAACGTACTTACAAGACATAAAAAAAATTACAGATACGATTAATCAAGTTCCTAGTCAGCAAAAACGTTAAGAAAAAATGTAACAAAGAATATGAAAACTTATTTCTCATTTGTAAAATCCTACCAATAGATAAGAAAGTCGATTATTTGATAAGCCTAGAACACTATTACAGTGATAAGTTTAAAGTACCTGTTAAAAATAAATATAATACAAGAAGTGTAAGAGAGAAAAGACTAGTCCAACCGAAAATAACAAATTACTATGGGGAGAGAACTTCTAAATATTTAGTGCCAAAAGTGTTTAATAAAATGGATCTGTTAAGACAAAACCCTAACTTGAGTAAAGGTATGTTAAAATCTAAATTAAGGGATTTGTTTCTCGGTAACGAAGAATCTGTCGTTATCGAGAAATAAATTCACACCATAGGCATAGTATTTATTTGTTAATACTTTGAGCACACAAATGTAGTGTGTAATGTACAGTCAACGGAAGGGATAGGTGTGCGGGGTCGTCGGATGTAGTTGGGGTTTGGTAGGGGACGGATTGATGTTTTCGAGTGGAATTTTATTTAATTAATAGAAAGCCAACAGTTCATTTATCGAACTAAATTTCTTTCGAAAGCATCCATCGGTTTCTTATTAGACTTCGGCTGTGTCCGGCGGCCCTGCATGCTTGTCTCTTTTGTTGACTGTACGAGTATGTAATGTGCATAGTTGGTAGTTTTTAAGGTTAGTTTTTTTTTTTTTGTTAAAGTACTATATTTAAATGTGTATGCAACAGGCGCTTCTCGCCATCAAACTCGAAAGTTTGGCGAGTAAAATTGTAATAAAACATCAATGTATTTTTGAGAATAATAAACAAAAAAAACAAAAAAAAATTAATTAGTCAAATTACCCACATCATTAGTAAATCACACTGATACCGAGAATACATTGAACGCCCCTCGTATGTCGAAAATTCGTGGCTAGTTTGCGCACTGGTTAAAATTGTATCCTTTATTATTTTCGCGCAATTACATTCATGGCTCATAAGCTAATGTTTTCGCGTGAGCAAGTTCTGCCAAGAGAATATTTCGCAATACTGCATAGTATAAACTGCATCCTAAACGGTGCAAAGAAAAAATATGATGTAAGTAATAAAATTTACTTCAGTCAATCACTGCACAATCTTCAATAAAACCCTAAATGGTCAACAATATGAGAAGAGCAGTGGTGATCCAGTGGTAACGGCCGCGACGCCCGCGACTTACGAGTTGTAGGTCGTAGATTCGAACCCAGACAGCGCAGGCGCAGGCGCAGGCGCTTTACTTTGTGTAAATTATTTCATCACCACCACTTTCAAAACGGTGAAGGAAAACATCACGAGGAAACCGGCGGCTTTTTTAATCACGTCTAACCTAGTCTATGGAGTATCTTAATTTGACAGGACTAAACTAATATTTATCTTCTGTCCTTTTCTTAATGAAATAGAAAGAAAAAGATGCACTGAACTTAAATTTAGTTTCCTTTGTGAACAAGGAAATCGGCGCCATTATTTCTCCAGAATTATAAATTACCTACCAGCAACCTAATTGCGTAACACACTATTACTCTCAATTTGAATCATTTTGAAGCATATTACTAATCCATTGCTCCATATGTTCGAAAAATGTGACTGCTCAACAACGTAAATAATGCAATGAATGTTGTTGAACTGTCAAAATGAAACCCATTGCTACTGATAGTGTGTTACGCAATTACCGTGCTGCTGTAATGTTTGTCCATTTCAAATGCATACATGTATCCATGCCATGACGCTGTTTAACAACGCCACGCCCTTAGTAATACTAAGGGGTTGCTAATGCATAAGTTATAAATTAATATTGTTGTAGCAAATGGCTGGCATAATGTAGGCCTTAAATTTTTAATCTGACCAGCCGTGCGATTCTGTAACCATCTCACCGTGAAAACTTAGGTGAAGTGAGTGTGGAGTGAGTCGCCAATAGTCAATCTCTAGCATCAGCATGACTCACAGCTCACTTCACCTTAGTTATCACGTTGAGATTTTTCCAGAATCGACCGGCTGCATGTCGATTCTGTAAAAACCTTACCGTGAAAACTTGTGTGGAGTGAGCTGTCAGTGTCATCCCACTGATGCTAGGGATTGACCAAGCAAACATTTACAATCATAATCGAGATTTTAATTTTTTTTTTTTCCTAGATTAAATATGATTAAAATCTCGATTATGATTGTAAATGTATGCTTGATTAATCCTTAGTATCAGGCGGGATGACAGTGACAGCTCACTCCACGCTCACTTCACCTATGTTTTCAAGGTGAGATGGTTACAGAATCACACTGCTGTTCTGAGTAAATTTTTAAGGCAGTATAGGTAATAGGTAATACGGGCTGGTGTCCGCAACTCCACGTCAATGCGCGTATTTTGCGTTAGGTAAGGCAGTACTAACATGTAGAGCTGCAAGTTTGATGCTCAGGCCCAGTATTTTTAGATTAAATAAATTAAATTTATATAACTTGTCAGGTACGTAGTACTCACAACTGGCATGCATGTATGACCAGATGTATAAACGTAAATGAGGCATAAGGAGTATGTAAGGAACGTAGCATGTGGCATTCCGTAGTTACTGGCTACCCCCAAGGGGAGAAGGCATGAGTTTATCATGTATGTAATTATGATTTATTTTTAGTAAATGCTACTAGTGGTGACAAGTATGACTGTTGAGTTTGTGGTCCCTGAACCTTCGTGCATTTCCCTGAGATTCTGGATTTGTGCCTTGTTTATGGCAATAGGTTTGCCTGATATTACACAAGGCTTAAGTTAAACATTGCTTTGACATTCAGTGTGGCACGAACTTCAACGCGCAACCTGTTACTTTAACTGTATTACTTCACAATGTTGACACTTCTTCACTCCCTCCGTGCCTCGGAAAACACGTTAACAGTTGGTCCCGGTTGTCATTCGTGGATCTTTGACAGTCTTTACAAGTCGTCAGTAGCCCGAAAGTCTGACAAGTTGACAACTAGTCTTACCAAGGGGCATCGTATTACCCAGTAACTGGGTTGTGGAGGTCAGATAGGCAATCGCTCCATGTAAAATACAGGTATTCAGCTGCATCCGGTTAGACTGGAAGCCGACCCCATCATAGTTGGGAAAAGGCTAGGCAGATGATGATGATGATGTTGACACTCCTCATAGCCTACAATGTTCCCACTGCCAGGAAACAGGCCTTCGCTCTTTTAGAGGGAGTGGGCTGTAACCTACCACGCAAGCCCAGTGTGGGTTGGTAAATTTCACATCATGTTTTCGAATTTTTGGTTCTAGGACATGCCGATTTCCTCACCGTTCCTATCTCCAGCCATGAACTGAAGGCTAAGTTGATCGATATAAAGGCAGAAATTAATAAAAGGCGGCCTTATCATTCTAGGTGATTTCTGCCAGGAAACCAGATATTGGTTTCTGTTTGCCATGTTTGCTAAGGTCCTATTTTCTGATAATTTGACAATACACTTGAAAATCCAAGAGATGTAGAAGGTTTCCTAAAATCTTCCAAAGTGCTCCGATAAACTTATGCACTATGTGTAGCAACCAATATCTTGTATTTTAAATTATTATAAGCTTATGTAAAACATCTTAAAAATATACTCAATCCAAACAGATTGAATACAATATATTAAAATAATAAAAAAAAAAATTAACTTATACAACAAAATTATATCACTGAAAAAGTTACCGCTGCTATTCTTTTGTTTTATTTATGAATGTATCTAGGGAGGCGAACGTGTTTTGTTATGCGACGACGTAATTCGAATCGAAAGACACAGTGGAGTTACGAAAAACAATGAAAAATGAACAATATGATATGGGTATGAACTTAGAATCCGCTTTGTATGCCTCTATTTAGGTCAAAATTTAGCTGGCGAATATTAAATGATAAAATAAGATATTTATGATAATGTAAAATGGTTTTCATACCTTCTACATCGAAGCAGGGGTCCTGGGATGCCTCCTCCAGGATTGAGATCACATAATTGAGAACGATATCGTCGATCACATTTACATTCGCAGTAGGGAGGTGTTTGGTGATAAACTGAAATAAACCCTCCTTAACGAGGACCTTTTGTTGCGCTATAGCACTCATTTTTATCTAAAACACTTTATTTTTCAGAAAAACAGTAGTAGAATGCAAAGTATATTCAGAAAGATCGTTACGGGTGGCTACACAGCGTAAAAGTAGGTTTAATGTCCACTAAAACTGCCTCGATTAAGCTACACCCCGGTCCCTTTGTGTCTATAAGAGAAAAAAAAATGTTAGGTGAAAATTGCAGGTGTATTTTCACGGCAAATATCTGGGATAGAACTGCGAAAATCAATACAAATGCAAGTTTTTTTTTTATAAACAACTTTTTGTAGTTTTAAGGACGGGCACAAACATGTCTGCATACAGCCACTGTTGTTTGTATTTTATTTTATAAAATCTTTATTTGCATTATACTTTTATATAATTAGAGTTGATTATTTTAATAAGATTGTATCAGCATTAGCATAATTAGTGTAATTTTCAGAAATATAGGTAATTTATTAAGAAAATAACCCCTACGAAATGAAAACCCAAGTGACAGCTAGAGTTTCCGAACGTAGCATCTGTCATGTGAAAGCAAATGTGGCGGGAAATATTTGAACTTTACCTTCTGCTGTGGCGGACTATTCGAAACAAAATTGTATTTTTAGTTTCTGCTTTGTGCTTACAAGTTCGTTTTTGCTTTAGTTATTCAATAACATTTGGCAACGACAATCGATTGTCAAGTGTCCTACTTACATATCGCACCTTTAGAATTATAGAGACCTAATTTTTTCAAAATTGTTTAGAAATTAGGTCTCTATAATTGTAAAGGTGCGATATGTCGCAAATTCTGGTTATTTGTAGTTTTTTAAGGGGAATTAAAAATAATTTACATCTCAAAAATAAAACAACCCATTTTGAAATTAATATATTTCAATTAAAATTTTAAAATATAACGAGCAATCATTTATTCTCTCAACCTTTATTCTAAAAATGACTGATTAACACAACGCCGATTTTCACAACTACAATTTTATTTTTTATTTTATTTTACAGTATAACAATACATAATTAATTATATGGAATCACAATGGGAACGTTTTGGCACAGTTTTATCATGATAAATATCATTAAGAAAAACAATATCGAGTAATAGACAAAAAATTAAAAAGGTCGTATATTCTTTTTTTGACGGAAAATAATGTTTTGAGCGGCTAGAAGAAATCCTTTGGGTTGGTTTTTGGGCCAGTTACCCTATAATTTAGCTTATGATTTTAGACAAACTACGGTCAATGATAGAAAAAAGTAAACGTGGGACTTTAGTTCTGCCATAATAGAAAAAGTGCTTACAGACCTCAAAGACAACAGCGCAAAAAAAATGTTTTTCATCCTAAACTCAATTCAGTGCTGTGCAACATTAAAAATATGCAATAAATATACTAGACTTACGACCTTTTCAAAAAAAAAAAAGAACACACAAGCACAAAGAGTACCTAAGTATAAACAACAAATATTATTGCGATATTTTTTTTAAACAAGTTTTGGTACATATTCCACGAGACAAATACTTATTGCTACTTATGAAATAAATAAAATTGTAAATTCTAATAAATAGAGTGCAATCTATCTACTTTTAGCTAGTTTTAGTGTGAAAGTTTTAGTTCTTAGAACGTTAGACAGTTTAGTTTCTCAACGAAATATATTTCTTTGATAAAGTATTTTTTCTGTTACCTATTGTCAGTGGAAATCTATAGTATCTTAAACCGTAATGTGCACTGTCACTTAAATCATTTATGTGCAGAATGGCGTGCAATACGGTTTCTGTGCGAAATAGGTATTTTGTTTTGTTTATCACCGTGATAAATGGGTGTTTTTTTTTTAAATATTTTTATGTTTTTTTTTTAAGATATTATACTTTCCACTAACAACATGTAACTAAAGAAGATTAACAAAATCACCAACTTTTCCTTAAGGCTTTTTATTAAATATTTTTAAGTCTCATAATGAAAAGTCGTCTGATTTCCAAAATATAACAAATATAATTTCATAGTTTAAGTAAAATAGTTTTTCAGAGGCAGGTATTAACAAGTAGTAGGTACTTTTACTCCTGTGCAGAGAGGCTCGAGTGATTATTGGAATAAAATAAGGAGTTTTTAAATACTCAATAAATTCGTCAATGGACGATATAAGGTAACGCGAGCCACTGTGCACAGGACATATTATGTGCAGGTACATATTATAAAGATAAGATATATAATAATAATACTATATTTTTATTACAATAATATAATTTTCTTCTAAATATTTCAGTAAGTGTTATCAAGATTTGAAGAAAGTTGGATTCGCGTCTTTTATACGCACTTTTACGGCGTGTTTTGAGTTTGGCTTAGAAAGAACACATTCCAAGTCTATTCTGTAAAAATATCACCGTGAGAACTTGGGTGAAGTGAGCTGCCATTCCTATTATAGTATTGTATTTGTGATAATTTTGTACCTATGTATTAGTTTATAAGTTTGTTTGTAGTAGTATGTATTGTTTTTTCTATGGGCCTTAGTTGTCTGAAATAAAGGAATAAATAAATAAATAATAATAAATAATCAGCCTATAATAAAAAAAAAAAAAAAGAACATTTATTTTTAGCATCGCAATAACACACGCACTGGGACACAGGCCCCCTCTCTTCGAGAGGGAGTGGGCTGTAATCCACCACGCAGGCCCGGGTTGGTAGATGTCTTCGAATTTTTGGTTCTGGGACATGACGGTTTCCTCAAGATGTTCTTCTTAACCGGTTTTTTTGAGAGCAGTGGTGATGAAATTATTTATACAAAGTAAAGCGCCTGTCTGGGTTCGAACAGTTAAGTCGGAGCCGTCACCACAGGACCACCACTGCTCTGATGCTCAGATGATAGGGATTAACACTTTTGACAGCTCACTTCACATAAGTTTTCACGTTGCGATTTTTTACAGAATCGGCCAGTTTTTACAGTTTCCAACTTTAAATTTTTTTTTTTTTGGAAATCTCGTAACAGCCGTGCGATTCTGTAACCATCTCACCGTGAAAACTTGGGTGAAGTGAGCGCGGAGTGAGCTGTCATTAGGGATTAACACTATTGACACTGCTCACTTCAAGCTCACTTCACTTATGATTTCACGGTGAGATTTTTACAGAATCGACCGGCTGATCTTTAATTAATATTTGACGGAATCGAGAAGCAGTGTGTGGCATTTTATTTAAATATTTTTACTCGTAAACTACTGATACTATTCTGGCATTAATTTACTACATTTTGAAGGACAACATTGTGTTTTAAGGATTAGCCTTTTAAGCAGTTGTATTATATAGTCTTCACTACTGGGTGTAACAAAATCCATCACGAAGCCGTCATCTATGGATTCTGTATATCAGACTATTGATTTTTAATTTGCCAGACTAAAATGACAGCAGCGTTCGGCCTTTTTTGTCAATATGACATTATTTAGCATTTATTAGCTGTCATTTTGATCTAGCATATTAAAAAGCAGAGTTTTCCAGAGTCTAAGGAACTTTGTACAGACGCCACCACATCAAGCTACCCGAAACTGTCAAATTTTCCCAATCAACTTTGAACCTAATACTTTAGCGATAAAGTTGAATATCTATTAAAGAAATCTGACAGATTGTAGTAGCTTGATGTGCTGGCGTCTGTACATGGATTGTGGGAGTTTTTATAACACTGAAGTCTTTTTCGTAAAAAAAAAAACCTCGAAAAAGTTGGAACTTCGACCTCCGTAATCAGAAGGTTCCCAAGTAATGGTCGAGTACAATCATAATGATGGGAAGAACAAGTGACCCTCGGCTTCGTGAAAGGTATTTTTACACCCGTTATTTGATGCGGTTTTCTATTATAACATTTCGTTGCTATAAAGTCTGTCACGAGATTTCCAAAAAAATACTAGCTAGACTGACTTCTTTAGACACGTCTTCAATAATACCTAACTAAAATTTAATTCCTATCTATCTAAACGCCGTTGCATAGGGATGGAATACATTTGCAGGATTTTACATATACAACGTGTAACGTTAAATGCGCAAAACCTCAGACACCCCAACTAATTTTTAGTTCAATTGACCTCTTTCAGAGAGAAAATAAGGCATAAAAATTGTAAAGGTTTTATGTGCTGTTTAAGTTTTACTGGCCAATCTGATCGTTTCTTGCGTCTGCGACGACGCTTTATCGAGGGAGGAGTCGTCACCGGGCCGCTGCGCCGCGCTGACATTGGCTTGCTTGACCTATTAATAAATAGACACGGCAACGGTTTTAATGAAGATTTTTTGAAAAATGCGACCTATATTAAAAAGTGGTTCAATTAATTCTGCTCGTTATTCTGATCAAACTATTTTCAGGTTTTGCGCATTTAACGTTACACGTTGTAGAGCTTTGCACGCGTGTAATTTCTTGTTTGACCTACCGCGTCGCATCGCATCGCCCGTCTGCGCTTTTACTTCATTTTCGCTTAGGCTACGTACGCATTGACAGGTTGTTTGCGTAGTGCCTAGGTCCTAGCGAGTTACCTTGCGAGTAGCAAAGTGAAATGCACGCTCTAGAATTTCCGCAACCGGTCGCACTGCGCGTTTGGCACCTTCGCTAGTCACCTAGCGTTTAGGTATGTGAGAATGTTTCGTCACTAGGCTCTAGGCACTAAGCAAGCGTCTTGTCAGTGCGTACATAGCCTAAGTGTTCTTTCTGACTTTTTTTTCTTTTTGCTCGGCTCACGGCAAAATCTTATAAATTTATCCCATCAAAACTTAATGCTTGTCTATGTGCCCTAACTAAAATATTAGTCTAAATCAGTTTGTCTAGCTAAAATATAAGATATAGCAATTAGGACGAAGTGAGGTTTAGTTCAGTGTTTTTTTTAAAGTAGGAACGTTTGTGGAAGTATTTAAGTAGGTAAGTACTTAATTAATAGAAAAGAGCGCGGGAAACATCTGACTTGGCGGACGCTTCGTTTTTGCAAATGCAAAAACCGAAGGAAGTTAAAACAAAAAAAACTATTAAAAAAATCATGAATTTATGAAGAACATCTTGAAAATGACACTGACAGCTAGCTGTCAAATTCTTGGTCTTGTGATAGTAGCGACATCTGAAGTGAGCAAGTGGCAGTTATTATATTATGCCCATTCATGTCCGACTTCCGACTTAGGGCGAATTCCACCAAAACTTTTACCTAGAATGTCTTATCTTGAGAATAAATTTTGAATTTTTGGCAGTTAAGGGGGATGTTTCTGAAGTCCACGTATTATATGTTTTTCACGTAGGTTTCACATAACTTTTTTTACAGAGTAATCAGATTTTGTGAGTTTTTTTTTTGTATAAGACTGTCAACATTTTGTTTAATCCAACAGCTGTCAGTTAATAAGTCGGTTTTTTTTTTATACGTTGCCGTGACCTTTAATCTGATTGGGATCGATGGAATGGGATGTTCGAGCCGTTTTTGGTTGAAACACTAGGGCCATGGGGTCTGAGTTTCCACTTCCTTTGGGGTCAAGTCCTCGCCAAGCAGTTGACCAAATCATCACATGACCAGAGGGTTGGCCTATTTTTTGCCCACATTGCGATACAATGTGGCAATGCTGCCAGCTTTTTGGACACTTTTCCTGTCCGCTTTTTTTTTACTATCTTGGAAATTTAAATAAATAAATGTACCTTAATACTTCCACAAACGAAAAGTATACATAGGTACATCGGAAACAACGTTATTTATAAATCTTATATTATGTAACGATGATAGAATTTGGACTATTATTTGGATATATTTTAAACGTTCTCTATGTTTGCTTATCTATTCAACAGTGTTTAATTTCTGAGGATGAGTGAAAAAAGTATTTTTTAAGCTTTTTGAGTTTTTCCTAAACGGCGTGGCCTCCTCTTTAAGTGAACAATCAATAAGAGAAGCTATTTGCAATAAGCTATTTTGAGTGTAACAATAATGATAGTCTAATCACTTTTAACCTTTTGAACGCCAATCACTTGTGTAATACGAACTTGTATACAAGTGATTGGCGTTCAAAAGGTTAAGGCGCTGTTCCACAGTAGCCCACAGCTAAGCTACGCATGTGAACTTAGCTTCGTTTCGTTTGAAAATGTAGGCGTTATCGTCCAGTGCTACCCATGGCCAAGGTTCGTACGAATTGGTAGCTGGTAAACAAATGTGGTAAGCCTCTCCGTGCACATCCTACGCGTAGCAATGGACGGTCAAGTTTACGCTGTCAAAATGCTCGTAGCGCCTGATAATTATTATGATGTCTAGGGGGTACAGTGATCCAGACAGAACATTATTGAGGGTTTTGTTTATGAATTCAGACTTTTTCAGGTTTTAGACTGCTGAAAGTCGTTAAAATCTTAGTTCTAAATACTTTTTCCACTCTTCCCCTTACATTTGATGTGCCCGACAAACCAGTGCGTCTATAATACTGTTTATTAATGATCTTTATATTTGTATTTTACGCTTAATTGACGGTTAGAAATTTGGCAGTTAATAATGTTTAAAAATTCCAGATTTACTAGTTAAATGCTGATTTATTTTTTATGCTTTTGAACCCCGATGGTCCATGATATTCAAAGGGCTTTGAAGATCCGTGGCACACCTACTGTCGCGCCATTTTTTATAATTATTTTTTTTTTTCAAAATGGCGACCAGCAGGACGAAAACAAAATCAGCTGTTTAATACAAAAGTTCAATACCTACTTGACCAAAATGTATGAAACAGCTGATTTTTTTTATCGTGATCTCAGAGTTGGTTCCATAGTGAAAGTTGTTCATATTCATGGGTGGAACACCCTGTACAAAATTTGGAGACGGAAAAAACCATCATGCTGTATAGGTTACTTCCGTGGCCACCATTTTGAAAAAAAAATCAAATGTCGTGAAAGTAGGTATGCCAGACTCAATATGAAAATCTTCAATCACCTTTCTTTTACACCCTGTCGTTGTCGTGTTTTAGCAATGCAATAGCGGTCATTGACCTTTCCGTATCTAATATTTCTCCGAATCCAAACAATAAACCAATATAGTTTTTCATTATTGAAACATATTGAAGCTCGCGATAGTACTGATTCAGGACCTTAAAGATTTTTTTTATTTCGGTTTTTGAAATTAAAAATGCTGGGTTAATGACCGCTATTACCTTGCTAAAACACGACAACTAGTTATAACTTTGATCGATTTCGCCCCAAAATAATAAATTAAGCACTTGCTAATAAATAAAATATTAATAAAAGTATAGATGATTTACGGGTTTACGAAACATGAGAAGACACTTAGGGCCAGTTTCTTGAACGAAAATTATCATAAGTAATTAATGTGACAAATTGTCAAGCGTGCGTAAACTGCTACGATTGGTTAATTGATTACCTTCATCATCAAACATTATTTAAAAGTTAAAATAATAATCAGTCTTAAAATAATAATTTATTTTAAGACTTGGTCGACTCTTCACGTCGTGTTTTTTGGCCAAATAATCAGCATTGCCATACACCTTGGCAATGAATAAATACATTAATTTATGATATCCAATGATTCTATCCTTTTTTATTTACTTGCTTATATTATTATTTGTGAACGGTTGAATGATTTATCAACAGCCATTCGCAACGATTTACGCGCGCTTGACAGTTTGTCACATTAATTTCGCGCCAATTTTGGTTAGAGAAACCGGCCCAGTATGTTATAGGACAATATTGATCTGACAGGATACAGCAAAATATTTGACAAACATTCATTGCGCCGCCATTTTGTCCATCCTTCCGTCGGGATTCATTTCATGACTTTAGTTTATTTATGTATATAATTAAATATATCTCCGTAAGACTTAGAAATATACAACTACATACTATAACGAATTATATAAACAGCAACGTATATCCTTGCTATCCAAGCGTATATATTCCTTCTAAAAAAAGTATAATCACAATATCTATGATGTCAGCCTGTATGTCACACTGCTTCACTCTAAAAATATAGTTTTTGAGTTTTGAAGAGATTATTCTCTACCAACTTTCTGTTGGAAATTCCATTTTGATTGAAACTTAAACAAAATATACCTTTTAAGAAGCCGTGCACGAAAACGACTGATTATAATCAGTCGTTTATATATTTTTTATATTTTTCATAATTATGATTTACGAAAAAAAAAATCCGTGGATGCGTGACCTTTACATACCGAGACCTCTCCGAGCCTCGGAAAGCACGTTAAGCCGTTGGTCCCGGCTGTCATTCTTGGATCTTTGGCAGTCGTTATGGGTCATCAGAAGCCCGAAAGTCTGACAACCATTCTTTCCAAGGGGTGTCGCATTACCCAGTAACTGGGTTGTGGAAGTCAGATAGGCAGTCGCTCCATATGAAATACTAGTATTCACCTGCATCCGGTTAGACTGGAAGCCGACCCCAACATAGTTGGGAAAAGTCCCGGCAGATGATATTTATATTTTAATGGAAATTCAAAATCTACATTAAGTCAATCAAAGTTGTAAAGAACGTTATGTCCCCAGAAGTGACAAAACTATTAACAGGTGCTGTAACTGGCAAGAATGGTTTAGCGCCACGAAAACTGTAAGTACTTTTATAATCACACAGACTTATGTTTCAATTACTTTCTCAAGTTTTCTTACAATTAGATCTATTTCTTCTTAGTTGATGGCAATCTAAATCAGCACCCTAATGGCATAACACACTATTACTCTCAATTTGAATCATTTTGAAGCATATTACTAATCCATTGCTTCATATGTTGGAAAAATGTGTCTGCTCAACAACGTAAATAACGCAATGAATGTTGATGAACTGTCAAAATGAAAACCATTGCTACTGATAGTCTGTTACGCAATTACCCTGCTGAATTCGGCTACGTGTTTGGCGCCATCCGTTTCTGTAACGTGCAGCTGACAGGACACGTAAAACATGATAAATTAAGTGTGCCATAGACAACAAATTGACAAAAGAGGGTTATTTTCGTGCACGGACCCTTAGAGGATTCATTAATAAAAATTATTCAATTTTAATGCATTATACACGGTATTTTTATTGCTCAATTTTATAGGTACTAGTCACAACTCGAGTTTTATGTATCGCACTATTACCTATACAACGTGTAACGTTAAATGCGCAAAACCTCAGACACCCCAACTGATTTTTAATTCGATTGACCTATTTCAGAGAGAAAATAAGTCATTAAAAAATGTTTAAAGGTTTTATGTGCTGTTTTAGTTTTACTGGCCATTCTGATCGTTTCTTGCGTCTGCGACGACGCTTTATCGAGGGAGGAGTCGTTACCGGGCCGCTGCGCCGCGCTGACATTGGCTTGCTTGACCTATTAATAAATAGATACAGCAACGTTTTTAATGAAGATTTTTTGAAAAATGTGACCTATATTAAAAACTGGTTCAATTAATTCTGCTCGTTATTCTGATCAAACTATTTTCAGATTTTGCGCATTTAACGTTACACGTTGTATAGGTCCAGCCAGAATACTAGTAGTCAATTTTGAATTGTCGTAATTATGGCGCTTTTATAAGTACAGTATAGCTACTCATAACCACTTGATACGCTTTCGTATCGTATCGAACATCAATCAGTGAGGTTGTACGAGTCCTCTATACACTGTTCACAAGTCCAAAACCCGAAAATTCTGTCAGTTCAAATTAACACTTGGTATGCGGGCAACGTATTTTTACGTTTTTTGCATTAGAGCGCGGGTCACGTAAAAATACGTATTTAGTAGATTTGTGGCCCGCTGCACGCGTAATTCGGCGGCCAAGTATTAAATAGACAACCGATATTCTTTCGACAGCTGTATGCTGTCGGGAGCAAGGCAAATTCGGTTATTATGTGTAATTTTCGATACGATAGCCTGTCGGATAGTTGTGGATGTTGAAAAATTTTTTGGAGAAAAAGCTACAAATCTGCAGAAATATGTGAAACTAAGATTTTCTTGGAAATCAAAAGTAACAATAATAATAATATTCCACAACTTTCACACAACGCCATCTAGTCCCAAACTAAGCAGAGCTTGTGCTATGAGTACTAGACAACTGATAAACATTCATATATATTTCAAAATACATACATATTATAGATAAATTACACCCAGACAAAGAACAAATGATCGTGCTCATCACACAAACATTTGTCCTGGGTGGGAATCGAACCCACGACCTTGCGCGCATAGCAGTCAGGGCCACTGACCACTAGACCAACAGGCCTGGTGCCAAAGTATGAAATAATTTGTGTTCGTCGGCAAAAAATATTCACGTGTATGACAGTAATAATAATCATCACGACACCAATACTCGTATTTTATTTATAAACAGAAAGGATCCTCCCATATTTAATAAAGCGTATTTTCAAAGGATTCAATATCCTAAATACAAAATATTTAGGTGTCTAGTTTTTTATTTGCATTTTTCCCTTGATTTCTTTCAGCTAGTATCGTCTGTCCCAGCCATAGAAAAAAAGTCGTTTATAGGGTGACTGGTAATTAGTGACCGATATTTAAACACATGATTCTACTCATCATTACAAACAACTTTTACTATCGGACCAAATCCAAAATCGCGAAAAAAAAATCAGCTGTTCCCTACATTTATGTTCGTACGAGTCGTCAAAATGTAGGGAACAGCTGATTTTTTTTTTCGTCATTTCACTTTTTGTCCAATTATAAAACTTGTTTGTTGTCATGAGTAGAATCATGTGCTTAAGTATCGGTCACTAATTACCAGTCACCCTATACAGCGTGTAACGGAAGGGGGGTATCAACCCTGAAGGAGGTGAATGTGCTCATGAAACTCAACAACTTTCCCCAAAGAACATAGGTCGAAATATGAAAAAAAAATTTGGCCCTCCCATAGTAAATCAATCAGCTGGTAGTCAGTTTTGTAAGGGAGGGCCAAATTTTTTTTTCATATTTCGACCTATGTTCTTTGGGGAAAGTTGTTGAGTTTCATGAGCACATTCACCTCCTTCAGGGTTGATACCCTGCTTCCGTTACACGCTGTATAACCGGATTTCCCACACAGTAGTAATCATGTTTGTAGTTGGGTTTTGGAGGTCAGATAGGCAGTGGCTCTGTGTAAAATACTAGTATTCAGCTGCATCCGGTTAGACTGGAAGCCGACTCCAACATATTTGGGAAATGGCTTGGTAGATTGATTAAACCGAATCTCCCACTCCCGGTGTATTAACCCTTCGTATCGAACGTAGATCCACGCGAGACATAATAACTTTTAAATTGTTACTGTAGTTACAGCATTCAACCGGTTAATCATGCTTGTAACATTGGGCGTATTATATGCCCAAGTTTATTTCTATACGAATTATTATATATTTTTGTATATTGTTTATGTAATAAACCTAATAATAAATAAGCGTAATATATTTCTTAAACGCAAATGAGAATATCACTCATCTCACAGTCGTTTCAATAAAAGTTTAGTTTTTAAGCAATTATCTGAATTAACAAGAAATTGCTTTTCTTTTTATCTCAAGTCTTCCTGTAACATTTCTCTTTAAATGTACAGACATCCAAACATTACAAATATACATAGAATTACAGTAGGATATGGACATTCGTTCATTTTAATCGTTCCTTGCAAATACCTTCACTTCATTCTTTTCATTCAAAATATAAATTTTTACAACACTCTTTTGTGGTTTTATAATGTGGTTTTTTTGAAAGCAAAAATATTTCTGTATTGCTGGTTTTAAACTAGTACAGTAACCACATATTAAAACCACGCTTTAAATTATTTAATATTAACAATATAATCTTTAGACATCAATATATTTTTGCACCGAAAACGACAATATTCTACTTATACCGCCTCGCATAGCGAGCGTGATGTTCATAGAATTTAAATTCAATATAATTAATAGTAAATTTTCGTTAATTTTTTTTTAATAATATTTGGTGAAAATGTGTAAGTGCTGAAGTTTATGCAACAAAGTAAAATATTGACATTGGCTATGGTTTTTCTGTGTCTATAATTTATGCTTTGACTTATACAGAAAAATGGTAGTACGTATACTTAGGGCCTGTTTCTCGAGCAAAAATGAATGTGACAATTTGTTACAGCAGTTTACGCGCGCTTGACAATTTGTCAGGCTGCCCGTCGATTCTGTAAAAATCTCACCGTGAAATCATAAGTGAAGTGAGCTTGAAGTGAGCAGTGTCAATAGTGTTAATCCCTAATGACAGCTCACTCCACGCTCACTTCACCCAACTTTTCACGGTGAGATGGTTACAGAATCGCACGGCTGTAGTGATTTACGCGCGCGATTTTGACAGTAGTTTACGCGCGTTTGACAGTTTGTCACATTAATTTTGTGATCATTTTTGTTCGAGAAACTGCCCTTAGTTGTTTTAAGCATTGTAACGTAAACATGGTTATATACATAGCTGTGACAGTAAAAATATTAATTAAAACATTAGCTTACTTAATTGATTATACATTATTATGAGCATCCGTTGCACTTTCATTTCCTGCAGGCGAACTGTGTTTTAGTTTTTATGCGGTTTTTATGAGTACAAATAAACCGATCTTTGCAAATTATTCTGTAGTTTATGATTGTAAGCCAGATTGCACAGACCTGTACAACGTGGCATATCACTAGTGTGTGGCGAAAAATATTGCACAATTTTTTTTTTTTTAATCATGTTACATTCATTTCTTTGATTAGTCTATTCTAGTCGTGATTTGTTCAATAAAATCTAAAATGTCAAAGCTTAAATTATAGGCTTAACGATATTCTTTTAAAAAAGCGTACATTTCGAAATTGATGTCAGAGTTGCCACCTGAAATATTCAATGTGTAAAGAAAGTTGTGATTATTATTCATTAATTTAAATTAAATAAACAAATTAAACGCTAGATGTCGCCTGTTGACTGCTGTGATCTGATATTATGGAGTTTAGATCCGATTCCCGGAGCGTTGGTGGTGTTCCGAACGGGAAGTCCTGAAAAATATCAAACACATAGTTAGGTTCTAACGTAGAACATGATTACATACCGGATTGTAGCTTAAGAAATCAACATAGGTAATCAAAGTCGAAGCTATGGCGAGCTTTTTACAGTTCCTTAGTCAAATGGCAAAAACGGAACGCTTATAATTTCTTCATGTTCGTCTGTTACACAATCAGCAGATAATGTTCCCACTGCTGGTACACAGGCTTCCTCTCTGTGAGAGGGAGTGGGCCAGTGGCGGATTAACACATTTGCCGCCACTAGGCTATTCAAATTTTGCCGCCCCTTCTGACCTCTGCATTTCGATACCCTACACGGACAAAAGAAGGTGGAGGAAAGTATTAGCAGATTGACAAACGTCAAATTCCCCACTTTGACACGTTAAGTGGTGAAATCTAATAACATTTAGGTATTTATTTATTTTTTATTTCTATAAGACAAAAAAAAAATTGGGGCAAATTTGCCGCCCCCTAAAATCCGCCGCACTAGGCTCAAGCCTACTCAGCCTACTGGTAAATCCGCCACTGGAGTGGGCCGTAAGGGCTCTTTCCCACGGCAAGATCCGGTTTTTTGCAGTTACGGTTTTTTGCAGGATCCCGTTTAGTAGTGTACGTGTTTAAATATACATATTCACACAAACATCCTGTTTTCCGGATACTGCAAACAGGATGCTTGTGTGAATATGTATATTTTAACACGTACACACACCACTAAACGGGATCCTGCAATAAACCGTACCTGCAAAAAACGGCATTTTGTCGTGGAAAAGGGCCCTAATTCACCACGCGGGCCCAGTGCGGGTTGGTAGATGTCACATGTCTTCGAATTTTTGGTTCTAGTACATGCCGGTTTCCTCGCGATGTTTTCCTTCACCGTTTGGAGAGCAGTGGTGAGACCAACGAAGTAGTTAAGTTTTTTTTTTTCAAGTTCCTTCATGACACACATAATGACTAGATATCTGAGGTCATCGGAAAACCTGAGACTAGAGATGCCGATGCATTCCACCAGTTTCTATGACAAATCTTTACTGTTCAAGCAGTACGGTTATGGAATGACTTGCCCGTGTCGGTAAGGCGTGCTCAATCTTTGTCCACATTTAAAATTATGATAAAAAGTCACTTCCTCTCTCCTTAAACAGCACCATTATATTTTCTTTACTCCTGTTTCATGTCTATTGTTATATGTATATATTTATTTAGATTGGTATAATATACTTTATGTATGTATTTATTTTATCGTGTAAATAGTACACCACAGACTATCTAAAGTATTTGTCTCTCCTTCCCTTTTCAATCCATCCAAAGGTTGTCTTTAAAAGACCGCTCTTAGCGATAAGACCGCCCATTGTGTCACCCTTTGTAAAATTTCTATATTTATGTCTGTAATCTATATGGTGTACATAATAAAGAGTATTCTATTCTATTCTAGTTAAAGGTGTATTCTGTCGTGCGATTCTGTAACCCTCTCACGCTGGTTTTCAACGGGAAAGAAAATATACCATCTTTCTTTCCCGTTGAAAACCAGCGTCAGGCACGAGTTGTCTGGCATTTCTTACTGAACTGGGCCTACTTGGCGCAGCCGTTAGGCATACATTCCTGTTTTCATTTTACAATGTATACACTGTTTTCTTGTAAGTACTTACCTACTTGTTCATTTTGCAGAATATGTTGTGTGCTTTTAGACTGTGCAAATATATTGTCATCGGTCGGGTGTGGCAACTCCAGAACCTTCCGACCTCATCGCAAGCAATGTGCCCTTTTTGTGACGGCCGCATGAATCCGCTGGATGCGAGAAGCATAGGACTCGTCGTTATGGCGACGCTTGGGGAGACCTATGTTCTGTAATGGACATTTATACTACACCTGCTTGGAAAGTACCTTGATACTTTATCAAATTTACGGTAGAAAGTACGTCATTGCATATCGAACAGATATGCGGGGAGAAAACGAATCTGAGCGGGAGAGAAAAGTGTATGAAAATCCATTTCTTACGTGGTTTTTCTTTTTTAATTTTTGGGTAAGACTATGCGCCGGTAACCTAAATATCAAAAGCCAAAAAGTTTTTACAGTGAGTTTTTATCTCCAAGTTCGCAAAATGACACTGGCCACTAGCTGTGTGTTGGATGGTGTCGGGCTGGCAGTGCGACCCTGCGGCGGCAGGATAAACAATTTGAAAAAAGAAGATGTGAAAATTGCAGACGCCATTGGCGCCATTTCCAATTTGTGTGTTGTTTGAGGATTCAGTGTTCGTAGAAAGTAAAATAAAGATTTGGTTTTTTTTTTCCTCGTAGGTGTAGTATAAAGCACTATGTACCTATCACTCGGGAGAAAGTGCAATTCCCGATCTCGGGTGTTTTAAAGCCGTCGCCTACGGCTCGGGCTTCAAACGACACCCTCGACGGTAATCGGTCACTTTCTCCTCTCGGTGAACAATGTACTATTTTCGGCTGAAATAATGACGATGATGTATTTTCTCCTGTCTTTACCTGTGTTGGTAATGTCCTGGGCGCAGGCGGCGCGGGCGGCGGCGCTCGCGGTGCTCGTGGTGAAGCGCACTCTGCGCAGTCCACTCCACTCTGACTGCGGGTCGAACGACGAGACCAGGACTCGGGCATGCAGCTGGAAAAAACAGACATTAAAAATGCAACCTGGGAGCATGTATTTACTCTGGCGCATCTATTTAATTAGTAACTCTTCAATGCATTTACCCACTGACAGACAACGCACAGCCTAAACCGCTGAGTCTAGAAGAACTCGTATAACAGCCCAGAGATTCACCCTACAGATTTACTCCCATAATGAAAAGTGAATAGAGTAACATCTGTAACATAATCGCTGTAACGAAATAAACTTTTTTTTTGACCAGCTCCTTCATATTTTAGCCCAAAATGAATGATCTCATTTGTATAAGAAAATTCCTTAAGGATTTCTAAAAGTTCGTCCCCTAAAGTGATGAAATAGGTGACGAAAGTTGGTATGGAAGTTCGTAAGGAAGTTCGTAATTTTTGCCGATGGGAAATCTCATCGGGCATACGGCTTATGGAGAGCTATAAAAATAGATTCTTACCTGTGGCTCCAGTGACAAAGACGGCGCTTTGCAAGGCTGAAGTTTTCCTAAATATCGATGTGCCATATTTCACGGTCACGGCAGAATATTATACTGTACGCATTTATGAATAAGAGACTATAAGAGCAGGGGAAGACCAAAGATACGATGGATGGACTGTGTGAATGATGATGTGATTAGAAAGGGGGGACTACCGAGATGACGACAAATAGAGAAGTATGGGAGAAAAAGTCATGGTGCGCTGACCCCAAAGAAATTGAGATAAGGACAGGTACTGTTCGCTTCTTTTCTCCGAAGGAGTACTCAGGGGAGTCGTTTAGTACCCACATTTCGACACATACGTTCGGCTACAAATCAAGACTTCAGGCTAGTACTGAGGAATTCCTGATGGAGGTTGAAGGAGGAGGTGAGTTGTTCAGCACATTATCTAGTATGTCCTGACATTGTTACTCGGGATGGGGACCTGGTGTCCTATAACACAGGTTTTTAACCTAGTTTAGGCACCAGTCTCCCACAATATTGAAGAATACGTTAATATTATTACTAAACAATATTTCCATGTACTTAATGTTTAAATATTGTGGGAGAAAAGTAAATGAATTTTTATTATATTATTATTATCTATTTATTTCGTGTGTTTTTGGCATATCTCGGCACCCTGAGGTTCTGGACCTTTGGAAGGCGTACGAGAGGCCAAATCCAACTCGTAGAGGCCCCTTAGACAATTATAAATGTTGAGGGTTGAGGGAACAACCGACGATTATCCATCCATACAGGGTAATCGTCGGTCACTATGCAAATGCACCCAAAGACAACCCCTGGTTGGTGCGGGACTATTGCAGAATATGGAAACAAAACATATTGGACTATGGGTTTGGGTTGGCTATAGTGGATTGGTTACCTTGAACTATGAAAAGATTGTCCCCTGCCTGATCAATGTTATGTAATACATGGATAAAATTGCAGAGAATGACTTGCACACTCAATAATGGGCCCCCGAAAACGGTCGCTAGCTAGCACAGTGACGTAGCGACAAGTGGGCATCACTTCCTAAGGTGTTTGAGGAGTGCAGAGGTATACCAGCATCTTAGTGGAATCCTTCCTTCCTCCGAGCACGTTTGCTTTTGCGAATCTCCACTCAAGCCGGCCAATAAAGGCAAGAAAGAGGTGGGAGCTCTGTTCCTCGTCAGTGTTCACTCTGGCCGGTCAAGGCAAGCCAGATATGAGGAACAAAACTTCTCCCGGGAAGGGTCCGTGGGGTCGCTACTGCCCAACAGCTCTCCGCATGCGGGCAGCATGTTTCTGTATCTCTCTTGGTCTGGCTCCTTACCCTAGACCTGTTTCAGCAAAGTATACTCCACCGGCACAAATCCAGAGTTCAGCCGTGCGATTCTGTAACCATCTCACCGTGAAAGCTTGGGTGAAGTGAGCGTGGAGTGAGCTGTCATTCGCTAGGGATTAACCCTATTAAGTGCTCACTTCACTTATGATTTCACGGTGAGATTTTTACAGAATCGACCGGCTGGAGTGCGAATGCCCCACCACGATGTCAACGTAGAGATACGGCGGTGGGGTTATTTCGTGTGTTTATTATTATTATAGGCCTGTGTTGTCCCGCTGCAGCGCAAAAGCTTCCTGCCCTCTTTCCACTTTTCTCGGTCTACT